>CM076583.1:466964004-467325798 GCA_034641835.2 Pinus albicaulis | reverse complement strand
GAGAGGGGAAGACCAAAGCCAACGGGCGACAATTATGTAAATATAAAACCCTCATATAAAAATCTTGCACTATCAAATTCAGCGAGGCCATAATAATTTTATTCGTACCACATTTTTTCCTAAAATCAGTTACATAAGATCCATGGACACTAAATCAAAAACCTAATTATCTGTGAAATTTGATATTAAATGAAAGGGATGTTCGCACTTACGTATCCATTGCAGACTGCAAATTAATTTATGGCTTCCCGATCGAGTCTCTTCTCTTCCTCCTTTCTTCATCCAAAATTAAACCCAACACAAACTCATATGGACAAAACAACACAGAATAGTCAAACGATTACAATACCACATAGCCAAAACACCCATAGGTTTAAAAAAAAAACGAAAACCAGCTTTAACGTCAGAACCAGAGAATACAGACTCACTAAACAGGCTCACACACAAGCATACCGACATAACACAAAATTAATCAGCTGATTATAATACCAGACAGACCACCCCAAACAAAGAACAAAACAAAACCACATTTGTACATCAGAACCAGAGAAATAGACCAGCTGCCTATCAGATATTAGATGAACGAAGAGAAGAATGATGGAATGTAGGAGAAAACATATCTATATATAAAACTCTTGGCCAAATCCTCTTCTAGCCGTTTGAATCAACCTGTTGTTTTTTAATGTTATAAAAAGCAATGTCTGAATTTCTTTCTCTCTCCATGCAAAAAAGCCTGCCACTAAGCTTTTTGGCCCCATTGATCCACCGTCCACTTAACAACATCAACGGCAGCGGACATGTCCACTCATCAATACCATGAAAGCAAATCGCAATCCGCGTGCGATATTCCACGTCACAGCACTCACTATGATAATCATGGCCAAACGGTTGTGTTGTGGGGAAAGGTGTTGATGTGTCGTTTTTTCAGCACACCATCATAATTTTGAAAATAGATGACCGTGTTATGATATAAAACCTTTCATGGATTTTTAAATTCATAAATTGTCTTTTATTGGAACGCACTAATTGTTTGCTAATTTCATTTTTCACAATGCTTATATTATGTATAGTTGTTTGTCTTGTTTTTTTAAACCAAATTTTATTGTTTTTAAGTAAATTATATTTATTTTTAAACAGAAGTGTGAAATGATAATTTTATTTAATTTATGAAGATAAAAATGTAAAGATTCATATATAATATTAAATTTTAAAATTCTTTTTGAATTTTACGTTAAATGTAGATTCTTTCAATTTTAATTAGTTATAAAATAATTTATTTAAATTATTATTATTATTACAAGGGACTAATGGCTCAATGCACCAAAAACGGTTCAATGGAGTAATTTGGCCAGAGAATTGCAAACTAGAACATTAACGTCGACCACAGGAGAGGATATTTTACGATGGGGATATCGAACAAAAGGTATGTTTACGATTAAAGAAGCCTATTTCATTAAATCAAATAACAATCAGGATGTCGCTACGCTAATCTGACATAAAATATGGAATGTGAAATTCTGGCCAAAGATTGAATATTTTATGTGGCTCTTAAGTCATAAAAGGACCTTAACTTGGGATCATTTACAACATAGAGGACTGCAAGGTCCTTCTTTTTGTATCATGTGTCAACAGAATGAAGAGACTATCGAACACTTATTCAGCAATTTCCCTTTTAGTAATGAAATCTGGCAGTGAAATGAAGCGTTATTTGGCCGGACAGATAGAGATATAACCAATGTCAATACCACTATCTGCACCTGGCGAAACGGAGGCTATAAGAGTGAGGTGGTGAATCGGGCTTGGCAATTGTCTCTAGGATTTGTGCTTTGGGGAATATGGAAAGAAAGAAACTATCGAATTTTCAGAGGTGTCGAAAGGCAAGTTCCTCAACTCTCGACTACTATTGTTGAAAATATCAGGGAAAAAATTCCGGTGGAACGCTGGAGAGACGATGACTGGTCAGTAACAACTATGGAGACACGAATCTTGCATGCTCTCAATCTAAAACCTCAAATGTTGGATGCTTCCTTATGGAAGGTTCAATCAAATATGAATTCAATTCCATCGACTTTTAACTCCACACCGCATCACTTTTTGAAATTAAATTTTGACGGGGCCTCTAAAGGCAATCCCGATCAGGCAGGGATTGGCGGGATATTTAGAGATTCTCTTAGTAATGTCTGTCGCATTTATTCTTATCCTATGGGTTATGTTACCGATAATGAAGTTGAATTAATGGATTTAAAACAAGGTTTAGTTATCACAATCAGGGAAGGTTATCAAAGATTAGTCGTTGAAGGGGATTCTGCAATGGCAGTTGGTATTTTGAAAAAACTCCAACAAGGAACTCCATGGCAGAAAATTAGTAAGAGTTGGAGAACAACCAAACTTGTCGAAGATATTGGTAATCTCCTTTGCCAGATAGGATATGTCATCTCAACTCCCGTTCGTTGGGACGGGAATGAGGCAGTGGATTATCTGGCGAATTTGGCATGTAAGAATATAACCAGACATCTTGACATTAACCATTCTCACCAGGCTTGGATAGTGGAATTATATCCTTTACAGTGTATCGTAGATAGAGATCGATCTCGCCCCCGATCGGGGTGCTAAACTGATGGACAGGGTAGTGGGCTTCCACGTGGTGGATGACTTACATACCCTTGTGCGATTATTAGGATGGTAGTCCTCCGGCGGCAGGCCTCCACTCCTCGCATTTATTTGCATGCACCAACCTGTCCAAATCAAACACCGACTGTCAGACAAGTTAATGCAGTGTTATGCGCGGCGGGTGATGAGCTTTACTGCTCTTTTCATTTTCATTACCACTTGCTCCCGGTATAGTTTTGGCATTGGCATTATCTAGTAGGCGATCGATCCAGGTTTGAAGCAAATTCTCTGGAGACCAGGTGGAAGCTGTTTGTGGTATGTCATGGCAACTCCGCCTTTCATGCCCTGCTTTCGTTTTTCGTTTTTACCTTTGTTTACTCTGCATGATACACCCTTCCTTCTTCTAGTGTTTGAGGATTTATATAGTGTTTCTTCAAGGTGGTTTCGAACAGGGAACATGGGATTTATACATATAGAAACTCATTTCCGAAGCCCTCCTGGTTTGCTTGTTCTCTGTTCTCGTCTTGGTCTTTTCTCGTTGTATAATTCTCAGGGCTTTCATGTCTCTTCTGAATCATTGCATTTGCGGTTCATGCTCCTTCTGTATGGGTTCATGGTTGGCAGTGTTGCCTGTTCAACTGCAATTGATAACCTTTCTCATGGGGAATTTTATGATATGGGCTATCTGTTTCGGCACTGTATGTATCTTGGGCTTTGTAAAGTGCCTCTTTTTTACCCTTGGTCTATTGGTGTAACGGTCCTTGCCGTGTCTGTCGGGCAAGGTTTGATAGGATGGCACGGCCATAGTTTTCTTTCAATTTGCACTGGCATGGTTTCTGTTGTAGTCTTTCAAACTACTGTTGGATATGTGCAAACCAGGGCGGATAGTTAGTGGCTCCTCTTGCTATCTCTTGTGGGCAGTTTTCTTTAATTATGAAGAGGCAATGGCTTAATATTCTCTGTGATTTCGTTACGGGTTGTTTCCTGGTTCATTTTCATGACGGTCTTCGATGTTCTGTCACCTTGTTCATTAATGGTATGGCTATGCGAGCTGGGTTCGTTGCAACGAAGCTTTATTCAGTTTTATTACATCCCGTTTCTGACTTACTTCTGGCCACAGGCTTCTTTTCAAAGTCTACTGCTTCCAATATGGTTAAAGGGCAATCAGGGAAGGTAAATTGCTGTAGGCAGCCTCATCCAGAGGCTGGCAAGAGCAGGAGGGGTAGGAAGTCTAATGAAGAAGTGTTGCAAGACATCGCTCAGGTATATGAATCAGGGAATTTGACTAAAATTAAAACAAAAATTCATGGTTGGGAAATACAAACGAACAGTGAAGATGAAGACATGGAAGCTCAAATTTCTCAAATGGATTTTATATCAGATCCAGGAAGTACTCGGGGTCGAGTGTCCCTCTTTCAACAATCAGTGAATACCTACTAGAAGATTAAATGCCTTCTTGCCAAGGCCATGGCCTGGCAAGAGGAAAAGAGCATCAACTCTTCAATTCTATTTGAACTGCAACAAATGAAGCTGGACATGCATGCAATGTTCAAAGCTCAGCTTCAGCTGAATGACAGGGTTGGTAAGATAGAAAAGCAGTTGCAAATAACACAAAGCAGTGAGCAGGTATTAGGTACCACCGCTAATGCTCTAGTTCTTGAGGATATTTTTGGTTAATTGTTTTAGATTTCTATAATTTTGGACTTCGTCTACTTGTTTTATTTGTAAATATTGTGGACATACTGGAGTTCTTAATGCTGTAAGTAGCAAGATAAGACAATTTCGTTTTTGGTCTGCATTTAACTCAATACGGTGGCCAACAGACCTAGTTTCCTTCGAGCAGGTTGAGGTCACTGTATTTTTTTTTTCTTGTATGACAATCTGCCCTATATATTTCGGATAATAGAAAGATACTATGAAGCTTACAAAAAAAATTATATATATATATATATATACTTTAACTAAATTACTTAATTTTATTAATTTTTAATTTGTGATATCTTTATTATATATATATATATATATATATATATATATATATATATATATAAAAGTAAGTGTTACACCAATCTAGTTAACTTCAACTATTTTACCAAACAAAACTTTTAAAAATCAATAATACTAATTTTTTTAAATATAGTTTTTTTAATTAATATTATTATATTACTAAAATTTATTCAAATTGATATAATTTGTAATATTGAGAAATGAGTAATTTCTAAAAATGAGCCATATCATATTTTAAACAAATTATCAAATATATATTTATATTAAATTAAATAATATAAAAAATTATAATAAAATATAAAAATTAAATCATATAAAAATATATAATAAAATATAAAAAATTAAGTCATATAAAAATATATAATAAAATATAAAATTTATAAAAAAAATTATGTAATATAAATTTTAATAATTGAAAATTTAATAATAATAAATCATTTATATTCCAAATAATGTATCTTTTCTTTATGCTAATTTTAAAAAAAAGTTATGCAAAGGTTTACCTTATGTTTAATAAGAAAAGAGACATAGAATCCATTCTCATGGCTTACCATTTAGAAATCAGAAATGTAATATATAAGTAGTGATTTTCTCCATATTAGGGGTTATATGATATCACTTGCTCCATAGTGATAAAAACTTTGAGAATATTTGAATTAAAACTAGAAATTAGGCTGATTTGGTGCATATATATATATATATATATATATATATATATATATAAGATTAACATTTTAGGCTGACAAGAAATCCAAGTAAATGATGGCAACAACTTTAGTGTCCTCGAAATTGGAGAATTTCATATCAACCATTTTCCTGGATAGGATAGATACTTTGTTGCCCAATTCTAAAAACTGTTTCTAAACTTCATCAATACATAGAACAATTTCCTATTGGATCTTTGACCTCTCCACTAGAACCTTCCCATTATAGTTTTTAGTTGTCATACAAATCCATTGTTTGATTCCTGGTATTTCCTAATTTATCTACCTCTCTTGGAATTTTCAATATTTTCATGTTTAATCCATGGATTACTTAAGGAATTTCTTATCATGGAGATTTTTTATAGAGACTTTGGCACTCTCGCTTCTATTTCTTGTTTTTTAGTATGGTATTAGGATTTTTTCCCATGTGCTATTTCTTCTGGAAACATGTCATGGCCTTTGGACCCTAACATCTAATTAGTAGTCCAAGTTTAAACATGTATTAACCCTGTTAAATAGAGGAAACATGTTTCCATTAAAAGCAAAAAAACCATGAACTACAAAAAAATTCAAAATATTCACATGATAATTGAACATCACGAGGAAGCTACAAAATGTACCAACCCTCCATTTTTTAGTTATGGCCATGGTACACTAGAATGAGCATCATTATCTACAAAGAATGCCATAATTGAGATACACTAGAATGAGCATCATTGTATGCAAAGAATGTCATGGTTATGAATGACATGGCTTAGTAGAACCAAAGAATTAATTCCTTAGAATTTGAATGTCACTTCCTCTAAAATTTGATTTTAAGCTTAACTAAGAATTCTTAGTTGGTGGCCTTAAATTTATATCTAGCACCTCTTCAAATCTTAAATTCAAGGGTGACAAGGTAGTGCATCAATTGCTTGAAGACATGGACATTGGGAATCAAGTAACTCCTCTATTAACCCAATGACTAGAGAGTGACAGTAGTCATTATATTTCCTAACCATATCTTTTGTTGAGAAATATTGTAAGGAATGATAGACACTTTTTTAGATGAAATATTTTTAAATTTCTACTTTTTGTGTACTTAGAAAATAAGAAGATGGCCATCCTCTAATGGAAACAATTGTAACTTTGTTTTTTTAGCTTAGAGGCAACATTTATATATTATAATATCTCTCATCTTTTTCTTTTCAAGAGTATTCAAATTCACAATTAAACTAAAATGGGTTTATTATATTGAAAAACATATTGACATAAACCAAAAATTTGTTTCATATTAAGAAACACTAAATTATTGATTTAGATTTATTTCTATATATGTATGAATTTAGTTCGATGTAATGTTCAAGAAAAAAATAGGATCCCTTTCCATCTCGTCTTCCAGGATTAGTAAGGAGGATGAGGAAACTCACAAGTAATATATCCATATATTTATTACTTTAAATTTTAAATAATGACATCATATATCCTTTTGAATTTCATTTAATTTCTTGTAGAAATTATATAACTGATATGTTATACATCCGAGAGTCTCCTGATCACACACTATTTGACTTCATGCACAATACAAAATCTCTTCTACCATTGATCATTAATTGCGGAAATAAAATCAATTGCATGCACACATTAAAAGCATAAAAATTCACACATATGAACACAGTAATTTATGGGAAAAATTAAAGCTGAAAACCCCAAAATATCTATATATTATATGTCATAGAGATCATGTAACAATCATCATACAAAGCTCCTCACAAGCTCTCAATACAATCTCCAATTGCTACACACTAATCAGGTCCGATCTAGCAAATCTCATGCTCCAATCTTTGCCACGTGCTAGCCTGCCTCTACTGCGCAATCACTACTGGAGAATGGCTCTGAATGAACTCAAATTGGTCCAGCCTTGCTCACACAATCCTCATTGGCATCTCCAACCACTATGTGTTGCAAATCATGCAACACTATAGTCACAACTGATAGTCACACTGCTCTTTCACCTACCTCTACACTGCTCTACACTAGTGTATCAATTGGTTAGACTAGATACAACTAGCTCAACTATGTTTAACTCAGTTAAACTGAACACAACTCCACCAACTACCTCAATAACTCCACCAAACTCTGTCACATGAGTTCTAACTGAAGTCTCCATGCAATAGCTCCACTTAACCTTTAGGAATAGCGTAATTCCTTCTGCCAGCTCCTGTGCCACATCTATGCACTTAACTGAAGTGCTCCAAGAGAATAAGATAATGTTTATAGTCCAAATATTATTAAGAGCTAATAATATTCGACATATCTATATTTAGACTGGCAATCTAAAAATAGATTCCACCCAATATGTCTAAAAATAGAAGTCCATCTATTTTTCCAACTTGACCAACCATCCACAATAGCATCCTGCAACTCATAGAATATGATCGACATGTCTAAAAATAGACATAGTATAAAAATCGACTTGCGCCAAAAATAGCCTGCGGGCCCACTTAATGAAGGCAACTCTTTTCACTAATGGTGATTAAATTCACCCTGAAGACTGGGAAGACAAACTAAGGTGACAGTGGTTTTGGTTTTTCCTCCATGTTGCCTTTGATTTGTTCTAAGAAAGACCCTCCTTATTGAGCATGACAAATCAAGCAGTAACTATGCTCATTAATGGATTTGATCCAAAAAATTTTAAACCTGCTTAAGGCAAGGCTTCCCTTTATCCCTTTTCTCGTCTTGCTAATAACATAGCGTGGAAGCGGTTGTATCAGGGAACCTAAAAGGAAAGGTATAATCACATGAAACAAAATTGGTGGGGCAGTTTCCTTAACACCCCTATTATTTGTAGATGATATTCGTTGTTCTCTAATATTTTATTGAGGGAAGCAAGGAGACTATAGGAAATTCTAGATACCTATGTGGTTGCTACGAGCAAGGAGGAAAATGTGCAAAAGTTTTCAATTTTGATTTAATGTTTTGGATACAAGGATGGAGGAATGGTCACTCTTTAGGGTAGGAGGCTGGGTTATGGAAGTTATATGCTGATAGTCTTAAAAGAGAGCATGTCAAGTTGAGAGAGGAAATGATTATTTGACATGGTTAAAAAACAAGTCATTAGGGGTTTATACTGATAGATAGGGATATAAATCTTTATTTGAACCAAATCATCTGGTGGTGGAGGCTTATCTGGAATTTTAGAGCAACAAAGACGAGTTAAATTTTTCTCTGGCTAAATTAGAAGATTAGGCCTTAACATGGGAAGTTTTGCAGGGGAGAAATAGACAGGGCCCTCGGATCTGTTTGTTATGTAAAAACAAGGATGAAGCCATTCCTCACTTGATAATAAATTGTCCACCCAACAAATCTGGAGAGAGACAGATCATTTTACATGAAGTTTCGAACAAGAAGTTTCTTGAAAATTGGGTGATTTGTGTATTGATAGCTCATAAGCTCGGCCTTAGGGTTTTTTTTATGGAGCCAGGTAGGGGACAAGTAACTCTAGCAGTGCCGGTGGTAATCTACATATTTCACATCTGCACAATGTCAACTTCAATGCAGGTATAGAGGTTGGACCTAATAATTATACTGACTTTATGGCCTTGATATTTCTTCTGAAGTGTGATCTGGATAGGGATACAAAAATGTACAGATTTTTGGTGATTTATTGTCATTAACTAGATGCTAGGAAAGATGGAGGTTCAAAATTTTTAGTGCTTCAGCTGACTAGCTGAAAGTGATAGCATCCTCCTTTGACAACATTTCTTACATGCACATTTATAGGGAATTAAATGTGGAAGCGGAGACATTGAGAAAGGAAGAACAATCTCCAACAGAAGGTGTTATATATGTGGATAAATATAGGGATAGAGTGTCTGTCTCTGCAGTTTCCAATTTGGGAAGAAGATCAAGTTCTGCTGCTTGGGATCCGTTGTTGATTATCTGTTTTTTATAATTATTTAGTGGTTTTCATTCCTAACTGTCATAAGGATTTTTTTTATTGGGTGGGTAAGCATCACAAATGCAATACATGGCAATATTTTTGATGTAATAATAGAAATTTCACTAAATTATCAGTTTTCATGGACTGTGAACAGTTTTTGAACTGTGAATAATATTGGGACATTGATACTGATGCTTTTGTTTGCTAGGATTTAAAGCTCCTATATGCTGAACTTCGGGACTTTGAGTCAAGTTGTGGCATTTTGTAATGGTGTGGGAAGCCTGTGAAAAATGTAATTTCCCTTCTTTTGGAAAATAGACATGGTAGTTTTTTGCTTTGGAAAAATAAAGATTTGCTAGCCAAGTGACATCTACAATCCGAACTTGAGACCTCATACGGATTGAGTTAATGGAATGGAGTATATTGGGTTGTTGGTCGATAAGGTACAGCGTATTATAAAGAGTTTAGATAAAAGTTGCTCGATAATGGCCAATGCATTGCTAAGTTATTAATAAAGGTTACAGTCATAGATTTTTTAGATAAAGTTGCAAGTTGTTCAACTTGTGCTCTGTTCCCTCTCAAAATGCAGAACCATTTTGAGATCTTCATGAGTAGAATTGCATGCACTAAAAGGTGCACCTTCCCTCATATTTTCGGACCTGTTGGGTGGCAGCATTATCAGCACTAGTGAAGGTCACTTACCTAAAGGAAGTACAACAAGCAGTGAACAGAAAAATGGGAAGAGCTTCCTGGATAAATCGTTAACCCAGATGTTTCCAACAATCTTGGGCACGAGGTTAGATTGCTTCAATGCAATATTTATAGGAACCTATTATCTCAGATTGCCACCTATATCGATCACCACTGCCATTGACTCATGAAATTTAGAAAAGTAAAAGGCTTTGTTGTAGATTTGCTGGTATATTAGACTAAATGATGAAGAAACCGTAAAGAAGTTTTCATTCTTGGAAGCAAGGGGTGCGACTAACAAATAATTTCTATCTGCTGTCTGTAGCCTACTTTATATGCTACAACTTCAAGGGGGCAATTTCCATATTTCTCATACAGAAAAGATATACAGTTGTACTAATCTAATAAACCCAGTGTTACACGGGGACTCGCCCCCCCACCTAGGGGTCTAGAATCCTCGCCCCCTTGCGCTCCGGGGTCTTGGGGACTTCTAGGGGACGTTTCCCGACGCCCCCAAAAATCAAAAAATTAAGGGGGACGTTTCCTCATATTGAGGGATCGAGGGTGCTTTAGGGAGCGTGAGGGGACGAAAGGGAGCGTGAGGGGGCGTGAGGGGACGGGGTCGAGGGTGCTTTCGGGAGCGTGAGGGGACGGGAGAGAGCGTGAGGGGACGGGAGGGGGCGTGTGGGGCCCACAATTTTTAAAAAATTAAATGAAAAAAATAAAAAATATATTTTAATAGTCGAATGTTTAATTAAATTAATTTTTAGGTTTCATTTGTTTTCATTGTATCATTGTATCATCCGCACTTAGCACTTGCCGCCCAACCCTTAACACTTGCCGCAGCCGCCGGAAGAAGCCCGCAGCTTGCCGCCTGCAGTCGGAAAAAGTTATGTTTTATGTTTTATGTTTCACTGTTGCAAACATAACTTTAAACTTATTTTATTTTTAAGTTTTAATATTTATGTTTCAGACTTGAGTTGTAAACTTCAGTTTAAAGTTTATTTTGAATCTTGATATAATATCATATATGTCATGACTCATATGATATCTTAAACTTTATTTTCATTGTACATTGTTAGTAGTTACATTAATTATTATATGGTTACAAAGTTACATATGAATCTATGATGTATGTTTTAAGTTTTAACTTTTAAATTTGTTTCAGTTAGATGATTCATCATTCATCGATTTATAATTTTTAAATTTTATCATTTATGATTTATCTTTCATGATGTAAGTGTATGATGACTGTATATACAGTCCTTGCAAAAATGAAAAATACAATTGCATTATAAATATTTATTATTAAATTTTCAATGATATATCATATATAATATTATAATATTATATATATTTTTATATTTTATAATTTTTATGACCCCGACGTCCCCACGTTTCCTGAAAATTGGTAGGGAGCTTTTGCATAGGCCACTCCTGCGCTCCCTCGCTCCCACCTCCAGGGGACTTGGTGGAGCATTGAATAAACCAAGGGTCACTATTCGGAGAGTATTTTCTAGCCATTTACACTTCATGTCTCAGATATACTACAATCCACATACAATCCACAGGATTGCAACCTATTTATCGCCATCAGTGAAGAGGGATTGCCCACAATAATGGGGTCTTTCATGGAAGATTTGATTTGTTCAAAATTCATTTCATTTTCTAATGGTGTTGGTTCAAGCATACTAATGCAAAGCTTAATTACCACTAGTGGTTGAGGTTGCACAAATGCTAACCTCTTACATTATAGGTTTCCATCCCGTCCCATGTTCTTCGCGTATGAAGGTTGTTTTTACAAAAATCTCGGGCATAACTATAAAAATGCGAATGATGCAAGTTGTTGGGGTGATTAAATTAGAGGGAGGCCCATTAGGATTTGAAACAAGGGGTCGTCTGCATCATGGAACCCCGACCATCCAACGCAGGCAAGTTTTCATTGCTTCGTTTTTGCTTGGTAGTCACAGGACTTTGGTCACGTCCGGTGGATTCTTTGCAGTCCAATGCACAATAAGGTAGTGTATTTTTATATTCTACCACAAAGGCTTGTGCACACAGTCCTGTTCTATTGTAGGTTTGACCACGTGACCTGATGGTCACAAAAAAGCCACTGATAGTAGTCCTCAATGCTTTGTCATAATTACGAAGAAGTTGTAAAATATGTATGCATAATTTTGTTGTTTTATTTCGTTGCCCTCCACATCCTATATCACTGTATCAATAATACTACACAACTTATATTATATACTAAATTGATTTAAATTTCAAACTGAAGTTGGACTTTAGTCTATATTCATTAAAGTTGTCGTATTCCATCCATTTAGCATAGAATTATTCTATATTCATTGAACTTGTAGTATTGCATCCATTTAGCATAGAATTAGTGTCATCATGAAATGATTAATCAAGTGAGAGGATAAGATATTATTATTTTTATATTATATGATGTTATTTAATTTTAAAACAATTAAAAATTATCTAATTATTTATATTTTTTAACAAAATTATATTTTTTTGAAATAAAAATTATTAGAACATTTTTTCACACTTGGATTACAATTTTTACATAGAAGTGAACAATTAATTCATACTTTTATTTTCATAGGTGTTTATATTTTGGAATATTATTTTAAAAAGTTTAATTTAATTATCAATAATTATTTAATTATTTAGTGGGTAATAGTGATTTGACTTTCTCAAAATATTTTTAGGAGTATTTTCAGTTCAAAGATTGAAATTTATATTCAAAATGGATATGCTCTTTTTGCATTTTTAATTTGAAAAAATGGATATGCTCTTTTTGCATTAGGTTACCTGGAAATTGAAACCAACTGAATTTGATCTCAGGTTTACAAGTAGACTGCCAATTGAAACAAGCTGGCGAGCAATTGGGACTTAGATGAGCATCATAGAGAGGGGAAGACCAAAGCCAACGGGCGACAATTATGTAAATATAAAACCCTCATATAAAAATCTTGCACTAACAAATTCAGCGAGGCCATAATAATTTTATTCGTACCACATTTTTTCCTAAAATCAGTTACATAAGATCCATGGACACTAAATCAAAAACCTAATTATCTGTGAAATTTGATATTAAATGAAAGGGATGTTCGCACTTACGTATCCATTGCAGACTGCAAATTAATTTATGGCTTCATCCAAAATTAACCCCAACACAGACTCATAGTCAAACGATTACAATAGTTTAAAAAAAAAAAACGAAAACCAGCGTTAACGTCAGAACCAGAGAATACAGACCCACTAAACAGGCTCACACACAAGCATACCGACATAACACAAAATTAATCAGCTGATTATAATACCGGACAGACCACCCCAAACAAAGAACAGAACAGAACCACATTTGTACATGAGAACCAGAGAAATAGACCAGCTGCCTATCAGATATTAGATGAATGAAAAGAAGAATGATGGAATGTAGGAGAAAACATATCTATATATAAAACTCTAGCAATGTCTGAATTGATCCACCGTCCACTTAACGGCAGCGGACATGTCCATGAATACCATGAAAGCAAATCGCAATCCGCGTGCGATATTCCACGTCACAGCACTCACTATGATAATCATGGCCAAACGGTTGTGTTGTGGGGAAAGGTGTTGATGTGTCGTTTCTTCAGCACACCATCATAATTTTGAAAATAGATGACCGTGTTATGATATAAAACCTTTCATGGATTTTTAAATTCATAAATTGTCTTTTATTGGAACGCATTAATTGTTTGCTAATTTCATTTTTCACAATGCTTATATTATGTATAGTTGTTTGTCTTGTTTTTTTAAACCAAATTTTATTGTTTTTAAGTAAATTATATTTATTTTTAAACGGAAGTGTGAAATGATAATTTTATTTAATTTATGAAGATAAAAATGTAAAGATTCATATATAATATTAAATTTTAAAATTCTTTTTGAATTTTATCTTAAATGTAGATTCTTTCAATTTTAATTAGTTATAAAATAATTTATTTAAATTATTATTATTATTACAAGGGACTAATGGCTCAATGCACCAGAAACGGTTCAATGGAGTAATTTGGCCAGAGAATTGCAAACTAGAACATTAACGTCGACCACAGGAGAGGATATTTTACGATGGGGATATCGAACAAAAGGTATGTTTACGATTAAAGAAGCCTATTTCATAAAATCAAATAACAATAAGGATGTCGCTACGCCAATCTGACATAAAATATGGAATGTGAAATTCTGGCCAAAGATTGAATATTTTATGTGGCTCTTAAGTCATAAAAGGACCTTAACTTGGGATCATTTGCAACATAGAGGACTGCAGGGTCCTTCTTTTTGTATCATGTGTCAACAGAATGAAGAGACTATCGAACACTTATTCAGCAATTGCCCTTTTAGTAATGAAATCTGGCAGTGAAATGAAGCGTTATTTGGCCAGACAGATAGAGATATAATCAATGTCAATACCACTATCTGCACTTGGCGAAACGGAGGCTATTAGAGTGAGGTGGTGAATCGGGCTTGGCGACTGTCTCTAGGATTTGTGCTTTGGGGACCATGGAAAGAAAGAAACTATCGAATTTTCAGAGGTGTCGAAAGGAAAGTTCCTCAACTCTGGACTGCTATTGTTGAAAATATCAGGGAAACAATTCTGGTGGAACGCTGGGGAGACGATGACTGGTCAGTAACAGCTATGGAGACATGAATCTTGCATGCTCTCAATCTGAAACCTCAAATGTTGGATGCTTCCTTATGGAAGGTTCAATCAAATATGAATTCAATTCCATCGACTTTTAACCCCACACCGCATCGCTTTTTGAAATTAAATTTTGACGGGGCCTCTAAAGGCAATCCCGGTCAGGCAGGGATTGGCGGAATATTTAGAGATTCTCTTAGTAAGGTCTGTCGCATTTATTCTTATCCTATGGGTTATGTTACCAATAATGAAGTTGAATTAATGGATTTAAAACAAGGTTTAGTTATCACAATCAGGGAAGGTTATCAAAGATTAGTCATTGAAGGGGATTCTGCAATGGCAGTTGGTATTTTGAAAAAACTCCAACAAGGAACTCCATGGCAGAAAATTAGTAAGAGTTGGAGAACAGCCAAACTTGTCGAAGATATTGGTAATTTCCTTTGCCAGATAGGATATGTCATCTCAACTCACATTCGTCGAGAAGGGAATGAGGTAGCGAATTATCTGGCGAATTGGGCATGTAAGAATATAACCAGACATCTTGACATTAACCATTCTCATCAGGTTGGATAGTGGAATTATATCCTTTATAGTGTATCGTAGATAGAGATCGATCTCGCCCCCGATCGGGGTGCCATAATGATGGACAGGGTAGTGGGCTTCCACGTGGTGGATGACTTACATACCCTTGTGCGATTATTAGGATGGTAGTCCTCCGGCGGTAGGCTTCCACTCCTCACATTTATTTGCATGCACCAACCTGTCCAAATCAAACACCGACTGTGAGACAAGTTAATGCAGTGTTATGCGCTGCAGGTGATGAGCTTTATTGCTCTTTTCATTTTCATTACCACTTGCTCCCGGTATAGTTTTGGCATTGGCATTATCTAGCAGGCGATCGATCCAGGTTTGAAGCAAATTCTCTGGAGACCGGGTGGAAGTTGTTTGTGGTATGTCATGGCAACTCCGCCTTTCATGCCCTGCTTTCGTTTTTTGTTTTTACCTTTGTTTACTCTGCATGATACAACCTTCCTTCTTCCAGTGTTTGAGGATATATATAGTGTTTCTTCAAGGTGGTTTCGAACAGGGAAAATGGGATTTATACATATAGAAACTCATTTCCGAAGCCCTCCTGGTTTTCTTGTTCTCTGTTCTCGTCTTGGTCTTTTCTCGTTGTATAATTCTTAGGGCTTTCATGTCTCTTCTGAATCATTGCATTTGCGGTTCATGCTCCTTCTGTATGGGTTCATGGTTGGCAGTGTTGCCTGTTCAACTGCAATTGATAACCTTTCTCATGGGGAATTTTATGATATGGGCTATCTGTTTCGGCACTGTATGTATCTTGGGCTTTGTAAAGTGCCTCTTTTTTACCCTTGGTCTATTGGTGTAACGGTCCTTGCCGTGTCTGTCGGGCAAGGTTTGATAGGATGGCACGGCCATAGTTTTCTTTCAATTTGCACTGGCATGGTTTCTGTTGTAGTCTTTCAAACTACTGTTGGATATGTCACAGCCAGGCGGATAGTTAGTGGCTCTCTTGCTATCTCTTGTGGGCAGTTTTCTTTAATTATGAAGAGGCAATGGCTTAATATTCTCTGTGATTTCGTTACGGGTTGTTTCCTGGTTCATTTTCATGACGGTCTTCGATGTTCTGTCACCTTGTTCATTAATGGTATGGCTATGCGAGCTGGGTTCGTTGCAACGAAGCTTTATTCAGTTTTATTACATCCCGTTTCTGACTTACTTCTGGCCACAGGCTTCTTTTCAAAGTCTACTGCTTCCAATATGGTTAAAGGGCAATCAGGGAAGGTAAATCGCTGTAGGCAGCCTCATCCAAAGGCTGGCAAGAGCAGGAGGGGTAGGAAGTCTAATGAAGAAGTGTTGCAAGACATCGCTCAGGTATATGAATAAGGGAATTTGACTAAAATTAAAACAAAAATTCATGGTTGGGAAATACAAATGAACAGTGAAGATGAAGACATGGAAGCTCAAATTTCTCAAATGGATTTTATATCAGATCCAGGAAGTACTCGGGGTCGAGTGTCCCTCTTTCAACAATCAGTGAATACCTACTAGAAGATTAAATGCCTTCTTGCCAAGGCCATGGCCTGGCAAGAGGAAAAGAGCATCAACTCTTCAATTCTATTTGAACTGCAACAAATGAAGCTGGACATGCATGCAATGTTCAAAGCTCAGCTTCAGCTGAATGACAGGGTTGGTAAGATAGAAAAGCAGTTGCAAATAACACAAAGCAGTGAGCAGGTATTAGGTACCACCGCTAATGCTCTAGTTCTTGAGGATATTTTTGGTTAATTGTTTTAGATTTCTATAATTTTGGACTTCGTCTACTTGTTTTATTTGTAAATATTGTGGACATACTGGAGTTCTTAATGCTGTAAGTAGCAAGATAAGACAATTTCGTTTTTGGTCTGCATTTAACTCGATACGGTGGCCAACAGACCTGGTTTCCTTCGAGCAGGTTGAGGTCACTGTATTTGTTTTTTCTTGTATGACAATCTGCCCTATATATTTCGAATAATAGAAAGATACCAAACAAAACTTTTAAAAATCAATAATACTAATTTTTTTAAA
The DNA here is from genome assembly GCA_034641835.2 of Pinus albicaulis. Classification (NCBI taxonomy): domain Eukaryota; kingdom Viridiplantae; phylum Streptophyta; class Pinopsida; order Pinales; family Pinaceae; genus Pinus; species Pinus albicaulis. Next base: position 467,308,583 of record CM076583.1, on the reverse strand, counting down.
TATAGTTTTTTTAATTAATATTATTATATTACTAAAATTTATTCAAATTAATATAATTTGTAATATTGAGAAATGAGTAATTTCTAAAAATGAGCCATATCATATTTTAAACAAATTATCAAATATATATTCATATTAAATTAAATAATATAAAAAATTATAATAAAATATAAAAATTAAATCATATAAAAATATATAATAAAATATAAAAAATTAAGTCATATAAAAATATATAATAAAATATAAAATTTATAAAAAAAATTATGTAATATAAATTTTAATAATTGAAAATTTAATAATAATAAATCATTTATATTCCAAATAATGTATCTTTCTTTATGCTAATTTTAAAAAAAAGTTATGCAAAGGTTTACCTTATGTTTAATAAGAAAAGAGACATAGAATCCATTCTCATGGCTTACCATTTAGAAATCAGAAATGTAATATAAGTAGTGATTTTCTCCATATTAGGGGTTATATGATATCACTTGCTCCATAGTGATAAAAACTTTGAGAATATTTGAATTAAAACTAGAAATTATAGACTAGCTTACTATTAGGAGATTGGGTGCATATATATATATATATATATATATATATATATATATAAGATTAACATTTTAGGTTGACAAGAAATCCAAGTAAATGGTGGCAACAACTTTAGTGTCCTCGAAATTGGAGAATTTCATATCAACCATTTTCCTGGATAGGATAGATACTTTGTTGCCCAATTCTAAAAACTGTTTCTAAACTTCATCAATACATAGAACAATTTCCTATTGGATCTTTGACCTCTCCACTAGAACCTTCCCATTATAGTTTTTAGTTGTCATACAAATCCATTGTTTGATTCCTGGTATTTCCTAATTTATCTACCTCTCTTGGAATTTTCAATCTTTTCATGTTTAATCCATGGATTACTTAAGGAATTTCTTGTATCATGGAGAATTTTTATAGAGACTTTGGCACTCTCGCTTCTATTTCTTGTTTTGTAGTATGGTCTTAGGATTTTTTCCCATGTGCTATTTCTTCTGGAAACATGTCATGGCCTTTGGACCCTAACATCTAATTAGTAGTCCAAGTTTAAACATGTATTAACCCTGTTAAACAGAGGAAACATGTTTCCATTAAAAGCACAAAAACCATGAACTACAAAAAAATTCAAAATATTCACATGATAATTGAACATCACGAGGAAGCTACAAAATGTACCAACCCTCCATTTTTTAGTTATGGCCATGGTACACTAGAATGAGCATCATTATTTGCAAAGAATGCCATAATTGAGATACACAAGAATGAGCATCATTGTATGCAAAGAATGTCATGGTTATGAATGACATGGCTTAGTAGAACCAAAGAACTAATTCCTTAGAATTTGAATGTCACTTCCTCTAAAATTTGATTTTAAGCTTAACTAAGAATTCTTAGTTGGTGGCCTTAAATTTATATCTAGCACCTCTTCAAATCTTAAATTCAAGGGTGACGAGGTAGTGCATCAATTGCTTGAAGACATGGACATTGGGAATAAAGTAACTCCTCTCTTAACCCAGGGACTAGAGAGTGAAAGTAGTCATTATATTTCCTAACCATATCTTTTGTTGAGAAATATTGTAAGGAATGATAGACACTTTTTTAGATGAAATATTTTTAAATTTCTACTTTTTGTGTACTTAGAAAATAAGAAGATGGCCATCCTCTAATGGAAACAATTGTAACTTTGTTTTTTAGCTTAGAGGCAACATTTATATATTATAATATCTCTCATCTTTTTCTTTTCAAGAGTATTCAAATTCACAATTAAACTAAAATGGGTTTATTATATTGAAAAACATATTGACATAAACCAAAAATTTGTTTCATATTAAGAAACACTAAATTATTGATTTAGATTTATTTCTATATATGTATGAATTTGGTTCGATGTAATGTTCAAGAAAACAATAGGATCCCTTTCCATCTCGTCTAATAGGATCCCTTTCCATCTCGTCTTCCAGGATTAGTAAGGAGGATGAGGAAACTCACAAGTAATATATCCATATATTTATTACTTTAAATTTTAAATAATGACATCATATATCCTTTTGAATTTCATTTAATTTCTTGTAGAAATTATATAACTGATATGTTATACATCCGAGATTCTCCTGATCACACACTATTTGACTTCATGCACAATACAAAATCTCTTCTACCATTCATCATTAATTGCGGAAATAAAATCAATTGCATGCACACATTAAAACCATAAAAATTCACACATATGAACACAGTAATTTATGCGAAAACATAAAGCTGAAAACCCCCAATTATCTATATATTATATGTCATAGAGATCATGTAACAATCATCATACAAAGCTCCTCATAAGCTCTCAATACAATCTCCAATTGCTACACACTAATCAGGTCCGATCTAGCAAATCTCATGCTCCAATCTCTGCCACCTGCTAGCCTGCCTCTACTGCGCAATCACTGCTGGAGAATGGCTCTGAATGAACTCGAATTGGTCCAGCCTTTCTCACGCAATCCTCATTGGCATCTCCAACCACTATGTGTTGCAAATCATGCAACACTATAGTCACAACTGATAGTCACACTGCTCTTTCACCTACCTCTTCACTGGTCTCCACTGAAATTGTCCATGCACTGTAGTTAACTGATGTATTCTTTAGTTGATTAATTAGTTAATAATTAGTGAATTAATTCATAATTAATTCACACCACTCTCACTAGTGTATCAATCAGTTAGACTAGATACAACTAGCTCAACTATGTTTAACTCAGTTAAACTGAACACAACTCCACCAACTACCTCAATAACTCCACCAAACTCTGTCACATGAGTTCTAACTGAAGTCTCCATGCAATAGCTCCACTTAACCCTCGGGAATAGTGTAATTCCTTCTGCCAGCTCCTGTGCCACATCTGTGCACTTAACTGAAGTGCTCCAAGAGAATAAGATAATGTTTATAGTCCAAATATTATTAAGAGCTAATAATATTCGACATATCTATTTTTAGACTGGCAATCTTAAAATAGATTCCTTCAAATATGTCTAAAAATAGAAGTCCATCTATTTTTCCAACTTGACCAACCATCCACAATAGCATCCTGCAACTCATAGAATATGATCAACATGTCTAAAAATAGACTTGCGCGAAAAATAGCCTGCGGGCCCACTTAGTGAATGCAACTCTTTTCACTAATGGTGATTAAATTCACCCTGAAGACTGGGAAGACAAACGAAGGTGACAGTGTTTTTGGTTTGTGCTCCATGTTGCCTTTGATTTGTTCTAAGAAAGACCCTCCTTATTGAGCATGACAAATCAAGCAGTAACTATGCTCATTAATGGATTTGATCCAAAAAGTTTTAAACCTGCTTAAGGAAAGGCTTCCCTTTATCCCTTTTCTCGTCTTGCTAATAACATAGCGTGGAAGCGGTTGTATCAGGGAAGCTAAAAGGAAAGGTATAATCACATGAAACAAAATTGGTGGGGCAGTTTCCTTAACACCCCTATTATTTGTAGATGATATTCGTTGTTCTCTAATAGTTTGTTGAGGGAAGCAAGGAGACTATAGGAAATTCTAGATACCTATGTGGTTGCTACGAGCAAGGAGGAAAATGTGCAGAAGTTTTCAATTTTGATTTAATGTTTTGGATACAAGGATGGAGGAATGGTCACTCTTTAGGGTAGGAGGCTGGGTTATAGAAGTTATATGCTAATAGTCTGAAAAGAGAGCATGTCAAGTTGAGAGAGGAAATGATTCTTTGACATGGTTAAAAAATAAGTCATTAGGGGTTTATACTGATAGATAGGGATATAAATCTTTATTTGAACCAAATCATCTGGTGGTGGAGGCTTATCTGGAAGTTTAGAGCAACAAAGACGAGTTAAATTTTTCTCTGGCTGAATTAGAAGATTAGGCCTTAACATGGGAAGTTTTGCAGGGGAGAAATAGACAGGGCCCTGGGATCTGTTTGTTATGTAAAAACAAGGATGAAGCCATTCCTCGCTTGATAATAAATTGTCCACCGAACAAATCTGGAGAGGGACAAATCATTTTACATGAAGTTTAGAACAAGAAGTTTCTTGACAATTGGGTGATTTTTGTATTGATAGCTCATAAGCTCGGCCTTAGGGTTTTTTTTATGGAGCCAGGTAGGGGACAAGTAACTCTAGCAGTGCCGGTGGTAATCTACATATTTCACATCTGCACAATGTCAACTTCAATGCAGGTATAGAGGTTGGACCTAATAATTATACCGACTTTATGGCCTTGATATTTCTCCTGAAGTGTGATCTGGATAGGGATACAAAAATGTACAGATTTTTGGTGATTTATTGTCATTAACTAGATGCTAGGAAAGATGGAGGTTCAGAATTTTTAGTGCTTCAACTGACTAGCTGAAAATGATAGCATCCTCCTTTGACAACATTTCTTACATGCACATTTATACGGAATTAAATGTGGAAGCGGAGACATTGAGAAAGGAAGCGCAATCTCCAACAGAAGGTGTTTTATATGTGGATAAATATAGGGATAGAGTGTCTGTCTCTACAGTTTCCAATTTGGGAAGAAGATAAAGTTCTGTTGGTTGGGATCCATTGTTGATTATCTGTTTTTTATGATTATTTAGTGGTTTTTGTTCCTAACTGTCATAAGGATTTTTTTTATTGGGTGGGTAAATATCACGGATGCAATACATGGCAATCTTTTTGATATAATAATAGAAATTTCACTAAATTATCAGTTTTCATGGACTGTGAACAGTTTTTGAACTGTGAATAATATTGGGACATTGATACTGATGCTTTTGTTTGCTAGGATTTAAAGCTGCTATATGCTGAACTTCGGGACTTTGAGTCAAGTTGTGGCATTTTGTAATGGTGTGGGAAGCCTGTGAAAAATGTAATTTCCATTCTTTTGGCAAATAGACATGGTAGTTTTTTGCTTTGGAAAAATAAATATTTGCTAGCCAAGTGACATCTACAATCCGAATCAAACATACACTTGAGACCTCATACGGATTGAGTTAATGGAATGGAGTATATTGGGTTGTTGGTCGATAAGGTACAACGTATTATAAAGAGTTCAGATAAAAATTGCTCGATAATGGCCAATGCATTGCTAAGTTATTAATAAAGGTTACAGTCATAGATTTTTTAGATAAAGTTGCAAGTTGTTCAACTTGTGCTTTGTTCCCTCTCAAAATGCAGAACCATTTTGAGATCTTCATGAGTAGAATTGCATGCACTAAAAGGTGCACCTTCCCTCGGATTTTCGGACCTGTTGGGTGGCAACATTATCAGCACCAGTGAAGGTCACTTACCTAAAGGAAGTACAACAAGCAGTGAACAGAAAAATGGGAAGAGCTTCCTGGATAAATCATTAACCCAGATGTTTCCAACAGTCTTGGGCACGAGGTTAGATTGCTTCAATGCAATATTTAGAGGAACCTATTATCTTAGATTTCCACCTATATCGATCACCACTTCCATTGACTCATGAAATTTAGAAAAGTAAAAGGCTTTGTTGTAGATTTGCTGGTATATTAGACTAAATGATGAAGAAACCGTAAAGAAGTTTGCATTCTTGGAAGCAAGGGGTGCGACTGACAAATAATTTCTATCTGCTGTCTGTAGCCTACTTTATATGCTACAACTTCAAGAGGGCAATTTCCAGATTTCTCATACAGAAAAGATATACAGTTGTACTAATCTAATAAACCCAGTGTTACACGGGGACTCGCCCCCCCACCTAGGGGTCTAGAATCCTCGCCCCCTCGTGCTCTGGGGTCTTGGGGACTTCCAGGGGGCGTTTTTCGACGCCCCCAAAAATCAGAAAATTAAGGGGAACGTCAAAGCGGACGTTTCCTCAGATTGAGGGGTCGAAGGTGCTTTAGGGAGCGTGAGGGGATGGGAGGGAGCATGAGGGGGCGTGAGGGGATGGGGTCGAGGGTGCTTTCGGGAGCGTGAAGGGAGTGTGAGGGGGCATGAGGGGACGGGAGAGAGCGTGAGGGGGCGTGTGGGGCCCACAACTTCAAAAAAAAAATTAAATGAAAAAAATAAAAAATATATTTTAATAATCGATTGTTTAATTAAATTAATTTTTAGGTTTCATTTGTTTTCATTGTATCATTGTATCATCCGCACTTAGCACTTGCCACCCAACCCTTAGCACTTGCCGCAGCAGCCGAAAGAAGCCCGCAGTCGGAAGAAGTTATGTTTCACTGTTGCAAACATAACTTTAAACTTATTTGCTTTTAACTTTTAATATTTATGTTTCAGACTTGAGTTGTAAACTTCAGTTTAAAGTTTATTTTGAATCTTGATATAATATCATATATGTCATGACTCATATGATATCTTACACTTTATTTTCATTGTACATTGTTAGTAGTTACATTAATGACTATACAGTTACAAAGTTACATATGAATCTATGATGTAAGTAAGTTTTAAGTTTTAACTTTTAAATTTGTTTCAGTTAGATGATTCATCATTCATCTATTTATAATTTTTAAATTTTATCATTTATGATTTATCTTTCATGATGTAAGTGTATGATGACTGTATATACATTCCTTGCAAAAATGAAAAATACAATTGCATTATAAATATTTATTATTAAATTTTCCAATGATAAATCATATATAATATTATAATATTATATATATTTTTATATTTTATAATTTTTGACTCCGATGTCCCCCCACGTTTCCTGAAAATTGGTAGGGAGCTTTTGCATAGGCCGCTCCCGCGCTCCCTCGCTCCCACCTCCAGGGGACTTGGTGGAACATTGAATAAACCAAGGGTCACTATTCGGAGAGTATTTTCTAGCCATTTACACTTCATGCCTCAGATATACAACAATCCACATACAATCCACAGGATTGCAACCTATTTATCGCCATCAGTGAAGAGGGATTGCCCACAATAATGGGGTCTTTCATGGAAGATTTGATTTGTTCAAAATTCATTTCATTTTCTAATGGTGTTGGTTCAAGCATACCAATGCAAAGCTTAATTACCACTAGTGGTTGAGGTTGCAAAAATGCTAACCTCTTACATTATAGGTTTCCATCCCGTCCCATGTTCTCCGCGTATGAAGGTTGTTTTTACAAAAATCTCGGGCATAACTATAAAACTGCAAATGATGCAAGTTGTTGGGGTGATTAAATTAGAGGGAGGCCCATTAGGATTTGAAACAAGGGGTCGTCTGCATCATGGAACCCCGGCCATCCAACGCACGCAAGTTTTCATTACTTCGTTTCTGCTTGGTAGTCACAGGACTTTGGTCACGTCCGGTGGATTCTTTGCAGTCCAATGCACAATAAGGTAGTGTATTTTTATATTCTACCACAAAGGCTTGTGCACACAGTCCTGTTCTGTTGTAGGTTTGACCACGTGACCTGATGGTCACAAAAAAGCCACTGATAGTAGTCCTCAATGCTTTGTCATAATTACGAAGAAGTTGTAAAATATGTACACATAATTTAGTTGTTTTATTTCGTTGCCCTCCACATCCTATATCACTGTATCAATAATACTACACAACTTATATTATATACTAAATTGATTTAAATTTCAAACTGACCTAGGAATTTAGTCTATATTCATTAAATTTGTCGTATTCCATCCATTTAGCATAGAATTATTCTATATTCATTGAACTTGTCGTATTCCATCCATTTAGCATAGAATTAGTGTTATCATGAAATGATTAATCAAGTGAGAGGATAAGATATTATTATTTTTATATTATATGATGTTATTTAATTTTAAAACAATTAAAAATTATCTAATTATTTATATTTCTTATCAAAATTATATTTGTTTGAAATAAAAATTATTAGAACATTTTTTCACACTTGGATTACAATTTTTACATAGAAGTGAACAATTAATTCATATATGTATTTTCATAGGTGTTTATATTTTGGAATATTACTTTTAAAAGTTTAATTTTTTTTCTGAATAAGACTAATTCTATTAAGAGAAAAACCATATAGTACAATCAGAGCTTGCAAAAAGCAGAGCATAGAAGCAAGGGGCCGGCAATGAAACATTATCAACCTCGGACCCCAAAAGTAGCTATGGAATGAACAAAAGAGAACAAGGATAACATAAAAAGGAGAGCGAGACAAAGGAAGCTACCCAGAGTGGGCAGAGACTTCCAGACGAACTTTTTTCCCTTTCTTTTTAATGACTTTGACCCAGCCATTATGATTTGGCTGGGCAGGAACCAATTGTAGATTATTTTGTACTGTAGAATGAGTCTCCTTGTCTGAATCGGAGGAAGAAGACTCATGCAAACGTTTCTGTGGGATCGGAGGGGCAGAGGGATCCTCAGGGCTGGCTGAGGGCGTGACCTGCGGGTGCACATCTTTCTCTCCTTCCTCTTCCAATTCTTCCTCATCCGAGCTGGAGGACGCTAGATCATTCATGGGGGGAGGATCGTATGGTTTCCAGCTCTTGGACTTCGGTTTGCTATTGGTTTTCTGTTTTCTGCTAGGGAAGCTGGAGCATGTGTTCTGAAGATGCCCTGTCTGATGACAATGTCTGCACCGGAATGCAGTGTTCTCATAATCCAAGGTTTGTGTCCAGTGAAAGTCCCCAATTTTGAGGTTGATCTGATCAGGCAGTCCTTTGCTTAAATCTATTTCCGCACAAATTCTGCCATAGGTATAAATTCCTTTGTCCCCTCGAGAGGTATCTGTATCTAGGAAGCGGCCCAAAGCATTTCCAATCCCTTGGAAAACTGAGACGTGCCAGAGATGAGCCGGGAGGTTCGGAAGACGAACCCAGATGGGAAGCTTGGTGACAACTGCTGAAGAGGGGTCGAAATCTGGGAACCAAGGAGTGAAAAATAGTCAGGCTGCTCCCCAGAACCATGGGCCTCCTGTTAAGGCTTTCTGATAATCTTCACTGAATGCAAACATTACTATGAAGAAACCCTTTGAACATAGGAAGACTTGGCAGTTGTCTGTCCAATTAGCGTGGATCCATTGATATAGATCAGTTGTTCGAGGCCAAAGGCCATTGAACCTGCAAATGATGGCGGACTCTGCATACATCTGAATTTGTTCGTCTAGCGAAGGATTGGAGATTTCAATGGAGGGGACTTCCTCCGTCTTGTCCACAAGGAAAGGCTTGGGAGCCTCAGCTGAAGTAGCAGATTTCTTGGGCGGCTGTGCATGAACCGCATCCTTATAGGAGAAGGCGGGAGTGGAGGATGACTGCCCAGGTGCTCCGCCTCTAAGTCTCAGGGAAAGCACAATCGAAGCATCTCTATTAATGCTGTAATAAGAGAGGGGGAAAGGGTTTTCAAGTTGTTTACCTTTGTGAAGCAACCTTTGGAGCTCCGATGGAATCCCCAATCTGCGTTCAAGATTGTTTAAGAGATCTTGCACTAAATCCGTAGCTTGCACCCAATGCAGCATGGTTCTGCCGGAGAGAAGCGTGATCTGGATCTGATAGGAAGAGAGATGATTGGCCATAAGAGCAACCGGCTGAATATCGAAACCCTCATGCGGAAACTTCCTGTCAGGATTGCCTTGCTTGTTCGAGAGTCTGATATTGAGCCTTTGCAAGGGCTTTGCAGTGATCGAGGCGGTGAGATTGTTGGAGCCCGCATCTGTGATCTGACTATCGTTGCTGTCCCCTCCTCCATTTGAATCCAGGTGAAAGGAGGCAACAGTAACTGGAGGGTGCTTGTAGAACAGACCTGCACGTATTGAGAGAGCTTTCCCAATAGATCTACGACCCAGACTAAGAAAACCGCTGGATGTATTCTCGATGAAGGGCGTGGAGCACACTGAGGTGTCGGTGGCTGCAGGAACTTTGCGAGCTCTCCTTGGCAAACTGCGATGCAGGTTAAGTTGGCCGCTTGGTGCTGCGGCAGAGGGAGGCATAAAGCCTAATGTGAGGTCGGCGGCTGTAGCAGCGCCGAACAGCGCAGAGGCAGGGCCAAGTTCTTTGGCGGCAGCGGCCATGTCTGAAAAATTCTTAGGGTTTCTCCGGCTTTGCAAATTCCACCTTGCGTCGACTCCTTAGAAGCCCCTTTAAAATTTTAATTTAATTATCAATAATTATCTAATTATTTAGTGGGTAATAGTGATTTGACTTTCTCAAAATATTTTTAGGAGTATTTTTAGTTCAAAGATTGAGATTTATATTCAAAATGGATATGCTCTTTTTTGCATTTTTAATTTGAAAAAAAGATCATATAAAATGAGGTATAGTTTTTGGGAAATGTAGTATTGATAAGTCATTATATTGACCCATAATCTTGTTTCAAATCCTATTTACAGATTAAGAATATCTATAATAAAGAGGAAGTAAATCTCCATAATTTAAGAATCTTGTTACATGTTTTCTATATATATATATATATATATATATATATATATATATATATATAATTTTTAAAATAAAGTTATCATTTAATTAATTTTTATGATTATTTTAAAAATTATTTTAATTTTAACAAACTTGAAATGTAAAATAAAGTAAGTGTTTTGATAGAGATATTTTTAGAATCTAAATTTATGTGATCCATTATACAAATTGTTTTATCAAAGATTGTTACTTATTTGTATTTACTAACCATTTAATTTTCTATATTTTTCAAATAAAAAAATATTTTGTTCATAAAATAATAAAACACCTTTTTTTTCATATTTATAAAACTTTATTTTCATTGAAAATTAAAATCACAATATTTACATACAACTTGTAAAATAAACAACTTGATTAATTAAAAATAATTATTTGAAGTCAAATTTTAAACTAATTGCTTTTATTAACAATAATATATTATATAAATATTTAATTTTTATAAATACAATTTTAAAATAAAATAGATAATTTTATTATTTACAGTGAACTAAAATAAAATAATTTTATCATTAAGTAATTTTTAACTATTCCCTAATAATCTTCACAAAGTTAATAAATTTAATTCAAAATCAAATTTGTAACTCTCTTACTATATCCATAATACCCTTGAAAGTAGGAATTGTCTCTAACACATGTACCAAAAAATGATTTTAGTCTAACACATTCTTGCAGGCTATGCATGTAGTTATTTCACTTTTTTTAATTTACGTAATGAAAGTGTAAATTATATTTAAATGGTAAATAAATTGAATTAAATAAATAATAAATATTAATTAAATTATTGAATAATTTTTATATTAATATTATATTATTTAATATAAAATAAAATCAATTATTTTTTTACTTGGAAAAGTTTTGTTTTATATTTTAATTTTTTTCTTAAATTTGATTTTTTTTTTGGTCATCTATCTTATTTATAATTTGTAAAATTATTGCGTGGTTTAATAAATTGTGTTAAATTATTTTAAAATTATATTTATTTACTTTGAATAATATTAATTTTTAAAATGGTTGGTAGTTTAAGATTTATGACCTCAAGGCATGTAAGTTTTCAAAATCACTTTAGCATTGTACTCCTTCCCAGTATAGAGTTTAGAACCATAATCACCTTACAACAAAATCCTAAATATTAGTGGCTTGAACTTTGAACCTTACTCAGAGATACAAAAAAACTCCTTAACATGGTTAGGATTTTTTGGTGTTTCTTACAAAGTATTAAAAGTTTACAACCTTAACCACCTTACAACAAAACCCTTAATGACACCTTCAATACCTTACAACAAAACTCTTAATAACACCTTCATTTTTGTTAAAAGATGAAACACTTCTTACTTTTCACCAATAAATCTAAGTTACATTTTTAAATTATTATCTTTTTATTATTATAATAAAATATATGTAATAATCTTTCAAACTCTCACAAATTTATTTTAAATAAATCTCACTTAAAATAATAAAATATGTATTTTGAGAGAACCCAAAAAATAAAATATAATTTTAAAATATAAAACTAAATAAAATTACATGAAAAGTAAATTAAAGTAAAACCAAGTATGATTTCAAAATATAAAACTAAACAAAATTACATTAAAAAATAATAAAATAAAATTTACTAACATTATTTAATTCTTATATTAAAATTATCCTTTACCTATAAAATTTACTGACATTATTTAATTTTCATATTAAAATTATCTTTTACATATAACTTTTAATTGAAGATAATAAATTAAAAAAATTAAAATTAAATATCATTTAGCTAGGTAATCCACTTTGAACCCAGAGAATGAAATAAATCAAAATCTAGTATTCAGAAAAATCTATAACTAAATATTTAATAGCCTACTAAATATTTGATAGACTACTCCCATATCAGCCGGTAGTCTAAAAAATTAATAGAATGATTTAGAGTTTAGCAAAGATTTTGAAAATGATTTAGAGTTTAGCAAAGATTTTGAAAAAGATTGGCAATTTTTTTATCAGAATGTTGTTTAAAGTAGTTAAATTTCAGTATCTTGCATCTTTTAAATTTTTACTATCAAAAATGCTATTTAAACACTCCAAATACCTAATTTTTAAAATTTTATACCATACTAACCTATTCGATAGGCTGGTAAACAAGTCCTATTCTCGAGTATAAACCATTACATCAAGTTTTTGAAATAAATCATATCATAGAAAAACCCATGAAAATAACCATAACCTACTTAATTAGATTTTCATAAGCGATAAACCAAAAGATGCATGACATCAACTTGAACAAATCGTATTCCACTAACAAAGATAACTCACAGGTACTTGAACGCCTTCTCCTCACGGACATTATCGCGGCCGCCAACAGGTACTTGGACTGCCCATTTGGACTTTTGCGCGGCCGCCAACAATACCTGCTTCAACCAAGAAAATCATCATTCCTTCTCCATGTGAAAGTGAAAGATCAGTTAAGAAAGAAACCTTAACATAAAAAAATGAAGTTTACCATTTTGAAATTGGCTTTTCCACAAATCTCAGAAAATAATTGTGACTATCCTTTCTTCTGCCTGAACCAAAATAAACCGATATGTAATGAGGCATCCACAAGTATTTTTATCAAACAATTCTTCATAAAAGTCATCTGAATTTTGTTAATAATGGCTTCTCTTTCTTCAAATCAAATCCGGATGATAATCCAAATAAATTCGAGAGTATTAATTTTATCATTAAGCCAATCTCTGTGATAATCCAGATTTAAAATCAAATTACATTAGGGGACGAGATCTAAATATGCATAAAGCTCTGGTCAATGGTGAAAACACAAAAGCGAGCCATCACCATATATGCCATTTATGCAGTAGAAAAATAACCAACTCAAAATTAAAAAAAACACCACAAAGAAAATTGAGATGCAATTACCGGTCTCAAAATTACAAAAGCCGGATAAGGACAGGAAATTTGCATAGGGGAATGGTATTACTGAGATTCATAAAATTCATTAGGTTACCTGGAAATTGAAACCAACTGAATTTGATCTCAGGTTTACAAGTAGACTGCCAATTGAAACAAGCTGGCGAGCAATTGGGACTTAGATGAGCATCATAGAGAGTGTTGAAATTACTTTCCGCCGTGCTCTGTAGAGGAGGCAGCCACCTTCCATTTTTGTTTGCAGGACACTGTAAGAAGCCGCTTACTATTTTTGTTTGTGCAGTCAACTTCAGCGCAGTACGCAGTAATTTTTGGATACGGAGAAATTGAACAGCAATCCGGACCTGAAGTTTATTAAGCCAGAATTATGAAAAATCCCGATCACAATTTTTTCCGTACAAGTTGCCAAAAATCGGACCCGGGGAAACTTATGAAGTGGATTTAATAAAAATCCCGCATCACAACCTTGCTGACGTCTGCAATTACTTTTGGCACGCGGAATTTTTATACAGTTTGGTTAATTCTTGGTTGGCGTCCGGTTCGACACAAAGTCAAAGTTGTTTTAATGTTGAATGCGTACAGTCCACATATGCATATATATATGTTTTTCATATATATATATCATATATATATAACGTTTGCAAAAGGAAAGGGCCGTGGGCCATGTTCAAAACTATTTTTGATTTTAGTTTTTTTTATGTTTAGTTTTAAAAAAAAAAAGGTTTTATTTTATTATAGTTTTTTTTTATATTGTGAAAAAAATGCTGAGGCATAAAAAGAGATGAAAAGCCTGTGTGCTATTATGTATTCTGTAAGTTTTTATTTTTTTTCATACAGCAGTGAAAAAGGCAATACAGCACAGCAGTGCATAGTTCAGCATTGTAAGTTTTATTTTTTTTACACACAGCAGCAGTGTAACAGAATTTGAAGTGGACAGCAGTGCTTTCATTTTTGGAGAGACAGAGTATTTTTCCAGAGTGAAATTTTAGAGAGTGTGAGTTGTTTTGAACTGTGTTTTGAAGCAGTCAAAGTTTTTTTTGTATTCCCTCAGGCAGAGGTGATTTTGTAACCAAGTTTTTTGAAGTTTAATGAAATAGTGTTTACAGTGAAAGCTCTGTCTCCAGTGAAGAATTTTTTTTTAATTTTCTCTGTGTTGAAGAGGGAGAATTTTATTCTCCATTGTTGTTCTGGAATTTTTAAATTTCCAACATGGTATCGGAGCTAGTCCAGGCTCTTTGAAGATCAAAGAAGCTGAAGGAAAGGAGTTCTTTGTTGCAGCAGCTTCTCCAGCAGTGTGAAGACTCAGCCAAAGAATCCAAAGGTATTTCTCTATACAGTTTTTGAGTCACTATTGCAGAACAGTGAGCTGTTTTACATACACATTCAAGTTTTTTTTTAATCATAGTTAAGAGTGTAGAATGGCTGGAGCCAGCATTGGTATGGGTATGGGAAATGTCCATCTCCCAATGTTTAATGGGAAAAATTATGACTACTGGTCAATAACTATGAGAGCTCTATTTGTCTCCCAAGACTTATGGGAATTTGTTGAGGATGGCTTTGAAGAGCCGGCAGATGAAGAAGAGTTTGAAGATTTAACTCAGGCAGAAAGAGAGTTGCTGAAGAGCAATAGGAAGAAAGACTCCAAGGCTCTCTTCTTATTGTATTAGGCAGTGCATGAGAGTGTGTTTCCAAGGATAGCAGCAGCCAAGAGATCCAGAGAAGCATGGGAAACTCTCAAGACAGCCTATCAAGGCATGGAAAAAGTGAAGACGGCAAAACTTCAGTTGCTGAGGAGAGACTTTGAGACTCTCTGTATGAAAGAGTCAGATACTATTGACTCATTCTTCACTCATGTGATTGGAATGGTCACACAAATAAGATCTCATGGAGAGACTCTTGAAGAGAAGAGGATTGTGGAAAAACTCTTGAGGAGTCTACCCTCAAGATTCGATGTGATTGTCACCACCATAAAGGAGACTAAGGATCTCACAAAGTTCACAGTGGATGAGCTACATGCATCACTGATGACTCATGAGCAGAGATTAGGTAGGAGTGAAAACTCATCTCTAGAGCATGCCTTTAAGACTCAGATGTCTTTTGGAAGAGGAAGAGGGAAGGGCAGAGGAAACAAGATAGGAAGAGGCAGAAGCCAAAACAGAGGTGGAAGGAGCAGTCCAACAAATGCTCAAGGAAGGGGAAGCAATCCAAATCCACATCAAGGCCAGGCGTGACGTGAGTGGTGTTGAGGATGCTCAGAGACAGTATGATAATTCCAATGTCCAATGTCACTATTGTAAAAAATATGGTCATTATGCTAATGAATGTAGAAAAAAACAGCATGATATGGGAAATATAACTAGTGCAAATTTCAGTAGAGAAAATCTCAGCCAAGATAATTTGTTTTTGGCTTGTAATATGGCTGAAGAAAAGAATGAGGATTTATGGCTTCTAGACTCGGGTTGCGGTAACCATATGACAGGAAACTTAGCAATGTTTTCTATGCTAGATGAGAGTGTGAAGTCACAAGTCACACTAGGAACTGATAGCAAAGTTTCTGTTATGGGAAAAGGAAATGTAAATGTTTTAACAAAGAAAGTTGCAAAGAAATCCATAGAAGATGTGTATTATGTTCCAAGAATGAAGTGTAACCTCTTAAGTATTGGACAACTTGTTCAAAAGGGGTACAATGTATTTTTTGAGGATGATGTTTGTAATATCATGGATAAACCACCCAGCAAACAATGTATTGCTGAAGTAAAGATGAAAAAGAACAAGATGTTCTCTCTTAGAATGAGAGCATATTTGAAGAATGGTGAAGAGAAAGCAGCAGTGGCACAAGAGGCTATCCAAAGTGAACCAAAAGATGAAAATTGGTTGTGGCACTTGAGATTTGGACATCTCAACTTTGGAGGGCTTAATTTGTTGAACAGAAAAGGAATGGTAAGAGGTTTACCATTGATAGAGAAGCCGGACAGCCTTTGTGAAGGTTGTATCTTGGGGAAACAACACAGAGAAAGTTTTCCTTCCGGGAAAAGCATAAGGGCAAAGGCACTCTTAGAGATTGTCCACTCAGATTTTTGTGGACCGATGCAAACTCCATCGCTTGCTAGCAACCACTACATGTTAACATTCATAGATGATTTTACAAGAAAAGCTTGGGTTTACTTTTTGAAAAATAAAAGTGAAGTGTTTGAAAAATTCTGCAATTTCAAAGCACTTGTAAGGAGAAAGGCAGTGGGTGCATCAAAGTTCTAAGGAGTGATAGAGGAGGTGTGAGTATATCTCTAAAGATTTTCTACGTTTTTGTAGAGAAAATGGTATTCATAAGTAGTTTACAACTAGATATACTCCGCAGCAAAATGGAGTAGCCGAAAGGAAGAATCGAACCATAATGGGCATGGCAAGGAGTATGTTAAAGGAAAAGCATTTGCCTAATGATTATTGGGCTGAAGCTGTACATTGTGCAGCGTACATTTTGAATACGTGCCCTACAAAAGCAGTTATGAACAAAGTGCCAGAAGAGGCATGGAGTGGCACAAAGCAGGATGTCACACACATTAAGGTTTTTGGATGTGTGGCTTATGCACACATTTCGGATCAGCTAAGGAAGAAGTTGGACAGCAAGGGGGAGAAATGTATTTTCATTGGATACGATTGAGGAATCAAGGCCTATAGGTTATATAATCCATCCACCAAGAAGTTTATTGTGAGCAGAGATGTTAGGTTTATTAGGAGCTTGGGATGGAAGCATAGAGAAAACGATGAATGTTAAACCTGTTTATCTCATGATGAAGATGATGATGAATTGACTGAAATACATCCCCAAGCAATGACACCAACACAAAGGGCGACAAGAGACACCCTTGAGAAGTGAAATGAGATGCTTCTCCAAGCACCACACAGAGGAAATTCAAGTGCTTCTTCAAGCATTTGTGCACATCAAGTGGAAGAGGTAAGAAGTTCAGAAATTTGAATGACATTTATGCACAAGAGGCAGCAAATGAAGGTATCAATTATTTGTTTGCTTTATATTTTGATGTTGAAGACCCTATCCACTTTGAAGAAGCTATTAAGGATAAGAAATGGATAGAAGCTATGAATGAGGAGATTAATTCCATAGAAAGAAACAAGACATGGGATTTGGTTGGACTCCCAAAAGGTAAAGATGTCATTGGAGTTAAATGGGTCTACAATACCAAGAGTAATGTTGAAGGTAAAATAGAGAGACACAAGGCCAGACTTTTTGTCAAGGGATATAAGCAGAAGCATGGAATAGATTATGAGGAAACTTTCGTACCAGTTGCTAGAATGGAAACCATGAGAGCAGTGTTGTCCATAGCAGCACAAAACAAGTCGAAATTTTACCAAATGGACGTGAAGTTAGCATTCCTAAATGGAGTGTTAATGGAAGAGGTTTGCATTGAACGACCTCTCGGCTATGAAAAGAAAGGCGAAGAGCACAAAGTGTGAAAATTGAATAAATCTCTTTATGGGCTGAAGCAAGCACCAGGAGAGTGGTACAGTAGGATAGATTCCTATCTACTGGAAAATGGATTTGAAAAGTGTGAGGGAGAACCCGCCCTCTACATCAAAGAAAATGATGGTAAAATGTTGATTGTGATTTTATATGTTGATGATATTATTTTCATAGGTAATGATAATTACCTTATTGAAAATCTTAAAACAGTCATCAAAGAAGAATTTGAAATGACTGACATGGGTTTGTTGAAATACTTCTTAGGAATAGAAATAGAACAAGATGAAAATGGGATTTTTATCTCACAGGAAAAATATGTTAATGAAGTGCTTGAAAGATTTAATATGCAGGAGAAGCAAGCAGCGATATCACGAGTGATGGCATTAAGCTGTGAGAGAATGACTGACAAGGATTTTGATCTAGCTTGTATACAAGAGCATAGTTAGCGACCTCATGTATTGAGGCTGCCAACTAGGCCCGACATAATGCATCTTTGTTAGCTTAACTTCAGTTATGGAGAAGCCAAAGGAGGCACATTGGCAAGCAGCAAAGAGAATTCTGAGGTATGTGAAAGGAACAAAAGGATTTGGTATTTTATATACTACTTCAGAAAATTCAGAATTAGTTGGATACACTGACAGTGATTGGGCTGGAAGTGTAGATGATCGGAAGGGCACTTCCGGTTATATTTTTCATGGGTTAAAGGAGCCATTTCATGGGCTTCTAAAAAACGACCCATTGTAGCATTGTCTACGACCGAATGTATAAGCGTGCAATGACAACTTGTCAAACAATTTGGATGAGGAGGATGTTAAGTTTGTGCCAAGATGATCAAAAAGGCAGTGATTTATTACGATATTCGGCCCTCTTGCATTATCCAAGTGTGTTTCTGAGAATCTACGGTAACTGGATTTCATTACATGAGAGAATTGGTAAACAATCATGGGTAAAGTTGTTTTGAACACTGTAGAACTCAGGAGCAGTTTGCAGACATTCTGACTAAGCCATTGGGGCAGAAGAGTTTTGAGTTTTTGAGGAAATGTCTGGGTATGACTGATAACCCAGCAGCTGAAAGTAAGGGGGAGTGTTGAAATTACTTTCCGCCGTGCTCTGTACAGGAGGCAGCCACCTTCCATTTTTGTTTGCAGGACACTGTAAGAAGCCACTTACCATTTTTGTTTGTACAGTCAACTTCAGCGCAGTAATTTTTGGATACGGAGAAATTGAACAGCAATCCGGACCTGAAGTTTATTAAGCCAGAATTATGAAAAATCCCGCATCACAATTTTTTCCATACAAGTTGCCAAAAATCGGACCCGGGGAAACTTATGAAGTGGATTTAATAAAAATCCCGCATCACAACCTTGCTGACGTCTGCAATTACTTTTGGCACGCGGAATTTTTATACAGTTTGGTTAATTCTTGGTTGGCGTCCGGTTCGACACAAAGTCAAAGTTGTTTTAATGTTGAATGCGTACAGTCCACATATGCATATATATATGTTTTTCATATATATATATCATATATATATAACGTTTGCAAAAGGAAAGGGCCGTGGGCCATGTTCGAAAGTATTTTTGATTTTAGTTTTTTTTATGTTTAGTTTAAAAAAAAAAAAAGGTTTTATTTTATTATAGTTTTTTTTTATATTGTGAAAAAAATGCTGAGGCATAAAAAGAGATGAAAAGCCTCTGTGCTATTATGTATTCTGTAAGTTTTTATTTTTTTTCATACAGCAGTGAAAAAGGCAATACAGCACAACAGTGCATAGTTCAGCATTGTAAGTTTTATTTTTTTTACACACAGCAGCAGTGTAACAGAATTTGAAGTGCACAACAGTGCTTTCATTTTTGGAGAGACAGAGTATTTTTCCAGAGTGAAATTTTAGAGAGTGTGAGTTGTTTTGAACTGTGTTTTGAAGCAGTCAAAGTTTTTTTTGTATTCCCTCAGGCAGAGGTGATTTTGTAACCAAGTTTTGAAGTTTAATGAAATAGTTTTTACAGTGAAAACTCTGTCTCCAGTGAAGATTTTTTAATATTTTCTCTGTGTTGAAGAGGGAGAATTTTATTCTCCATTGTTGTTCTGGAATGCTAAATATTCCAATAGAGAGGGGAAGACCAAAGCCAACGGGCGACAATTATGTAAATATAAAACCCTCATATAAAAATCTTGCACTAACAAATTCAGCGAGGCCATAATAATTTTATTCGTACCACATTTTTTCCTAAAATCAATTACGTAAGATCCATGGACACTAAATCAAAAACCTAATTATCTCATGAAATTTGATATTAAATGAAAGGGATGTTCGCATTTACGTATCCATTGCGGTCGCAAATTAATTTATGGCTTCCCAATCGAGTCTCTTTCTCTTCCTCCTTTCTTCATCCAAAATTAACCCCAACACGGACTCATAGCGACAAAACAACAAAGAATAGTCAAAGCGATTACAATACCACATAGCCCAAAACACCCATAGGTTTAAAAAAAACGAAAACCGACTTTAACGTCGGAACCCGGAGAATACGGACTCACTAAACAGGCTCACACACAAGCATACCGACGTAACACAAAAATTAATCGGTGATTATAATACCGGACAGACCACCCCAAACAAAGAACAAAACAAAACCACATTTGTACATCGAGAACCGGAGAAATAGACCGAGCGCGCTATCGGATATTAGATGAACGAAGAGAAGAATGATGGAATGTAGGAGAAAACATATCTATATATAAAACTCTTGGCCAAATCCTCTTCTAGCCGTTTGAATCAACCTTTGTTGTTTTTTAATGTTATAAAAAGCAATGTCGAATTTCTCTTTCTCTCTCCATGCAAAAAAAGCCCCACCACTAAGCTTTTTGGCCCCATTGATCCACCCGTCCACTTAACAACATGAACGGCGGCGGACATGTCCACTCATCAATACCATGAAAAGCAAATCGCAATCCGCGTGCGATGTTCACGTCACATGGCCTCACTATGATAATCATGTCCAAACGGTTGTGTTGTGGGGAAAGGTGTTCGATGTGCGTTTCTTAGCACACCATCATAATTTTGAAAATAGATGACCGTGTTATGATATAAAACCTTTCATGGATTTTTAAATTCATAAAATGTCTTTTATTGGAACGCATTAATTGTTTGCTAATTTCATTTTTCACAATGCTTATATTATGTATAGTTGTTTGTCTTGTTTTTTTAAACCAAATTTATTGTTTTTAAGTAAATTATATTTATTTTTAAACAGAAGTGTGAAATGATAATTTTATTTAATTTATGAAGTTAAAAATCTAAAGATTCATATATAATATTAAATTTTAAAATTCTTTTTGAATTTTACCTTAAATGTAGATTCTTTCAATTTTAATTAGTTATAAAATAATTTATTTAAATTATTATTATTATTACAAGGGACTAATGGCTCAACGCACCAGAAACGGTTCAATGGAGTAATTTGGCCGGAGAATTGCAAAGCTAGAACATTAACGTCGACCACACGAGAGGATATTTTACGATGGGGGATATCGAACAAAAGGTATGTTTACGATTAAAGAAGCCTATTTCTTTAAATCAAATAACAATCGGGATGTCGCTACGCCAATCCGACATAAAATATGGAATGTGAGTCTCGACAAAGATTGAATATTTTATGTGGCTCTTAAGTCATAAAAGGACCTTAACTTGGGATCATTTACAACATAGAAGGGTATCGTGGGGTCCTTCTTTTTCGTATCATGTGTCAACATAATGAAGAGACTATCGAACACTTATTCGTAATTGCCCTTTTAGTAATGAAATCTGGTAGTGAAATGAAGCGTTATTTGGGTCGAGCGAGATAGAGATATAACCAATGTCAATACCACTATACGCACAGCGAAACGGGCTATAGAGTGAGGTGGTGAATCGGAGCTTGGCGACTTGTCTCAGGATTTGTGCTTTGGGGACTATGGAAAGAAAGAAACTATCGAATTTTCGGAGGTGTCGAAAGGCAAGTTCCTCAACTCGCGAATTTGCTATTGTTGAAAATATCAGTGAAAGCAGATTTGCGAGGTGGAACGCTGGGGGAGACGATGACTGGTCGCAACTGGCATGGAGACATGAATCTTGCATGCTCTCAATCCGAAACCTCAAATGTTGGACGCTTCCTTATGGAAGGTTCAATCAAATATGAATTCAATTCCATCGACTTTTAACCGCACACCGCATCGCTTTTTGAAATTAAATGTTTGACGGGGCCTCTAAAGGCAATCCCGGTCGGGCAAGGATTAGCGGAATATTTAGAGATTCTCTTAGTGAGGTCCGTCGCATTTATTCTTATCCTATGGGTTATGTTACCAATAATGAAGTTGAATTAATGGATTTAAAACAAGGTTTAGTTATCACAATCGAGGGAAAGTTTATCAAAGATTAGTCGTTGAAGGATTCTCGCAATGGCGACTGGTATTTTGAAAAAACTCCAACAAGGAACTCCATGGCAGAAATTAGTAAGAGTTGGAGCAGCCAAACTTATCGAAAGATATTGGTAATCTCCTTTGCCGGATAGGATATGTCATCTCAACTCACATTCGTCGGGAAGGGAATGAGGTAGCGGATTATGCGCGAATTGGGCATGTAAGAATATAACCGGACATCTTGACATTAACCATTCTCACCAGGGCTTGGATAGTGGAATTATATCCTTTATAGTGTATCGTAGATAGAGATTGATCTCTCCCCAGATCGGGGTGCCGGAATGATGGACGGGAGTAGTGGGCTTCCATGTGGTGGATGACTTACATACCCTTGTGCAATTATTAGACATGTAGTCCTCGATGACGAGCCTCCACTCCTCGCATTTATTTTCATGCACCAACTCTATCCAAATCAAACACGACGTGTCCCGGACAAGTTAATGCGGTGTTGATGGCTGCGGTGATGAGCTTTATTGCTCTTTTCATTTTCATTACCACTTGCTCCGGTATAGTTTTGGCATTGGCATTATCTAGCGAGAGCGATCGATCCGAGGTTTGAAGCAAATTCTGCGGAGGCCAGGGTGGAAGTTGTTTGTGGTATGTCATGGCAACTCCGCCTTTCATGCGCTTTCGTTTTTTCGTTTTTACCTTTGTTTACCTGCATGATACAACCTTCCTTCTTCCGGTGTTTGAGGATTTATATAGTGTTTCTTCAAGGTGGTTTTCGAACGCGGGAAAATGGGATTTATATATATGAAACTCATTTCCGAAGCCCTCCTGTTTGCTTATTCTCTCGTTCTCGTCTTGGTCTTTTCTCGTTGCTAATTCTCGAGGCTTTCATGTCTCTTCGAATCATTGCATTTGCGTTCATGCTCATCTCTGTATGGGTTCATGGTTGGCGGTGTTTGCTCGTTCAGCGCAATTGATAACCTTTCTCATGGGGATTTTTATAATATGGGCTATCCGTTTCGTGACTTGTATGTATCCTAGGCTTTATAAAGTGCCTCTTGTTTACCCTTGGTATTGGTGTAACGGTCCTTGCCGTGTCACTCGCGGCAAGGTTTGATAGGATGGCACGACCATAGTTTTCTTTCAATTTCTGCTGGCATGGTTTCGTTGTAGTCTTTCAAACTCTTGTTGTATATGTCACGTACCACGGTGGATAGTTAGTGGCTCTCTTGCTATCTCTTGTGGGCGAGCTTTTCTTTAATTATGAAGAGGCAATGGCTTAATATTCTCTGTGATTTCGTTACGGGTTGTTTCTCGGTTCATTTTCATGACGGTCTTCGATGTTCCGTCACCTTGTTCATTAATGGTATGGCTATGGGAGGTCGGGTTCGTTGCACACGAAGCTTTATTCGATTTTATTACATCCCGTTTTTACTTACTTACAGCCCACAGAGCTTCTTTTCAAAGTCTCTGCTTCCAATATGGTTAAAGGGCAATCGGGGAAGGTAAATTGTCTGCAGGCGGGCCTCATCCGAGGCGGCAAGAGCGAGAGGGGTAGGAAGTCTAATGAATAAGTGTTACGAAAGACATCGCTCGGGTATATGAATCGGGGAATTTGACTAAAATTAAAACAAAAAATTCATGGTTGGGAAATACAAACGAACAGTAGAAGATGAAGACATGGAAGCTCAAATTTCTCAAATGGTTTTATATCGGATCCCGAGAAAGTATGGGAATTTGAGTGTCCCTCTTTCAACAATCGGTGAATACCTACTAGAATATTAAATGCCTTCTTGCAAGCCCATGGCACGGCGAGGGGAAAAAACATCAACTCTTCAATTCGGTTTGAATCGCAACAAATGAAAGGCGGACATGCATGCAATGTTCAAAGCTCGGCTTCAAAAGCGAATGACAGTGGTAAGATGAAACGCAGTCGAAATAACACAAAGAAGTGAGCAGTGTATTAGGTACCATCGCTCAATGCTCTAGTTCTTGAGGATATTTTTGGTTAAGCTGACTAGATTTCTATAATTTTGGACTTCGTCTACTTGTTTTATTTGTAAATATTGTGGACATATGGAGTTCTTAATGCTGTAAGTAGCAAGATAAGACAATTTCGTTTTTAGTCTGCATTTAACTCGATACGGTGGCCAATAGACCTGGTTTCCTTCGAGCAGGTTGAGATCAGTGTATTTGTTTTTTCTTGTATGAAAATCTACCCTATATATTTCGAATAATAGAAAGATACTACGAAGCTTACAAAAAAATTATATATATATATATATATATATATATATATATATATATATATATATATATGAGTAAGTGTTACACCAATAGAGTTAACTTCAACTATTTTACCAAACAAAATTTCTAAAAATCAATAATACTAATTTTTTTAAATATAGTTTTTTTAATTAATATTTTACTTGGAAAAGTTTTGTTTTATATTTTAATTTTTTTCTTAAATTTGATTTTTTTTTTGTCATCTATCTTATTTATAATTTGTAAAATTATTGCGTGGTTTAATACATTGTGTAAAATTATTTTAAAATTATATTTATTTACTTTGTATAATATTAATTTTTAAAATGGTTGGTAGTTTAAGATTTATGACCTCAAGGCATGTAAGTTTTTTCAAAAATCACTTTAGCATTGTACTCCTTCCCAAGTATAGAGTTTAGAACAGTAATCACCTTACAGAAATCCTAAATATTAGTGGCTTGAACTTTGAACCTTACTCGGAGATACAAAAAAACTCCTTAACATGGCTAGGATTTTTTGGTGTTTCTTACAAAGTATTAAAAGTTTACAACCTGCCACCTTACAACAAAACCTTTAATGACACCTTCGATACCTTACAACAAAACTCTTAATAACACCTTCATTTTTGTTAAAAGATGAAACACTTCTTACTTTTCGCTAATAAATCTAAGTTACATTTTTAAATTATTATCTTTTTATTATTATAATAAAATATATGTAATAATATTTCAAACTCTCACAAATTTATTTTTAAATAAATCTCACTTAAAATAATAAAATATGTATTTTGAGAGAACCCATAAAATATAATTTTTAAAATATAAAACTAAATAAAATTACATGAAAAGTAAATTAAAGTAAAACAAAGTATGATTTCAAAAATATAAAACTAAACAAAATTACATTAAAAAATAATAAAATAAAATTTACTAACATTATTTAATTCTTATATTAAAATTATCCTTTACCTATAAAATTTACGACATTATTTAATTTTTCATGTGTATTATCTTTTACATATAACTTTTAATTGAAGATAAGCCCACGTGGTGTAGAACGATGCGGTGATGGGGTGCTACTGTTAAGGCACTAGTTAAAGTAGATCCACTGAGTTCGAAACCCGTGGGTGGCTTGGGAGGAGAAAAAGTGGGAAAAATTAGGATTAGTCTAAACTAGCAAAAAAAAACAACTTTTAATTGAAGATAATAAATTAAAAAAATAAAAATTAAATATCATTTAGCTAGGTAATCCACTTTAAACCCAGAGAATGAAATAAATCAAAATCTAGTATTCATAAAAATCTATAACTAAATATTTAATAGCCTACTAAATATTTGATAGACTACTCCCATATCAGCCGGTAGTCTAAAAAAGTAATAGAATGATTTAGAGTTTAGAAAAGATTTTGAAAATGATTTAGAGTTTAGAGTAGTTAAATTTCAGTATCTTGCATCTTTTAAATTTTTACTATCAAAAATGCTATTTAAACACTCCAAATACCTAATTTTTAAAATTTTATACCATACTAACCTATTCGATAGGCTGGGTAAAGAAGTCCTATTCTCGAGTATAAACCATTACATCACGTTTTTGAAATAAATCATATCATAGAAAAACCCATGAAAATAACCATAACCTACTTAATTAGATTTTCATAAGCGATAAACCAAAAGATGCATGACATCAACTTGAACAAATCGTATTCCACTAACAAAGATAACTCGCAGGTACTTGAACGCCTTCTCCTCACGGACATTATCGCGGCCGCCAACAGGTACTTGAACTGCCCATTTGGACTTTTGCGCGGCCGCCAACAATACCTGCTTCAACCAAGAAAATCATCATTCCTTTCCATGTGAAAGTGAAAGATCAGTTAAGAAAGAAACCTTAACATAAAAAATGAAGTTTACCATTTGAAATTGGCTTTTCCACAAATCTCAGAAATAATTGTGACTATCCTTTCTTCTGCCTGAACCAGTAAACCGATATGTACGAGGGCATCCACAAGTATTTTTATCAAATGATTCTTCATAAAAGTCATCTGAATTTTGTTAATAACGGCTTCTCTTTCTTCAAATCAAATCCGGATGATAATCCAAAAAAATTCGAGAGTATTAATTTTATCATTAAGCCAAACTCTGTGGTAATCCAAATTTAAAATCAAACTACATTAGGGGACGAGATCTAAATATGCATAAAGCTCTGGTCAATGGTGAAAACACAAAAGCGAGCCATCACCATATATGCCATTTATGCAGTAGAAAAATAACCAACTCAAAATTAAAAAAAAACACCCCAAAGAAAATTGAGATGCAATTACCGGTCTCAAAATTACAAAAGCCGGATAAGGACAGGAAATTTGCATAGGGGAATGGTATTACTGAGATTCATAAAATTCATTAGGTTACCTG
This sequence comes from Pinus albicaulis, assembly GCA_034641835.2. Classification (NCBI taxonomy): domain Eukaryota; kingdom Viridiplantae; phylum Streptophyta; class Pinopsida; order Pinales; family Pinaceae; genus Pinus; species Pinus albicaulis. The sequence continues at coordinate 467,281,720 of CM076583.1, read as the reverse complement.
GAAATTGAAACCAACTGAATTTGATCTCAAGTTTACAAGTAGACTGCCAATTGAAACAAGCTGGCGAGCAATTGGGACTTAGATGAGCATCATAGAGAGGGGAAGACCAAAGCCAACGGGCGACAATTATGTAAATATAAAACCCTCATATAAAAATCTTGCACTATCAAATTCAGCGAGGCCATAATAATTTTATTCGTACCACATTTTTTCCTAAAATCAGTTACATAAGATCCATGGACACTAAATCAAAAACCTAATTATCTGTGAAATTTGATATTAAATGAAAGGGATGTTCGCACTTACGTATCCATTGCAGACTGCAAATTAATTTATGGCTTCCCGATCGAGTCTCTTCTCTTCCTCCTTTCTTCATCCAAAATTAAACCCAACACAAACTCATATGGACAAAACAACACAGAATAGTCAAACGATTACAATACCACATAGCCAAAACACCCATAGGTTTAAAAAAAAAACGAAAACCAGCTTTAACGTCAGAACCAGAGAATACAGACTCACTAAACAGGCTCACACACAAGCATACCGACATAACACAAAATTAATCAGCTGATTATAATAATACCAGACAGACCACCCCAAACAAAGAACAGAACAGAACCACATTTGTACATCAGAAACAGAGAAATAGATCAACTGCCTATCAGATATTAGATGAACGAAGAGAAGAATGATGGAATGTAGGAGAAAACATATCTATATATAAAACTCTTGGCCAAATCCTCTTCTAGCCGTTTGAATCAACCTGTTGTTTTTTAATGTTATAAAAAGCAATGTCTGAATTTCTTTCTCTCTCCATGCAAAAAAGCCTGCCACTAAGCTTTTTGGCCCCATTGATCCACCGTCCACTTAACAACATCAACGGCAGCGGGCATGTCCACTCATCAATACCATGAAAGCAAATCGCAATCCGCGTGCGATATTCCACGTCACAGCACTCACTATGATAATCATGGCCAAACGGTTGTGTTGTGGGGAAAGGTGTTGATGTGTCGTTTTTTCAGCACACCATCATAATTTTGAAAATAGATGACCGTGTTATGATATAAAACCTTTCATGGATTTTTAAATTCATAAATTGTCTTTTATTGGAACGCACTAATTGTTTGCTAATTTCATTTTTCACAATGCTTATATTATGTATAGTTGTTTGTCTTGTTTTTTTAAACCAAATTTTATTGTTTTTAAGTAAATTATATTTATTTTTAAACAGAAGTGTGAAATGATAATTTTATTTAATTTATGAAGATAAAAATGTAAAGATTCATATATAATATTAAATTTTAAAATTCTTTTTGAATTTTACCTTAAATGTAGATTCTTTCAATTTTAATTAGTTATAAAATAATTTATTTAAATTATTATTATTATTACAAGGGACTAATGGCTCAACGCACCGGAAACGGTTCAATGGAGTAATTTGGCCAGAGAATTGCAAACTAGAACATTAACGTCGACCACAGGAGAGGATATTTTACGATGGGGATATCGAACAAAAGGTATGTTTACGATTAAAGAAGCCTATTTCATTAAATCAAATAACAATCAGGATGTCGCTACGCCAATCAGGCATAAAATATGGAATGTGAAATTCTGGCCAAAGATTGAATATTTTATGTGGCTCTTAAGTCATAAAAGGACCTTAACTTGGGATCATTTACAACATAGAGGACTGCAGGGTCCTTCTTTTTGTATCATGTGTCAACAGAATGAAGAGACTATCGAACACTTATTCAACAATTTCCCTTTTAGTAATGAAATCTGGCAGTGAAATGAAGCGTTATTTGGCCGGACAGATAGAGATATAACCAATGTCAATACCACTATCTGCACCTGGCGAAACGGAGGCTATAAGAGTGAGGTGGTGAATCGGGCTTGGCAATTGTCTCTAGGATTTGTGCTTTGGGGAATATGGAAAGAAAGAAACTATCGAATTTTCAGAGGTGTCGAAAGGCAAGTTCCTCAACTCTCGACTACTATTGTTGAAAATATCAGGGAAAAAATTCCGGTGGAACGCTGGAGAGACGATGACTGGTCAGTAACAACTATGGAGACACGAATCTTGCATGCTCTCAATCTAAAACCTCAAATGTTGGATGCTTCCTTATGGAAGGTTCAATCAAATATGAATTCAATTCCATCGACTTTTAACTCCACACCGCATCACTTTTTGAAATTAAATTTTGACGGGGCCTCTAAAGGCAATCCCGATCAGGCAGGGATTGGCGGGATATTTAGAGATTCTCTTAGTAATGTCTGTCGCATTTATTCTTATCCTATGGGTTATGTTACCGATAATGAAGTTGAATTAATGGATTTAAAACAAGGTTTAGTTATCACAATCAGGGAAGGTTATCAAAGATTAGTCGTTGAAGGGGATTCTGCAATGGCAGTTGGTATTTTGAAAAAACTCCAACAAGGAACTCCATGGCAGAAAATTAGTAAGAGTTGGAGAACAACCAAACTTGTCGAAGATATTGGTAATCTCCTTTGCCAGATAGGATATGTCATCTCAACTCCCGTTCGTTGGGACGGGAATGAGGCAGTGGATTATCTGGCGAATTTGGCATGTAAGAATATAACCAGACATCTTGACATTAACCATTCTCACCAGGCTTGGATAGTGGAATTATATCCTTTACAGTGTATCGTAGATAGAGATCGATCTCGCCCCCGATCGGGGTGCTAAACTGATGGACAGGGTAGTGGGCTTCCACGTGGTGGATGACTTACATACCCTTGTGCGATTATTAGGATGGTAGTCCTCCGGCGGCAGGCCTCCACTCCTCGCATTTATTTGCATGCACCAACCTGTCCAAATCAAACACCGACTGTCAGACAAGTTAATGCAGTGTTATGCGCGGCGGGTGATGAGCTTTACTGCTCTTTTCATTTTCATTACCACTTGCTCCCGGTATAGTTTTGGCATTGGCATTATCTAGTAGGCGATCGATCCAGGTTTGAAGCAAATTCTCTGGAGACCAGGTGGAAGCTGTTTGTGGTATGTCATGGCAACTCCGCCTTTCATGCCCTGCTTTCGTTTTTCGTTTTTACCTTTGTTTACTCTGCATGATACACCCTTCCTTCTTCTAGTGTTTGAGGATTTATATAGTGTTTCTTCAAGGTGGTTTCGAACAGGGAACATGGGATTTATACATATAGAAACTCATTTCCGAAGCCCTCCTGGTTTGCTTGTTCTCTGTTCTCGTCTTGGTCTTTTCTCGTTGTATAATTCTCAGGGCTTTCATGTCTCTTCTGAATCATTGCATTTGCGGTTCATGCTCCTTCTGTATGGGTTCATGGTTGGCAGTGTTGCCTGTTCAACTGCAATTGATAACCTTTCTCATGGGGATTTTTATGATATGGGCTGTCTGTTTCGGCACTGTATGTATCTTGGGCTTTGTAAAGTGCCTCTTGTTTACCCTTGGTCTATTGGTGTAACGGTCCTTGCCGTGTCTGTCGGGCAAGGTTTGATAGGATGGCACGGCCATAGTTTTCTTTCAATTTGCACTGGCATGGTTTCTGTTGTAGTCTTTCAAACTACTGTTGGATATGTCACAGCCAGGCGGATAGTTAGTGGCTCTCTTGCTATCTCTTGTGGGCAGTTTTCTTTAATTATGAAGAGGCAATGGCTTAATATTCTCTGTGATTTCGTTACGGGTTGTTTCCTGGTTCATTTTCATGACGGTCTTCGATGTTCTGTCACCTTGTTCATTAATGGTATGGCTATGCGAGCTGGGTTCGTTGCAACGAAGCTTTATTTAGTTTTATTACATCCCGTTTCTGACTTACTTCTGGCCACGGTCTTCTTTTCAAAGTCTACTGCTTCCAATATGGTTAAAGGGCAATCAGGGAAGGTAAATTACTGTAGGCAGCCTCATCCAAAGGCTGGCAAGAGCAGGAGGGGTAGGAAGTCTAATGAAGAAGTGTTGCAAGACATCGCTCAGGTATATGAATAAGGGAATTTGACTAAAATTAAAACAAAAATTCATGGTTGGGAAATACAAATGAACAGTGAAGATGAAGACATGGAAGCTCAAATTTCTCAAATGGATTTTATATCAGATCCAGGAAGTACTCGGGGTCGAGTGTCCCTCTTTCAACAATCAGTGAATACCTACTAGAATATTAAGTGCCTTCGTGCCAAGGCCATGGCCTGGCAAGAGGAAAAGAGCATCAACTCTTCAATTCTGTTTGAACTCTGGACATGCATGCAATGTTCAAAGCTCAGCTTCAACTGAATGACAGGGTTGGTAAGATAGAAAAGAAGTTGCAAATAACAAAAAGCAGTGAGCAGGTATTAGGTACCATCGCTAATGCTCTAGTTCTTGAGGATATTTTTGGTTAACTGTTTTAGATTTCTATAATTTTGGACTTCGTCTACTTGTTTTATTTGTAAATATTGTGGACATATGGAGTTCTTAATGCTGTAAGTAGCAAGATAAGACAATTTCGTTTTTGGTCTGCATTTAACTCGATACGGTGGCCAACAGACCTGGTTTCCTTCGAGCAGGTTGAGGTCACTGTATTTGTTTTTTCTTGTATGACAATCTACCCTATATATTTCGGATAATAGAAAGATACTACGAAGCTTACAAAAAAAATTATATATATATATATATATATATATATATATACTTTAACTAAATTACTTAATTTCATTAATTTTTAATTTGTAATATATATATATATATATATACTTTAACTAAATTACTTAATTTCATTAATTTTTAATTTGTAATATATATATATATATATATGAGTAAGTGTTACACCAATCTAGTTAACTTCAACTAATTTACCAAACAAAACTTTTAAAAATCAATAATACTAATTTTTTTAAATATAGTTTTTTTAATTAATATTATTATATTACTAAAATTTATTCAAATTAATATAATTTGTAATATTGAGAAATGAGTAATTTCTAAAAAATGAGCCATATCATATTTTAAACAAATTATCAAATATATATTCATATTAAATTAAATAATATAAAAAATTATAATAAAATATAAAAATTAAATCATATAAAAATATATAATAAAATATAAAAAATTAAGTCATATAAAAATATATAATAAGATATAAAATTTATAAAAAAAATTATGTAATATAAATTTTAATAATTGAAAATTTAATAATAATAAATCATTTATATTCCAAATAATGTTTCTTTTCTTTATGGTATTTTAAAAAAAAAGTTATGCAAAGGTTTACCTTATGTTTAATAAGAAAAGAGACATAGAATCCATTCTCATGGCTTACCATTTAGAAATCAGAAATGTAATATAAGTAGTGATTTTCTCCATATTAGGGGTTATATGATATCACTTGCTCCATAGTGATAAAAACTTTGAGAATATTTGAATTAAAACTAGAAATTATAGACTAGCTTACTATTAGGAGATTGGGTGCATATATATATATATATATATATATATATATATATATAAGATTAACATTTTAGGTTGACAAGAAATCCAAGTAAATGGTGGCAACAACTTTAGTGTCCTCGAAATTGGAGAATTTCATATCAACCATTTTCCTGGATAGGATAGATACTTTGTTGCCCAATTCTAAAAACTGTTTCTAAACTTCATCAATACATAGAACAATTTCCTATTGGATCTTTGACCTCTCCACTAGAACCTTCCCATTATAGTTTTTAGTTGTCATACAAATCCATTGTTTGATTCCTGGTATTTCCTAATTTATCTACCTCTCTTGGAATTTTCAATCTTTTCATGTTTAATCCATGGATTACTTAAGGAATTTCTTGTATCATGGAGAATTTTTATAGAGACTTTGGCACTCTCGCTTCTATTTCTTGTTTTGTAGTATGGTCTTAGGATTTTTTCCCATGTGCTATTTCTTCTGGAAACATGTCATGGCCTTTGGACCCTAACATCTAATTAGTAGTCCAAGTTTAAACATGTATTAACCCTGTTAAACAGAGGAAACATGTTTCCATTAAAAGCACAAAAACCATGAACTACAAAAAAATTCAAAATATTCACATGATAATTGAACATCACGAGGAAGCTACAAAATGTACCAACCCTCCATTTTTTAGTTATGGCCATGGTACACTAGAATGAGCATCATTATCTGCAAAGAATGCCATAATTGAGATACACTAGAATGAGCATCATTGTATGCAAAGAATGTCATGGTTATGAATGACATGGCTTAGTAGAACCAAAGAATTAATTCCTTAGAATTTGAATGTCACTTCCTCTAAAATTTGATTTTGAGCTTAACTAAGAATTCTTAGTTGGTGGCCTTCAATTTATATCTAGCACCTCTTCAAATCTTAAATTCAAGGGTGACAAGGTAGTGCATCAATTGCTTGAAGACATGGACATTGGGAATCAAGTAACTCCTCTATTAACCCAGGGACTAGAGAGTGAAAGTAGTCATTATATTTCCTAACCATATCTTTTGTTGAGAAATATTGTAAGGAATGATAGACACTTTTTTAGATGAAATATTTTTAAATTTCTACTTTTTGTGTACTTAGAAAATAAGAAGATGGCCATCCTCTAATGGAAACAATTGTAACTTTGTTTTTTTAGCTTAGAGGCAACATTTATATATTATAATATCTCTCATATTTTTCTTTTCAAGAGTATTCAAATTCACAATTAAACTAAAATGGGTTTATTATATTGAAAAACATATTGACATAAACCAAAAATTTGTTTCATATTAAGAAACACTAAATTATTGATTTAGATTTATTTCTATATATGTATGAATTTGGTTCGATGTAATGTTCAATAAAACAATAGGATCCCTTTCCATCTCGTCTTCCAGGATTAGTAAGGAGGATGAGAAAACTCACAAGTAATATATCCATATATTTATTACTTTAAATTTTAAATAATGACATCATATATCCTTTTGAATTTCATTTAATTTCTTGTAGAAATTATATAACTGATATTGTATACATCCGAGATTCTCCTGATCACACACTATTTGACTTCATGCACAATACAAAATCTCTTCTACCATTAATCATTAATTGTGGAAATAAAATCAATTGCATGCACACATTAAAACCATAAAAATTCACACATATGAACATAGTAATTTATGGGAAAACTTAAAGCTGAAAACCCCCAACTATCTGTATATTATATGTCATAGAGATCATGTAACAATCATCATACAAAGCTCCTCACAAGCTCTCAGTACAATCTCCAATTGCTACACACTAATCAGGTCCGATCTAGCAAATCTCATGCTCCAATCTCTGCCACCTGCTAGCCTGCCTCTACTGTGCAATCACTGCTGAAGAATGGCTCTGAATGAACTCGAATTGTTCCAACCTTTCTCACGCAATCCTCATTGGCATCTCCAACCACTATGTGTTGCAAATCATGCAACACTATAGTCACAACTGATAGTCACACTGCTCTTTCACCTACCTCTTCACTGGTCTCCACTGAAACTGTCCATGCACTGTAGTTAACTGATGTATTCTTTAGTTGATTAATGAGTTAATAATTAGTGAATTAATTAATAATTAATTTACACCACTCTCACTAGTGTATCAATCAGTTAGACTAGATACAACTAGCTCAACTATGTTTAACTCAGTTAAACTGAACACAACTCCACCAACTACCTCAATAACTCCACCAAACTCTGTCACATGAGTTCTAACTGAAGTATCCATGCAATAGCTCCACTTAACCCTCGGGAATAGCGTAATTCCTTCTGTCAGCTCCTGTGCCACATCTGTGCACTTAACTGAAGTGCTCCAAGAGAATAAGATAATGTTTATAGTCAAAATATTATTAAGAGCTAATAATATTCGACATATCTATTTTTAGACTGGCAATCTAAAAATAGATTCCGCCCAATATGTCTAAAAATAGAAGTCCATCTATTTTTCCAACTTGACCAACCATCCACAAATGGCATCCTGCAACTCATAGAATATGATCGACATGTCTAAAAATAGACATAGTCTAAAAATAGACTTGCGCCAAAAATAGCCTGCGGGCCCACTTAGTGAAGGTGACTCTTTTCACTAAGCTCATCATCTTGTTGCAATCTCAACATTTCTTCCTAAAATTTTATAGAAAAAATATGCAAAAACATTTTAATTTTTAATTTTTGGAATTTTATTGTATTAAAACAAAAAATACATAAGCAAAACGAGAAGAAAGCATTACATTGTACAAAGATACACTATCATAGGCTTGCAAAGAACTTTATTTATAATATTCAAGTTACATATGTGGCTAAAATAAATTTTGTTATTATATTTATGGCTTTTATTAATGCAAAGACAATTTTTACTATTGCATTTATGACCACAACTTAACATGGTGTTCTTTTTCGAAAAATTGAACTGAGGATGATGGATTGGTTGATTTTATATTTTGATATTAATACTCACATTGTCTTTTAATACAAAAACATGTTAAACATTATAATTTAAGGATTTATGGTTAATATGGGTCATGCATTTGCAATCATGACAACATACACAGATTGTCAAGTCACCTTTTTTGTGCTTGAAATTTGTGGTCCTTTGGGAATATGTCTCCTACTCATATTCAAGAATCTTGAATTTGAATTTTGCTCATGAGATTCTTAATTTTCTATAAAAAAATTTGATCATCCTTATAGATGCCATTCTACAATCACCATGATTCTATATTTCCATAGATGTATCAACTAGTTGTTGAGAATTTGGAGGGCTGGTGATTAATACAAAATTCTCTTCTTGATAATTACTTTTGAACTTACTTATGCCTTATCTTCTTTAGCTTAGTTAATATCTCATCAAGTCAATTATCAAAGTACACGAGACACACAAATTAGGCTCCTAGAGCCAGGGAAAAACCTCTCCATCTTGGAGAGGAAAACCCACAAATAATTCTTCTTATAGATCTTCAAATGACAAGTACCATGACCAAGACTCAGACCCCTGACCTAGATATGCTTCCAAGACCTTGTCACAGCTTCTTCACACTTGATTCTTCTCATCTACACCAATCTCTATTGTTCTGCACTGGGACTAGAGAACTCGGTCTCCAAATTACACTTCTTGATGCTCAATCAAATGTAGGGACAAAATTATCTTTACTTGTAATTGGATTCCTTGAAATGTAGTTAGATTTACCTTCCTCACTTTATCCCACCTTTAGGCCTGCCTTTCTTCTTATAATCACTGTCTTGACTTTAGAAAATTCTTCCTTCAGGCGGACTGCCCTTAACTTTATCTTTCAAGACCTTTTCTTAATTCTAGAATCACACATCAAACAACAGTGGTATATACACAACCTTTTCCTTGCTTTAGGGTCTGAGATAGGTACTGAGACAACGTTGATAAATCCGCACTTTATATCCTGTACACAACTCTTGAAATCCGCATTTCATGCACAGTAAAAACCGCATTGTTCTCCACTATGAATTGCCTTATATATCCGCACTTATTCACCTTAAAAATATCGCACTTCTCTTCCTCTTAAACCCACACTATTTTCTTTCTTTTTATCGGCACTGTATTTCAGAAAGATCCGCACTTGCTTGCTTAAATGATGACCACATCACATGAGTATATATATAGTGCACAACCCCTTAAATAAGCCTACCATACATCTGACTTGTCCATGGTGAACTAGGTTGACAAGATAAGGTTTATTCCAACATTGGAGAGGTATTTCTTCACTGCATTTAAGGCTTGTCTTTCATCGTTGCATTGAGGGTTGTTTGTGAGCTTCTTCCACAAGGTTGTGGAGCATATAGCTAGACTAGATTTGACACTTAACTCAAAACTAATGGACATCAAGAAGAAGTCCATCTACTTAATAATTTTTTTCTCATGAAACCCATGAAGCAAACACAACAAAAATATATATATTATTTTGACTTCTTCTTTTTCATAAGTACATAATTACATATTCAACATGAAGATCGACCTAGTTACACTTTTAAACACTCCCTCTTAACTAGGGAGGTATTCATACAGGTCCATGGCCACTTTCAAACTGAAGAATCTCATAAGAAGAATCAGATTGTTAATCACAACTGTATAGCCTCATATCCACCAGCATTATCCTAGTGCAAGGCCTTGACTAACAACCCCATCTCTCAACGATATGGGCTACAATTTTGGAGAGACACATGACTAATAGACACCATAGTCATTGTCTCTCCAAGGTACATACCACGCCTAGGTGTTCCCAGAGTATGACCTTCTTGGACTATTCTTCTCTTGGGTAGCCAACCTTTAAAGAATATCGGTCCACGTCTACTCTTACCTTGAATGCCCTATCTCATTCTCAAAGAGTATCGAATTCCATATGATTACCCAATCCTCCATTCTCTCTTCCAGGTGAAGACCAAAATGATGTGTCTATCCATTCTCTTCACATGGCCTTCATTAAGACTTACGGTTGTTAGTCTTGGTCTAGTGCATCACACATGTAATGGAGAATTACATATGTCTCTCCCTCTTAATACAGGAAGGACATAATTCAAATTTCTTCCAAGTAAGAAACTTACCACCAGGCTCCTTCTCAACCAGGGTCCTGCAACAACAATCTAGCTACTCATGAACAATTCCTTCCCTCGATGTCATGGATTTCGATATTGAGGAATATTCAACTTTTGGCTTCATAGGGAACATATCATCAATCATTTTTAGTCACGAGTCATGTCCACTATAAAAAATTGATTCATCATTATTTCTCATCTGGTCCACTGTTATTCCATGCAGCTTTCATTCAAATCATCTTCGAAGATCATGTATCCTTTCTCATGATTAGCAACCCTGCAAAAATTCATCCAAATAAACATATACATATGAATCTTTTAAAACAAAAGGTTACCTTAGTAATTATCTTTCACCATGACATCTTCTTGTAGGCATCGACATCCTCTATTCAGATTGACACATCTCCTAATGATATGTTTTGTCAAGGGTCTTCTTCTTTATTAGACTTCTGTCAGAGTCTACATATCTTCCCAGGAGATATCTTAGTAACATCTTCTTGGATTTCAGATGATAACTACCTCTTGACATGGTTTCATTTCATGATCTCTTCCTCTCTGCACATTCTTCATTCCCAAGAATTTACAACTTGTCTAGTTTATCATTCATATACAACCACCTCATATTCCATGAGGACATATTATGTTGATTTCATCTGTCCGTGCACCGAGAGATTCCTCCATAGATCATACTTCTAAATATTACCTGCAACCATATGACATGACTTCATAGCATCCAATGTCAGCATACAAATATATACATACCTCATACCTTTTTCCCTTGAGTCATCTTGTAGTAATTTCTTAAGAATGAAGAGCTTCATTCCCTTAGCCTGCTCCATTAATATGTCATCACATCTCAGAAGTATATTTCCATGCTGACCCTTGATCTTAATGACTGCCTTCCATCAAAATAGTTATCAGAGAGGTTTTTCCCCTAGAGCCGCTACACCAGGAGCTCCTATCATGCTTTTAGCATGATGTTATAATATACATTGCTTCTTATCACAATTTTTTACAACCAACAGAGATCACTTAAAGGAGAAGAAGATCCTAATCGTAATTGAGATACCTCGCTTCTTATTTATTAGATTTATTTTCATTAGGTTCGTCTCTTATATGGGCTTCTTCCTTTTTCCTTGTCCTTTCTAAATCTAGGACAATCTCATTTATAATTCCCAAGATTATTACACCCAAAGCATCGTGCTTTGTCCACATTTCTCTTCTTATTTTGAGGACCAATTTTACCGAATCTTCCTTTCTTCCCGGTCATGGTGGAAAAGGCTTGATTCTCTTCTCTTGATCCTTCTTTTAATCTTGATTCTTCTATCTTACCTAGACTTTGGAATGGCATGGATTCTTCTCTCCCATCCATGTTGGAAGACGAATCTCTCCATTCTTTTGGTAAAACATTTTGTACCATAGTGAGTATTTCTCTATCAGACATTACTTCTCCCAATTTTAGTAGTTGTTCTCGTACTGCGCAAATCTCCATCAGACATGGAATTATTCCTTCCTTTAACATTCTCAATTTGTATAGTTTTGTCTTATGGATATTATTTCCTTTGTAGAACCTTTAGAGAAGAGTTCCACCAATTTATCATATATTTCTTTTGAGGATTCTAGATTTAATACATATTGAATGAGAGAATATTTTATGGATTCTATAAGAATCCTTCGGGCTCTTATGTCTCCCTGCATGTATTTGATATATGATAGACTGTATTCTTTTGGGGGTATAATTGTAGATCCTTCTATGAAGCCCATAAATTCATTTTAAATTAGCTTCAGATTTGTCCTTTTCTTCCATGCATTGAAGTTTGATAACCCAACCAATTTTTTTCTTTCTAAACAATAAGTCATTTTGACAGATTTAGATGAAGTCATAGATACTTACTTGAGAGAGTGAATTTCCACTTCAGTAGCTTCCTTGATGATAACAAAGAGGTTAGGACATTCTTCCAAGATAGAATTCTTTAATATAGGTTAACTTGGATCCTTGATGGTAAAGGATGTCTTCAAAATATAATGTCCTTTTCTTAACAATGTCTTAAATGTAAATATTTGATGGCAAATATTATTTTCTTGAAAGGATGATCCTTTACTAAAAATAGCTTGAGAGTCTTCTTTGCAAAATAATTTTACTTTACACCCAAACTTTGGGTTTGCTTCCTGGAGTGTCTCTTTGTCAAGTAGCCCTTGAGTTTAGTACCTTAGCTCTGACACCGTGTTGATAATTTGGAGGGCTGGTGATTAATACAAAATTCTCTTCTTGATAATTACTTGTGAGCTTGCTCATGTGTTCTCTTCTTTATCTTAGTTAATCTTTCATCAAGTCAATTATCAAAGTACACGAGACACACAAATTAGGCTCCTAGAGCCAAGGAAAAACCTCTCCCTCTTGGAGAGGAAAACCCGCAAATAATTCTTCTTATAGATCTTCAAATGAAAAGTGCCATGACCAAGACTCAGATCCCTGGCCTAGATATGCTTCCAAGACCTTGTCACAACTTCTTCACACTTGATTCTTCTCGTCTACACCAATATCCACTATTCTGCACTAGGACTAGAGAACTCGGTCTCCAAATTACACTTCTTGATGCTCAGTCAAATGTACGAACATAATTATCTTTACTTGTAACTGAATTCATTGAAATGTAGTTAGGAAGGTAAATCTCAGATTTCCCTTCCTCACTTTCTCCCACCTTTAGGTCTTCCTTTATTCTTATAATCACTGTCTTGACTTCATAAAATTCTTCCTTCAAGCAGACTGCCCTTAACTTTATATTTCAAGACCTTTTCTTAATTCTGGAATCACACACCAAAAAACAGTGGTATATACACAACCTTTTCCTTGCTTTAGGGTCTGAGATAGGTACTGAGTCAACGTTGATAAATCCACACTTTATATCCTGTACGTAGCTCTTGAAATACGCATTTCATGCACAGTAAAAACCACACTATTGTCCACGTTGACTTGCCTTACATATCCACACTTATTCACCTTAAAAATCTCGCACTTCTCTTGCTCTTAAACCCGCACTATTTTCTGTCTTTTATCCACGTTGTATTTCAGAGAGATCCACACTTGCTTGCTTAAATGATGACCACATCACATGATTATATATATAGTGCACAGTCCCTTAAATACGCCGACCATACAACCGACTTGTCCATGGTGAATTAGGCCGAAAAGATAAGGTTTATTCTAGCATTGGAGAGGTATTTCTTCACTACATTTAAGTCTCGTCTTTCATCATCGCATTGAGGGCTGTTTGTGAGCTTCTTCCACAAGGTCCTCGAGCATATATCTAGACTAGATTTGACACTTAACTCAAACCTAATGGACATCAAGAAGATTTCCATCTACTTAATAATTTTTTTCTCATGAAACCCATGAAGCAAACACAACAAAAATATATATACATTACTTTGACTTATTCTTTTTCATAAGTACATAATTACATAGTCACATGAAGACCGACCTAGTTACACTTTTCAAAACTAGTAACAATCACCATGATTTTTTATTTTCATATAATGATCAACTAGTAATAATCACCACAATTCTAGATTTTCATACTTGTATCGATTAGTAACTAACCATACCTTTGGAGCAACCACTAGCACACAAATTGAACATTTGAAAACCATACATGGGAATACTTACATCTTTCATATATATTTTGACATCAAGAAGAAGTCCATCTTCTTAATAATTTTTTGCTCATGAAACCCATGAAGCAAACACAACAAAAATATATATACATTATTTTGACTTCTTCTTTTTCATAAGTACATAATTACATAGTCAAGATGAAGACCAACCTAGTTACACTTTTCAACACTAGTAACAATCACCATGATTTTTGGATTTTCATATATGTATCAACTAGTAACAATCACCACAATTATAGATTTTCATACTTGTATCGATTAGTAACTAACCATACCTTTGGAGCAACCACTAGCACACAAATTGAAATTTTGAAAACCATACATGGGAATACTTACATCTATCAAGACGCCTAGGAAACCAACCGTAGTGCTTTCCAGTTTCTTTTAATATACTTTGGGTATAATGTTTATCTATGTCAATCCACCACATGGGACACCTATCACCTTGAGCATTAATGGTGTTACCAAATTCACCATGTAATAATAATAAGCTATTGAAAAAAACTATGGGGGATTCTCTATGCATTAAGTAGACTTATCTGAAGCCATACAAAACTACTTAATAAATTAATATATTACAACATTAAACAAGAGATCACACACAATATATCTTCTAGTCTGTTTGGTATCATGCATATAATTGTTAGCATTGCCTTTATCTTCATCTTGGTTGACTTCAATTGTATCAATATAGTATTTACATACCCTATAAAATATATTTTTTCTAGTGTGACATAACATTTTCCAGACCAAACGTCACTATAACAACGTCATTTCTTTCACTAGATATTTTTATGAGAACTACACATTTTGTACCTTTGTATCACAAATAAGCATCATTACTTCTTTGTGGTACTCCCCCTTAAACTCCACCCACACAAAATTGTTGATTTTTATAGCATCGGAAAGTGATCTAAGTCTAAAATTTGGTGAGGAGACTTAGACACCAGTATTTCAAAGAACCCAGAAACCGTTTGTGGAAATTTCAATCTGTTCATGTTTTATTAAAATAAATAATTATTTTAATAGAGACCCTAAGTATAATCTTAGGGAAATTAAATAATTAATGGGTATTAATAAAAAAACGTGTGAATATTCTAGAGAACGAAGATCAAGTCAAGTTTTAATCTTAGGCATTGATTAAACTTCTAATCTGGGTCATTGATTCTTCAATGAGAAGATTATAAAAGAAGGCTTGAGGGTCATTTGGAAAGTAATTCGGGCAAGCATTCAGTAACCCGAGGGAAGTCGATTATGAAGTAATAGAATTCAATTTTAGAGGGAGATTTTCAAGAGCGGAGAAATAAGAGGGCATCAGCAGTGTCAGGGCACGAGGGAAGGAGGAAGCAGAGAAGAAAAAAGGCAACACTCATGAGCAACGCAGAGGCCTCACGTAGTAGTGACACAGGCTTACGCTGACTCTGTGCAGAGAGGTACACAGAGTGGCACAAGGAGGGCCAGTGAACCCCTCAAGTGTCAGAAATTCTTCGGAGGACTGGAAAATAATTATATCAGGTGTATCTCATGAAGTTTTATCAGTTATTTCTGCCAGAATTTCCTTGTAAATATTTCACTGCTGAAGATTAATATATAAACCCTCATCTGCTACATTGGTTTTCTCACATTTGGTTTTTCTTGGGACAATTGTACAAAAATAACCATGTATATGTGATTGATTCTTATGCTTGTATTTTTTACTGTTCTGTTCTCTGCATATACTTGAGTGATTACTACAGTAGTGTTTTTTTCAAAATTTACTGGGAAGAATTTTGTAAATAAATTATTGGAAGAATAAGTAGGAGAAATAAATATATCACTCCAGTATTATTTCAGGATTGAAATTTTCACATGGTATCAAAGCTTGAGATGAGTAATAGGAGTGGAGAACCTACAATGGAACAAATACTAGACGTTGTTGCAGTGGCAACTCAGAAGGGTTTGCGCAGCTTTCCAAAGAAAAGGGAAAGCGTGAAAGAACAGATGGATCACGACATCTCTATACTGGAATACAGTCTGGAAGAAGAATTTGCTTGTGTGTCAATCTCTGCTTCTCCAGAGATCTGGTATATTGACAGTGGAGCTTCTTCACACATGAGGGGGGTACGATAATGTTTCTTGAGCTACCGAGAAGAGCAAATGAACTTTAAAATCACCATGAGCAATAAGGTGATCCCCATTATTTGATGTGAACAAGTTAAAAATGGGGGGTTGTTGTACCGCATACCGTAACCATGTTGTTTCAATTGCCGGTAATAAGCTTCGTGCCACTAATTTACTGCATATTCCCGGTTTGGGTATGAACTTACTCTCAGACATACATCGCATTCAAAACAAAGGCTATGACGTTACTCTTATGGAAAAAGAGTATACGTAAAACACCCAATTTGGAAGAAGATGGCACAAATCAGAGTTAGGAGAAATAAACTCTATAAGTTGCAGCTCGAATCTCCAATGGCGTTGATAGGCAGCAATGATGAGAAGGATTTGAATGAACTATGGCACATGATAATGGGGAACTTACACCATGGGGCTTTGAGAATTCTCAATAAGACCGTCACAGGAGTTCTAGAACTAAGCTCCAAGCGAGATGAAATTTGTAGAGGGTGCGTATTGGGGAAATATGCCAAGGAAGCATACCCCAAAAGCAAAAATAGGGGTAAGAGTGTGTTGGGATTAATACACTCGGACATCTGCAGACCAATGTTCACTAGAGCTCTCAATGGTGCCAGATATTTCATTTCCTTTATTAATGACCACTCTTGGAAGACTTGGATCTACTTTCTAAAGACCAAGGGCGAATTCTTGGATAGATTCAAGGAGTTTAAGGCTTTGGTTGATAATCTGACAGGAAATCAGATAAATACAATGCGATTAAACAATGGTGGAGAATACATAGATAAATATTTCAGAGAGTTCTGCGCAAGGGAAGTCATCATAAGAGAGTGGAATGCCCCATATAATCCAGAGAAGAATGGAATCACAGAAAGGAATAATAGAATTATTGTCAAGGATGCAAGGGCAATGTTGTATGATCAATAAATGCCTAAATTCACATGGGATGAAGCTTGTAATAAAATGCTATATGTTAAGAACAGGGTTCCTCATAATGCATTGGGTAAGATCACTCCAGAAAGTGTCGTTACTGGTAGGAAGCCAGAGGTAAGCCACTTCAGGATCTTTGGTAGTGTGGCATACTTCCATGTACCCGTAAGGCTTACAAAATCTACATTCTTGGCTGCAGGAAGGTTCTAGTGCAGCAGGATGTAAAGTTCATGGAGGAAAGAGCTTTCAGAAAATCCCAAGAGATGCCTTCAGCAACACAGTCTGAAGATGACCCACTGGTCCAACCACTATGACTAACTGAGGTTAGCCTGAGTGCTTCTCCAAGGTAGAAAGATTCAAGGGATTCATCTCTAGAATATTTGCAGGAGGGGGAGCAGGTAGAGCCACCCACTACCAGTGGTAGGAGGAGTAGGGAATTATGACATATTCTGAAGGATGTAGAGGAGTTCGTTGGGGCCCCTAGAAATGAGAAGAGGCAGCATAAGCAACCAAACAAGCCTTGGTAGCCCAGGTTGGGTAACCCTATAGTTTTCAGGAGGGAGCTCAACATCAGGTATGGGTCGATGATATGGTGGAAGATTACATTTCCATCATAACAAATGATGTTTGGGAGGTGCTTCCTAGGCCTCAAAACAGATCAGTTGTGGGTTTGAGATGGATCTACAAGATCAAATATGCTATAAATGGAAACGTAGAAAAATTCAAGGCCAGGTTTGTGGCGAAGGGGTATGCTCAAAAGGAAGGGATAGAATATCAAGAGACATTCGCCCCAGTCGCCAGATATACTTCTATTAGATCCATGATATCCCTTGCCGCTCAAATGGGATGGGAGATTCACTAGATGGATATCAAGACTGCGTTCTTGAATGGGTTGATAGAGTAAGAAGTATATATTGAACAAATAGAGGGATTTGAGACACATGAGAAGAAGACTCATGTGTGTAGGCTTAATAAAGCCTTGTATGGACTTAAGCAAGCCCCTAGGGCTTGGTATGGTTGAATTGATATCTACTTGTAGAAGATGGGATTTGTCAAGAGCGACGCAGATCCCAATATCTACTATCTAAGAGTAGGGTATGAGCCTCTGATATTGGTAATGTATGTAGATGATCTATTCCTGACATGATCAACTAGGCTCATCAAGGACTGCAAGGAGAATTTAGCTGCAAAACTCGACTTGAAGGATCTGGGGCTGATGCATTATTTTTTGGGGTTGGAATTTTGGCAACATAAGGGTGAGATTTTCCTTGGTCAAGGGAAATATGCTACGGAAATCTTGAAGATGTTCAATATGGAAGACTATAGACCCATGGCTACACCAATGATCACCAATTGGAAGAAGATTAATACTTCCGAAGATGATGAGGCTGATCCTACCTTGTATAGGCAACTTATAGGGTCACTGATGTATTTTGTCAACACTAGGCCATACATATGTTATGCCGTCAACACCCTCAGTCATTTCATGGTGGAACCAAGGAGGGCACATTGGGCAGCATCCAAGCATGTTCTCATATATTTGTAAGGAACAATCGAGCTTGGATTGAGATACACCCAAGGTAATGACATCAGATTGGGTGGGTTCATTGACGAAGATTGGGATGGGAGCCTAGTAGATCGGAAAAATACCAGTGGGTATTTTTTGAATGTTGGATCAGAAATGACCTCTTGGTGCATCAGAAAATAAAGTATGTGGCTCTGAGCTCAGCTAAGGCGGAATATATGGCTGTAAGAAATGCTTCGTGTGAGGCCATATGGCATAGGAAGCTGCTTGTGAACCTACTCAAGGAAAATATGGAAGTGACCAACATTCTATGTGATAATCAAAGTTGCATAAAGCTGTCTAAAAATCCTGTGTTTCATGATCGGTCAAAGCACATTGATATCGGGTGTCATTTCATCAGAGGCTGTGTCCAACAGGGAGTTGTACAATTGCAGTACACTTCGACAGGAGAACAAGTGGCATACATCCTCACCAAATTCTGGGAAAGGAAAAGTTTGTATACTTTGGAGAGAATATGGGGATGATCAAGAATCCATTTCAATAACAGAAATGGATTGATGCAGAATTGAGAAGGATCTGGAGTACAAATGAGGTAGCGACAGTGGTAGTGTCATGGGAATAGTACATAAGGAAATAGCGCAACAGATGAGGGGCAAAAACAACCAAGCATCAACAGTGCAGAGGATGCTTCAGAGTTAGAGCAGTATGCAACAGACAAATTGCGAGAACACTTTCCTTGCTAAGAGGAAGTGTTGATTTTTGTAGCATTGGAAAGTGAGCCAAGTCTCAAATTCGGTGAGGAGGCTTAGACACCAGTATTCCAAAGAACCCAGAAACCGTTTGTGGATATTTCACTCGGTTCATGTTTTATTAAAATAATTAATTATTTAAATGGTGACCCTAAGTCTAAACATAGAGAAATTAAATAATTAAGGGGTATTAATAAAACAAAGTGTGAATCTTCTAGAGAATGAAGATCAAGTCAAGTTTTAAACTTAGCCATTGATTAAAATTATAATCTAGGTCATTGATTCTTCAATGATAAGATTATAAAATAAGGCTTGAGGTTCATTTGGAAAGTAAGTCGGGTAAATGTTTAGTAACCTGAGGGAAATCAATTCTGAATTAATAGAATTTGATTTCAGAGGGAGATTTGCAAGGGTGGAGAAAGCAGAGGGAATCAACAGTGTCAGGGCATGAGGGAAGGAGGAAGTAGAGAAGTATAAAGGCAACACTCATGATAAGCGCAGAGGCCTCATGCATTAGTGACGCACACTTACGCTGGTTGTGCGCAGAGAGGTACGCAAAGTGACGCAGGGAGGGCCAGTGAATCCCTCAGGTGTCAGAAATTCTTCAGAGGACTAAAGAAGAATTATCTCATGTGTATATCGACAAGTTTTCTCAGTTATTTCTACCATACTTTCCTTGTAAAGGTTTCACTTCTAAAGATTAATATATAAACCCTCATCTGCTGCACCAGTTTTCCCACATTAGGTTTTTTCGGGGACATTAATTGTCTAAAAATAAATTTTTCTATGTGATTGATTATTATGCTTGTATTTTTTACTATTATGTTCTCTGCATATACTTGAGTGATTACTACAGTAGTGTTTATTTCAAAATTTACTAGGAAGAATTTTATAAATAACTTATTGGAAGAATAAGTAGGAGAAATAAATCTATCGCTGCAGTTGTATTTCGAGATTGAAATTTTCACAAACCTATGGTGGAAAACATGATTCCAACTCTTACACAAGAATATTTTCCTATATGGTAAACATAATCTAAAGAGCGATTCAACTTTTGTAGTTGTTGGTGTATTGCTCCCATCAAGAACATATCAATTAGTTGATATTACATTTTAGGTCAAATGAATAGGAAGAAATAATATCATTGATGCCACCGCATCATTACATCTTGAACTCTTTAAGGATGATACCTCATGCAGGCATCATTACATCTTGAACTCTTTAAGGATGATACCTCATGCAAACAACTTGGACTCGCCCTAATCCATTCTACAATATTTGTTTTGTCATACAATTACAATGAAAATGTATGACAAGATAGACTTCCAAATTTCATGACTTCAACTTCATCCTCTCTTATATGCATGGCTTGATCTATTTAGTATTTCGTATTGGAATTTTAAAATTATTTACCCTTTACATATGCTTTTTTGGAAAAATACATTTCTCATGCTCACCCTTACCAAATGTCTCTAAACACATGCTTGCAAAATCACCCATGTAACTTAATTGGTTGGAATTTTTATCATGGATAGATTTTATCAAATCATGCAAACGTGTTCAAATGCCATGCCACAATAAAATACAAAACTTATACCTTCAAAAATAAAATTTTCTTGGAAAAAGTGTCTCCTTCACCGACTCTTATCCTATTTTGTGAATTGACCAAGTTGAGTTGCTCCATCTATCCATTGGCATTTCATATACTTTCTAACAGGAAACCAACACATTGTTCTTAACTAGTTTTATAGATTCTCCTTGGACCCAATTACTTTTTTGGGTAGGAAAATAGGATACTTCACCTTCCCATATCACTGAAATTAGGGATACTTGAAAATATTCTCGCTTTCGTGCCACATCGAAGTCATCCATCAAAAAATAGAGGATTATTGACTTGCCTTGTGGGGCCACCAATGATTTTACCTCTACATCAACCTCCTCAACCTTGTCAAAGACCATGACATATGTGGCATTGGAAATATACTGATTTCATGACTTAGTTGAAATCCAATTACATGAATCCACACCCCCCTTTATGAATAGTGAAATCCACACATCAAATAACCTCAACAAAATTGATTTATCACCTTTAGCAGATTGGTAAGTTGTTCACTTGGTAAATATTCACATAATTATCCTAAGTTCAATCACCATGCAACACATCAATGCTCACATTATCATATCTAGTACCATATGACGCCATCTCTTATTTAGAGTTTTAAAAAACTTACACAATCACAAACAAAATTTTCTCACACTTTCTTGCCCTTCATCAACTTTTTCTTAAGAAAATTCTCACACAAACACATAGATCCACATTACAATAGGGTAGAATTTGGAGATATCAATAGCATGTAAATATCTATCCTTGGAATACTATTTTAATAGTGATAAGAATTACCCCATTCCAATATCTTCAATAAGATAAACACTACTTAGATCTACCATATCTAGTTGTAACCCAACTTGATCATTATACAAATTATCATGCATCCCATAAGAATTAAACAATAATTGACTTCTCTACTTGTAGGTCCATTCCCCAACTAAACTGATGATGCTTTCAATCAACTCACTAAGTAGTGTGTTAGATTTAGTAATTTCAGAGCTAGTCTCATGGATTTCATAGTAGTCTATAACAACATTACCCCACATTTGCATTATGTGCATGCAACACTATGATGTAACAATGCTCTCACCTTTGGTTACAATTTGATTGTAGTGTCAATCAAACATTCTTCTTTTCACTAAATCAACTAAAGAAATGTTTGGATATATACATAAATTACATGCAACTCTCAACTATATCTAGGAAAATTGATAAAGGATTCCTCACTACAACATAATACTTCTCTATGGCACATGATGTCTTCACACAATAATCCAAAATAAATCATTGTATATCTTTTCATCTATTTTGGTACATTATAGGTGGAAAAATTAGAGCTATTGGCTTGTAAGACTTATTTTAGGGTCGAGTCTAGCTTTCTTGGTTTGAGATGTAAAACCTTTCAAAGCCCATTTGAGGCCTTAAACAATAATTTTTGAGGTTGAAATTTTGCAAACAAAATTTTCATTAATGGTGTTCCATGCATCAATAACTTTCTAATGGCATGAAAATAACCTCAATTGGAGTGCATATGTGGAAGTTATGCCTCCCACAAGTTGACATGTCTTATTAACCACCATGCCACTAGGAAAGGAGAGAATTCCATTCTTATTATATTGATTATTGTCAATTGTTGACTAGAGCATCTAGGAGTGGGATATTGTACTAAAACAAAGGAAGTATAATATCCTCTAATGGACATGTTGGCCATAGTATTGATGGAAAATCCATAGTGAGTGCCCATTCCTTTGTGTTTTCATTTCATAATTGAGAAGACAACAAAAAATCCTAGGCCTCACTTTTTAGTTGGGTTTTCCTAGGGTACAACTTGTGTTCGCTTTGTGGATGGTGTGTTATTTGCTTAGCTTCTTTTTCAAATTTAATTATTTTAGTATTTTCGTGCTTTAAGCTACTAATATTAAATACTGACCTAAAGTAGAACATTGCAAGAGATTTCAGATTTATTGTAAGATCTATTGTGAAAAAGTGTTCCAATGGTATATCCAAGGAATTTTACATATGATATTGGTATCAAATCAATGTGTGTTGGGAATTTTATGGGAGTTACAAGATCCAATAAGTATCATAAAAAATAAGTCTAAAAACCTAGCCATGGTAGATTAGTAGAGTAATAATAATCCATGGGATGAGTTAGAGGAGAAATTTTAAAAGATAGAAGCACAAGTCACTAAAATCTCCTACAACATGGTCATCCTCATGGTAGTTCTAGAGAACAAGTTTGGACCTTTTGGGGATTTTAGAAACTCTGACTCAATAATTTACTTAGATCATAGTTTGGAGACAATGAAGACCTAGAAAAGGAGTTTAAAAAGTATCCTAAGAGAGAGAGACCATGTTCCAATGTCATCACTTCATCCCACCCTTTGTTTAAACTGAAAGAGGAATTGGACATGTAGCCATGCCAAGGTAATATTGATGTTGTTAATTTGAATCAATGGTTACAAGAATTATAATTGTATTTTAGTGTTTATAACATAGGAGAAGAGAAAAATATTTCATTTGATCAACTAATGTTCAAAGGGCCATGCCCAAACTTGGTGGAATGATCTGAAACTTGGGGGATAAGATATAGAAGGCTTGAATGTTGAGAGAAGAGGAGAGAAAACATACAAGTATCATAAGAATATTGATGAAAATACATGAAATTAATACACCATAGAAATATATATAAAAAAGAGAGTTGGATAAGAAGGATTCTTTTAAAAAGAACCATTATATCTTACAAGGCCAATTTTGGGACCTTTCCTTCACAACCTTCACTCTATTATGATTTTATTCTTGCAAGGTCTCTTGTTGATGAATTCAACTTTGATGAGGCTTGACTACATCAATTACATATCTATCAAGTTCCATTTTACATAAAAATTACTTTATGACTTATACATTGAAACTTAGACTATAAGCCCTTGTAAGATATGGATAAAAAATCATAGAGTAGAGAGTCATTCCAAATAACAAAGTGAGAGGTGTTTAAACCCACTATTAAGTTTCTGATCTACGTAATTTGGTATGAAGAGGACCAATGGATACATTGCAATTACTTTTAGAAGAATCAAGTGCCTAAGTGTGTGTAAGAGTAAACTACTCAGTTCAAAAAAATGGTTTTCATGTTAGGTATATTTCCAAATAACTCATATGTACTCCTCAAGTATCTAGGTGGTTTACATAGTTTTTACAAAGGTAAGTGATGCTCTTTAAATCTATAGAAATTGACAAAGCCTATGTGCAATCATAGTATCTTAAGAATATAGATAAGGATAGAGGAAAACCAAGTGGTTTCAAGTAAAAATATTATTAATATTTTTCCAAGGAGGGATATAAGAAGTGGAGAGGAAAGGAAAATAAGGTAATAGCCTCTACACATTACTACAAAGTTCCAAATGACCAGTATAACCATTGTGATATTTTTGGTCACATTGAAATCAATGTTGAAAGCTACATTTAGAGTTGAATCAAAAGAACCACAAGATAGGTGCCAAAAATAAGAAGATGCTTGTCATGAACTCAAGCAACAAAGTAGAGAACGACCTAGATGTTGATGAGAATATTGTCTTTGTTGAAACTGTAACAATTTTTGGTCTTCATAATGTAATACAAATGTATCATTTATGTGCTTATTATATTCATTCATTACATTCATTATTATTCTTTTATTTCTAGTCAAAGCATGTTCTTCATGCTTCTAAGGTTTACTGAGTTAAAAATAAAATGTATTATGACTCAAAGCCCTATTTGGACTCCTTGTAAAAAAAAATTATTTTATTTGAGTCAAAAAGTCAAAATTGTCATCCACAAGACAAATTCAGCCCTAACC
Source organism: Pinus albicaulis (assembly GCA_034641835.2). NCBI lineage: Eukaryota > Viridiplantae > Streptophyta > Pinopsida > Pinales > Pinaceae > Pinus > Pinus albicaulis. The sequence goes on along the minus strand of CM076583.1, from coordinate 467,256,743 downwards.
TAGAAGAGGTGAATTTTCAACCTCCTAGAAAACTATAAATAAAATACACTTTGACCTCATTCATTCACTCATCACACACATCAATTTTTGTGCCAGATACAAGCAAAAAGATAGTGAAGTCAAAGGAGAGAGAAGAGAAGTCAAAATAGAGAAAATTTTGTATTTTTGGATTTTTTTTGTCCACATGTGTGAAGGGAATAGGGAAACTCTGCAAAAGTACTTGTCTGAAATTGTAGGTCCAAACTATACGTATGAAATTATGTGTTTTAAATAGATTTAATATGGTTTTACTAGTGTTTACTTTCATTGACCTTGACTTGGTTGAAGAAGATTTGAAGGAGGGTTGAATTGGTTCTTTGTGGCAGTCTTGGTCTTTTTCTTGTTTCATGGATATCTCACTTTGATTTTATTCTATAAGAATATATTTTTTGGTTTTTCCCCCTTGTGGAGTTTTTCCCGGTCTTGGAGCCTAATTTTTGGTGTTTTTTGGTCTGTTTGTGATCTTTATGATTTTGGTAATTTTTTTATGAAAGGAACATAATATTAATTAGAAGCCAACAAATATTCACAGATGATTATCAAGTTAAGAGAAATCATCATTATCTACTTGCTTTTTTTTTCTCAACATGGTATCAGAGCTAAGATAAAGCCTAGGAAGCTTAAAGATAACATCTTGTTGGCATTATTGTTTTGAATACATTATCGAAGAAACAATCTTCTATCTCCCTATCCAATGGAAATATACATGAAGGAATGTATCAAGACTCTTAGGAGACTCCTTGAATCCATTAAAGGATTCATCATCAAGTTCATCCCGAATCTATCTATAGAAGTCATGGATGGAAGTCTTTATTTCGCTCTTATAGGGTCATTTGAAGATGATAATACATGGGTAATCTACAATGAAGATTCAAGGCATATGAGAGGGGAATGTGGTAACCTCAAAACCCTATCAAAAGGAAACTCTTCTCACTCAGTTGAACTTGAAGATAAGAATAGATACTCGGCCAAAGGGATTGGATCTACCTCCTTGGAGTTGGAATTTGGTGGAAATATTCATCTTAACAATATCCTTTATGTTTCAGGTTTGAAAAATAATTTGTTTTATATTTCTTTCGTAAAAGAAAAAGGTGATAGGGTGGAATTTGTTGATGGAAACATTATTGTTTGGGAAAAGGGATCTTGCATTGAAAATGCAAGGACTACTGGGATCGTGAGGGGAGGTTTTCTAGACTTCTAACTCCTCCTCCTCAAGCTCTATTACATTTAGACATCAAACCTTGTGAATTATGGAATATAAGGTATGGTCATATCCATTACAAGATATTTCCATCATTGAATCAAATGGTAATTGGTATACCCCAAGTAAAAGAAGAGCATGAAGGAGTCTGTAAGGGATGTGCCCTTAGTTAGAATGTGAAGAAACCATGAAATTTTTGAGCTCATACAATTTGATGTTTGTGGACCCATGTTAGAGAAGTCCCTTGGTGGTCATTAATATTATGTAACATTTATTGATGATCACTCTAGAAAGACTTGGATATACCCCTTGAAGTCTAAAGATGAAGTATTTTAGAAGTTCCAAGAGTTCAAGGAAAAAGTGAAAAATATGACAGAAAATAAGATTAAAAACCTAATATCAAATAATGGTGGAGAATATACTTCTAAATAACTTGTAGCCTTTTTTAAAGAAGAAGGAATTAAGAGAACACTCATAGTTCCCCACAATAATCAGCAGAATGGTGTGGTTAAAAGGAAGAATCGATCCATTGAAGAATGTGTAAGAACCATGCTACATGACCAAGACCTTCCCAAATTCTTATGGGGAGAAGCTTCTATGATAACAATCTACATTCAAAATAGAAGTCCTCATATAATTCTTGATGACATGACCTCGAAAGAAGCATTCACATGAAATAAGCCAAATATTTATCACCTCAGAATTTTTGGATGTCTTGTTTACATTCACATTCCCAAGGACAAAAGGAAGAAGTTTGACTCGGCAAGTAAGAAAGGGGTCTTTGTTGGATTCAACACCTCATCTAAAGCATATAGAGTCTACATTAAGGAAGAACGACATATTGAAGTAAGCATAGATTTTATCTTTGATGAAAGCATTGTATACAAGAATTCCAAGGATAACCCCACTGAATATAACAAGAAGAAGAACATATCTTTACAAATGAAGTGTGAAAATTCTATTGCAGTGTATTGGTTTATTTCCTCCTACTTGATTTAATTAATACAAGTTATTTCCAGAAATTAGATTAAGAAAATATCGAAAATAAACACAACTACAGCCTAAACATGTAGATCATTTACTAAATAATGCACTCATGCAACAAAATGACACATGGATTTTTGGACATAAGTCCCCGGAAAAACCCAAAGCGGGAAAACTAGTTGAGCAAATATGAGGGTTTATTATTAAGTAGTTCTGAGTACAACAAATCTGGGTTCCAACCTTGGAAAACCTGGCAGAGAATAAAATATATCAAATCTGTAGCTAACCTAAATATATAATGCCAAATATCTGACTGATCCACACCCTCAAACGAGATTTACAGGACTCAGCCCGGATCTGACCCTAGAAACCCTCAACGATGCTTCTGAAGCCCCAACGTTGCGCTAGAGGGATTGTGTCAGCCTTTGCGTGTCCCTAGGAGGGCCTGCGTCATCCCTAGAGGGTTTATGCTTCCCCTGCGATGCCTTTGCTAGGCCAGCGTCAACCCAGCGTGGCCCTAGTTGCCTCTGCGTTGTCTCTGCGCTGCCCCTGTTGCTCTGCGTGGCTTTGAAGCCTCTCTGCGTTGTCCTTGTTTCTGCTTCTCTTGCCTCTTGCTGTCTCTTGGCCCTAGAATCAGAACATTCCCTTGGCCAATACTACCCCTCACTATAGGAAATTCCTCCGGAAATTCTTAGCAAACCCACCCTAGAATTCCAGAGCTATTCCTTAGTTCTACCAAAAATGTGTGTCTTCAACTGACCCTCAAGCCTTTCTCTTATACTTTTTCGTTGAACCCTTCAACAGCTGAGATTAAATAATCCATCAACATCTGAGTTTAAAAGACTGCTTGATCCATGTGACTTAAGACAATTTCAACACATGTGTTAATTAACTCACTTTAATTATTTTATTTTCCTAAGTTAGACTTAGGAAATCCATTAAAAATAATTAATTATTTGAATAATTTGAACACAACTTGAAATTTCTCAAATCCATTTCTGGGTCTTGTAGATCAAGTGTACTCTAGTCTCTCCACAAAATTTGGGAGCTAGAGCACAACTTATGCTACCCAAAATACACAAAATCTCAACATGAAGAGAATTCAAGGCAAGACAATCCTCTAGAACCTACAAATAATCATCACGAAGAACCAAAAGGACCAAGTGAACTTGTACATCTAGTCATCATTCCAGAAACTTGAAAAATACCAGCTTGGTTAAAATCAACTCTACAAGAAGCCAAAGGACATGCAACAACAAAAGAAACATTAAGAGAAAGAAAGAAACCCAAGAGATATTCAGGTTATGTAACTTACATGAACAAACTTATTGAAGCATAACCTACCAATTATGAAAAGACAATTGAACATCAAGTATGGAAGAATGCAATGTTAGAAGAATACCAATCTATACTGAATAATGTTGTTTGGTAAATTGTTCCTAGACCTAAAGACAAATCAATTGTGACTTCCAAGTGGGTGTACAAAATCAAGCATGCAACTCATAGAAGAATTGAAAAATCTATGGATAGATTTGTGGCAAGAGGATTATCTCAACAAGAAGGAATTGATTACAAAGAAACTTTTGATCCAATAGATATATACATAACCATTATATCCCTCATCTATATTGAAACTACTATGGGAAGGAACATTCATCAAAAAAATGTAAAGACAACCTTTTTGAATGGGTCAATTGATGAAGAATTATACATTGAGAAACCCCAAGGATTTAAAGTGAATGGCAAGGAAACACATGTTTTCAGGTTAAATAAGGATTTATATGGCTTGAAACAAGACCCTAGAGCATGGCATGCCAAATGGATGCTTATCTGCTAAGGCTTTGTTTCGTTAAAATTTGTACAAATCCTAATCTATACATCAAGGTGGTAAAGAATGAACCTCTGATAATATTACTCTATGTGGACGACTTACTAATACCATGTGCGGATCATAATATTCATGAATGAAATAAGCAACTAGCAGTTGAATTTGATATGAAAAATCTTGGACTAATGCACTATTAGTTGAGACTCGAAGTTTGGAAAAAAATTGGTGAGATTTATCTTAATAAAGGAAAATATGTGATCAAGATTTTGTAGAAATTTGGTATGATGGATAGTAAACCTGTGACAACTCCTATGATCACTATTTTGAAGAAGTTAAGGAATTCAAATTCAAGTTTTGTTGATTCTACATCCTACCTCCAATTGACTAGCTCCTTGATGCACCTTGTGAAGACCCGATAGAATATATGTTTTGTGGTACACACTCTTAGCCAATTTTAGATGGAGGCAAGACATGATCATTGGATAGCATCCAAACACATTTGAGATATCATTAGATAGTTTTTGAGGTAAAAAATGGGCCTCAAAACAAAAATGTACAACAAAAATCAACTTTATTAGAAGCATTGAGATTCAATATGATGATGTCAACCATGGGGGATGATTCACCATTTTTCGAGTAAAAAAAAAAAAAAACTATTTTTTTTTTAACTCTCATTCTCAACTTGCATTTTCAACTTATCTCCCTATTATTTTACTCAAATTTAGAGTGGGAGCACCCATCAGATGCATAATTTAATTTTGCATCCAATGAGTACCCATGTTGCATACTTTCGATGGACCCTACTACATGAAAAATGTGAAATACATGAAAAAATGTTATTGCAATAATGTTTTTCCATGTAGTAGGGTCCATAGAAAGTATGCAACATGGGTACTCCTTGGATGAAAAATTAAAATATGCATCCAACGAGTGCTGCCACTCAAAATTCGAGTAAAAATGTAGGGAGATAAATTGAAAAAAATAGTTTTATTTTTTCCCTCCAAAACTTGATGAGGTACTTTAATATTATTTTATTATTTCCACTATTATTTTATAATATTCCTTAGGAGGCCCATTTTAGACCTAAAAATTTCTCTAATGCTTCGTGGTACTATACATCATTTTCCGAGATACATGGCAAGTAATGAGATTTGGTTAATACACTACACAAATTAAGATTGGGTAGGTAATGATGCAGATGGAAAAAGTACTAAAGGTGGATGTTTTTGTTTGGGATCCTCTATGGTTTCATGGATGAGTAGGAAACAAGACTCAGTTGCATTAATTAGTGTTGAAGTTGAATATATTACAACGAGTGAAGTTGGTCGAGAAGCAATTTGGCTCTAGAAGTTGCTTGCAGATTTTTTTGAAGGAAATTTGGACTCTACCATCATTTTTTGTGACAACCAAAAATGCATAAGATTGAGAGAGGACCTGATTATCCATTCAAGGACGAAGCACATTAATATCAATGATCACTACATTTGAGGCTTGGTGCAGGATGGGTTGTGAATCTATAGTACATCTCCACTAACAAACAAGTAGTTGATATTTTCACAAAGTCTCTTCCTAATAGGAAGCTTGAGTATTTGAGAGACAAGATTCAACTTGTGGATATTGTTGGAAATCATGATTTCCGTTAGACCAAAACTGGTAGGTGTTAGTCAATGATTGCATCGCTAGAGATAAGGATCCACGAGAGGCGTTTAGTCCATGTCGCGAAACATATGGGAGTGTTGGATTATCCAATTTCCAATAATCTCCCCCCAACATGATTCGAATGTGTATCAAACTTGTGACCTACGATCTAATACCACTTGTTGGAAATCACGATTTTCGTTAGACCAAAACCCGCAGGTGTTATTCAATGATCGCATCGGTAGAGATAAGGATCCAAGAGAGGTGGTTAGTCCATGTCGCGGAACACACGAGAGAATTGGTTTATACAATGTCCAATATATATTTCCTCCTTGGTTGAGAGGAAGTGAGGATGGACATTGTATTCTCCAAGTGTCATGCACTATGGCTAGGACTAACATTTGTAAGCCTAGTGAAGACACTGTTAGAGAGAATGGTGGATTGGATAAGAATTTGCGACTGATATTATTTGAGGATTTGGATCTAAGATAAGAATAGTCCCGAGGACCGATATTATTTGAGGATATGGTATCCAAGATAACAATATTCCCATGAGGATGTAGCTGGTGAACATTTGGATGGGGTATGTACCTATAGAGGTGGTGGTGTCCAAATTGGTGCCTCCCAACATTGTTCTTTGATCTAGTGGAGAGATAGAGATTGTTGGTCAAGGCCTTGTTATTCTTGAAAATGTTGGTTATGATGATGCTTATCAATTTGAAACTCTTCTTATGGGAATATTTCAATTTGAGAGTATCTTGTTGTGTCATTATGAATACCTCTCTAGTTAGGAGGGAGTGTTGAAAATGTAACTACTGTTGGTATTCTTAATGTAATACAAATGTATCATTGATGTACTTATATATTCATTAATTATTATTATTTTCATTTTTAGTCAAAGCATGTTCTTCATTCTTTTAGGGTTTATTGAGTTAAAAAGAAAATTTATTGACTCAGAGAAATGTATTTGAGTACTCAAAGTCTTATTTAAACTCCTTGTAAGAAAAATAACTATTTTATTCGAGTAAAAAGGTTAAAATTGTCATCCACAAGACCAATTCAGCCCTGCCTGGACAAGTCGGCCTAGAAGAGGCAGATATTTGACCTCCTGGACAACTATAAATAGAAGATACTTCGACCTCATTCATTCACTCATCACACACATCGATTTATATGCGAAATACAAGAAGAAAGATAACGAAGTCAAAGGAGAGAGAAAAAATGATTTTTGGCTTGTTTTTATTCACACGTGTGAAGGGACTGGGGCAAATTTATGAAATTACAAGTCCAAAATTGCAGATATGAAATTCAGTGCTTTGACCAAATTTGACAAGGTTTGACCAATGTTGAATTTCATTGACCTTGACTCGGTTGAAGAAGATTTGAAGGAGGACCGAATCGGGTCTTTGTGGCAGTCTTTGTCTTGGTCTTCGGTCCTGGATATCTCACTTTGATTTGATTCTACAAGAAGAGGATTTTTTATTTTTCCCCCTTGTGGGGTTTTGCCCTGGCTTAGAGCCTAATTTATGGTGTTCTTTTGTCTCTTTGTGATCTTAATGTTTTTGGTAATTTCTTGATGAAAGGAACATAATATTAATAATAAGTAAAAAATATTCACAAGTAATTATGAATTTAAGAGAAATCATCATTATCTACTTGCTTTTGGTTTCTCAAAAATCTTCACTACAAAGTATATTTATAGAATCGAGTGAATCTAAGTAGTCACCATCAAAAAGAAGAGAAGGAGATGAGAAAATTATTCCATATTAAGATCTAGGTAAAGAAGATAAAGGTGGATGTTATATTTGATTCCAATTCATAGGTCAACCCCATGGTAGAAGATTTGGTTAATACTAGCTTCAATTTGAAGTGATAGCAGCCTCCTGTGAGACCATTTCTTACATGCACATTTATAGGGAATTAAATGTGGAAGCACAATATCCAACATAAGGTGTTATATCTGTGGATAAATATAGGGATAGAGTGCATGTCTCCGCAGTTTCCAATTTTTGAAGAAGATCAAGTTCTGTTGCTTGGGATTCGTTGTTGATTATCTGTTTTTATGATTATTTAGTGGTTTTTGTTCCTAACTGTCATAAGGATTTTTTTATTGGGTGGGTAAGCATCACAAATACAATATGTCACAATATTTTTGATGTAATAATAGAAATTCAACTTCATGATCATTTTTCACGAACTATGAACAATTTTTGAATTATGAATAATATTGGAACATTGATACTGATGCTTTTGTTTGCTAGGATTTAAAGATCCTATATGCTGAACTTTGGGACTTTGTGTTGAGTTTTGGCATTTTTTATTGGTGTGGGAAGCCTCTGAATTTTTTTTATTTCCATTCTCTTGGAAAATAGACATCGTATTTTTATTTCTTTGGAAAAATAGATTTGCTAGCCAAGTGACAACTACAATCCTCCATGGCAAGGAATCAAACATACACTTGAGACCTAATACATATTTAATTAATGGAAAGGAGTATATTGGGATGTTGGTCGATAAAGTACAACGTATTGTAAAGATTTTAAGTAAAATTTGCTTGATAATGGCCAATGCATTGCTAAGTTATTAATAAAGGTTATGGCCATAGATGTTTTATATAAAGTTGCAAGTTGTTCAACGTGTGCTCTGTTCCCCCTAAAAATGTAGAGCCATTTTGAGATCTTCATGGGTAGAATTGCATGCACTAAAAGGTGCACCTTCACTCAGATTTTCGAACCTGTTGGGTGGCAGCATTATCAGCACCAACGAAGGTCACTTGCTTAGAGGAAGTACAACAAGCAGTGAATAGAAAAATGGGAAGAGCTTCCTCGATAAATCATCAACCCAAATGTTTCCAAGAGCATGATTTTAGATTGTTTCAATGCAATATTTAGAGGAACCTATTATCTCAGATTGCCACCTATATCAATCACCACCACGATTGACTAATGAAATTTAGAAAATTAAAAGGCTTTGTTGTAGATTTGCTGGTTCATTAGACTAAATGATGAAGAAACCGTAAATAAGTTTGCATTCTTGGAAGAAAGGGGTGCGACTGAAAAATCATTTATATCTATTGTTTGTAGCTTACTTTATATGCTACAAATTCAAGGGGGCAATTTCAAGATTTCTCATACAACAAAGATATACAGTTGTACTAATCTAATAAACCACGGGTCACTATTCCTAGAGGAGTTTCCAGCCATTTATACTTCATGACTCAAATATAGTACAATCCACAAGATTGCAACCTATTTATGGCCATTAGTGAAGAGGGATTCCCCACAATAATGGGGTCTTTCATGGAAGATTTGAATTGTTCAAAAATTATTTCATTTTGTAATGGTGTTGGTTCAAGCATACCAATGCAAAGCTTAATTACCATATGTCCTAGTGGTTGAGGTTACACAAATGCTAACCTTTTACATTATAGGTTTCCATCCTGTCCTATGTTCTCCACGTATGAAGGTTGTTTTAAAAAAAATCTCAGACATCAACTATAAAGCTATGAATGATGCAAGTTGTTGGGGTTATTAAATTAGAGGCGACCCATTAGGATTTGAAACAAGGGGTCGTCTGCATATTGGAACATTGGCCATCCAACACACACAAGTTTTCATTGCTCCTTAGCTCTACAGTCTTGTTGCTTCGTTTCTACTTGGTAGTCAGAGGGCTTTGGTCACATTCGGTGGTTTCTTTACTGTCCAATGCACAATAAGGCAGCGTATTTTTATATTCTACCACAAAGGCTTGAATAGTCTTTCTCCCATTTCTAAAGGATTTTACTATTTGTACACACACTCCTATTCTGTTGTAGGTTTGACCATCGGACCTTATGGCCACAAAAATCCATTGAGAGAAGTCCTCAATGCTTTGTCATAATTAGGTCGATAGGCCTTTCTTTGAATCAGTCAACCTTGTATTCTCGCCTACCTCTTTTCTATTTAAACATGACATTTGTCCACATTGTATATACATGACATCTATCCACAGGTGGAAATTGAACTGCACTATGTGCATTCATGTCTACAATTACCAACACGTTATATTCGTCGGAAACATTCATGTCTATAATTACCAACACGTTATATCTGGAAAAAATTGGCGACCATTATTTAATGGATTGTTCCACCCTCACATGCCAAAAATAATGGAGCACTCCACTCCCACATTGAAGATTTGGATTTTCCATCCCACGTTGACTGCTTGGATTTTTCTACATGTGGAAATGGAAATCTATCAATCCATCCACCTGTAATCCATGATATTATTCCAAAAGATCCCTTATAGCAATTAGATTTATATTTGTGTTTGATAAGTTTTTCTGGCAATTCTTGCTACTTTTTTGGGCACACAAGATGTCCTTCTCACTTTTATGTTTCATTGCATCAGTGGGCAGAACGCTGGTTGTTTCAAACACATTTGGGTTCTTTGCACTGCTGCTAGTTTTTGTCTTATGAGGATTTTTCATTTCTAAAAGTTTGATTCCATATCCATACCGTGAAATAAGGCAATATCAACATAGGATCTCCATAAATAACAACAATATTGGCATGGTTTGGGTATTGCAGATGTTTCTCGTCCATGGTGGATTTGGGGATAGTGGGCTTCTCCTATGATGTATGGATAGAATGCAATAGCCATCAAAGAATATCTAGACAAGTGTTGTAGCCTGGTAATACTAAAATGAGATAACACCCTCTATAACTCTCAATTTAAGTTTTAAAAATTGCAATGTTATTGCATGCCTATGTATTTCACGCAGCCCAATAATGATGCCAACATAGATGAAACAACCATTGGGAAATAAATTTTGAGAAGCAAAGGCTTGTTCACCCGTGGCTATTGGTACTAGATCAATGTTGGAGCTCTGATTTGTTTTTCAATGCTTTTCAACATTATATTCACTCTGGCTCTGAAATCATAGGTAAATTATTTCGTTTTAGTTTAACTTTACATGAAGAATATATATTTAAGAGAAACATAAAAAATATTTCTTCAAAGATCTACATTAGTAATTTGAAGTGTATCCCATGAATTTGCAGCTCTTGGGAAACCTCGGGCTATTATTTCTGAGGAGGTTCATGAAAAACAACATGTTAATCGCACAAGAGAGTAGTTATATTTCAAGAAAAAGAGGAAAACCAAGACTCTAGGATTCTCATCATCTCATTCCTTGAAGGCCTCAATTGCAGGTCTGTATCTCAAAATATGCTCATTGGGTTGTCCACAATAGTTTTTTTTTGGATTGACTTACCACACTGCATTTCAGAAGTTAATCCCAAAACATGAAGTGGATCCTTCAGAAGTAGATCCCAAAACATGAAAGGTATGTTGTTCAGTCCTCATTCAAAGGGTAAGGATACTTAATTGAAATTCTAAAGGGGCACCAATGCTGACATGAAATCCTTTACAATTGTCTTTGTAGATGTTTGTGGAAGAAGTGATGGAACTTGTGGAACTGACACCTCTAAGACTATCTCTTGTGGGTCTTCCTACCATAGATGGAATATCAACTGAACAATGTAGAAGGCTTACAACAGTTTTTGAATTGGTTGCAAACACATCAATTGTCTTCATGGATGAAACCACATCAGGGTTCGATGCCTGAGCTGCGACTATTGTAATGAGAACAATACAAATTTTTTTTGATACTGGGCACACTGTTGTCTACACAATTCATCAACCTAGCATTGATGTCTTTGAGGCATTTGATGAGGTATGGTTTAATATGTAAAGAGTACTCATGTGCAGGGGAAGATTCTGAAGTTTGTCTTTCCACGTTCAAAAAGATCACATCCTTTGTCTTGCAACTCTTACTAATGAAAAGGGGAGGACAAATCATATATGCAGGACTAGTTGGGCATCATTCTTACAAGATAATCGAGTACTTTGAGGTAAGGAAGACTATACCTGGTAAAACTCTTCTTAATTTTAAGGAACAAACATCAGGCTATCCCAAGAGTGCCCAAGATCAGAGATGGTTACAATCCAACAACCTCGATGCTAGAATTTAGTTCTCCAACTGCTGAAACTCATATTGTCATAGAGTATGTAGGTATGAGGGAAAATGACAGGAAAATCTATGTGGGAAATAACTCTGTGGCTATGTCTAGAAAAACATGAACTTGCCACAAACTCAGAGGTGGAAATTTAAGTAGGTTGGAGAACAGAATAAACCGGAAATCAAAATATTTGGATGATATCCATAGGGTGGTTCGAAACAATAATCTGCAAGCTCATAGAGGTAAATCATCCCCAAATTTATTAGCAAAGAAAAGTGTTTTGACTAGAGCAGATGTGAAATCTAAGGCTTATGTCCAACAGAGGATTCACCATCTCCCAAAAATAAAGTTTCTAAAAGATCCCCATAGGTGAAAAATCCTTTAACTAGATCCATTTTGTAAAATCAACCAATTTCACCAATTGATTAAGTTGATATTGATTCTAAAATTAAATTGATATTGATTTTGAGATTAAGTTGATATTGATTCTAATCATGGAGACAGAGAAAATAAGCCAGTAAAACAAGTGTGATAAATATACATTGTAAATCAAATTAACTCACCTCACCTACTCATCCTTGCTATGACCGCCGTGGGCATGGGCACCTTTGCAATCATTCAAGTTAGTCATGAACTGTCTTTTAATGCCCTGGACTCAGTGAATGCAATGGAAGCGTACACCGTGGTTTAAAGAATTAACATTAACCATATTTTTTTGGAATTAAAACCTTTTTAATATGTGATTAACATATGTTATTTGTGCAATACATACACAGAGTAAGATTCATTAATTTTGGATCTATAAATTTTTTAGAGGATTAAATCTTTTGAAATTTACATTTTTTTAGAGTGAAAATAAATTTAATCTCTCATAGCTCTTGGTAGATCTAGAGTTATTATTTTTTTTTTTTTCAATTTGGTAGTGCCTCGCTATTTTCTATTTATAATTTGAAATCAGGTTACAAAATCTAAAAATCAGTCTGTGGCCTCAACCTGCCCGTAGGAAACCAGGTCTATTGGCCACCTTAGAGTGTTAAATGCCAACCAAAATTGAAATAGTTTCATCCGACCATGTACTTCATTAACTAACTGACTATTAACTCGATTATTGACAAGTCTATGGATTAAGATATGTCCTTTCAAAAAACAAAAATGCATCTGACAAACATGAGTAAACTACTAGCCATCAGAGGAGTCAATCGGTGCTGGATCTTTTGTTGTGGATCCAGGGATATCCACTTGTTGCAGCTGCTGGAGTTGTTTCTCAATTCTTCCAACACGGTCATCTATTCTACTGATATGATCAGTAGCCTAATACTGAGTAATTTTAATGTGATTCAATTGATTATCAATATTCTGTAACAATTCCACTACTCGCGGTTCAATCTTCTCGTGATGAGGGGGAAAACTCTGCATAGCTTTAGCCAATAGGCATTTTACAGTCCAGTAAGTATGAACTGTTTGATGAAACAGTGATAACCGGCCTCAGGTATTGCCAGGATCTGTGATGAAATCCATGATTTCTGCTTCCGCAGCATTATCCTCTTCATCTGTTTGAATTTCCCTCTCCCATCCTCGAATTTCCTGTCGGACAGTGGAAGAATTGCCAATAACAATAATTTTCGGAGAAGTTTTGTAAAACCTCTTGTCGCGTCTACCTGCCTCATTTCCTTAGGCTGACTGCAGGCTGAACCTGATGTTGTTCTCCTTTATCAGATTTAAAGGCTGTGGGGTTACTAGTCTGTCTCTTACCCATAATGCAGACTTGCCTAAGAAGGAACATAGACAAGAAAGAACAGACCATTAAATTTTGGACGCCAACAAAATGACCATATGGGTGTAGCAGAGTTCTGGTGAGCACAGAAAACATGTGACTTCCTCGAAGACGAGTAAAATGAAAATAGTGAGCCCAATCCCCAAGACAAATGGCCCAGAAATAAACAGAGAACCCGATACCACAACAAATAGACAAGGAGATGCTAACCCAATGATTCAACTGTACATTTGTATCCACAGAGAATTGGACATACAAATCATACCACCTACTACCACTGACATACCAGAGATACATTTGGGCAGCATAATTACCTGGAAAACAAAAAAACCTACACCCCCAATTGCGCCCATGCAGAATAGAAACTAGATTTTCAACCCACATGACACCCATATAAACAGAGAACAGAAAAACCCACCAAATCCAACAACTCCCATACAAAAGATACCTATCCATTCCAAGCCACTCGATAACAGAGTTCTGAACTTGGGACGCCCCAACCAAAACCATTACCAGCACAGAGGAATTGCAAGAAAGGTGACAAGGGTCACGGAAACAGGGATCTACAGGGTTTAAAAGGGGAACGGCAAACCCATAATCTACCAGCTGAAACCAAATAAACGAAGCTTTCCCCGAGCAATACATAGCCTAGAATACATCAACGAGCAAAGACAAAAGAATGATGAATACATACGCTAGAAAAGCAGCTTGTCTGATGCAGGGCATGGCTACCGTCGTCCGCCTCCTTCCTCAGAGTTTCCACTGCAAATGAACAATGCATGGCAGAATGAACTTGCCAATTCAAGTAGCCTGTCATCGCCAGAACATTCCTTGGCCAGCTTAACATCCCAGGCTGTCTTCCCATCATCTGCATTAATCCCGTATCTGCCGCATGCTGCCATGAGCGCGGTGAGTACTGCCTCATCATGATGAATAAAGGCCGAAATGACGGCTAACACCCACTTGGCAATCAAGGTCTATACGCCCTCGAAAGATGCGCACCCCGATCGGGGGTAGATCTAGAGTTAAAATGGCTTAACGTTGGTTTAATTTCCTCTTTTAAATAGGTTGTACTTCACATGAATATCATGGGTCAATATCATATGTTCTCGTAAACTTGGAGATCAAAAACCACCAATAACTTGACTAAGTCAAGTTTACCTTATTATTTTAATTTAAAGTTTTTTTTTGCTTTAATGTAGAATTATTTTTAATTTTCTTTATTTTATTTTTAACCAAGTAAAAATGTTCAAGATAGAGTTATTTTTATTTTATTAACAAATATAGCTATTAATTGTATTATTTTATTTTATTTGAGGCATAGATTTGCACTTTAAGAGACAAATTGTATTTTATTTTTATTTTTATTGTTATGTAATTTGATGAGACCAAATATTTACATAACATAATCTTACAACATCCCTTCCTGCAAAATTTATAATAAAACTATATCAAATTAATATTTTCAATAAAATCAACATTTTTTCACAATGGTTTTAAATATTTGATTGGTAAAATAAATGGTAAATTATATGTCTGCCAATCTTCATGGTCTCAATATTTCAATTACAAAATGCAACTTTTGCAATTCAACATTCCAACTTAGCAATCCTATGAGCTTCTTTTTGTGGCAATTGCTATAATACATATAATTTTTTAAGAAGAAACATTTACTTTTGTTTAACTATAATTTTAAGGGTTTAGCTTATAATCATGATTTACATATTTTGACCATTGCTAATTAGCTTTACGCACTCAAGTATACATATTTTTGACCTTTTGATCACATAGGGTAATTGTTAGAATGGATTAACATGTCATACATGCTCTCTGAAAATTATGATAGTAAGTTATTGACATCACGAGAAACATGAAATAATATGAGATGGAGTAATTAAATGTAATTAATGAAATATTTGTTTAGTTACTTTATTGTCCAAATTTTATTCATATGAATTTTTATTTAAACAATAACCAAAGCTTATTTAAGAATATTATTGCTATACAACTTAAATAATAATTATAAATTATGTTAATTAGCTAATCATTATAATAATAATATATTTAGTAAAGTTTCCATAATTTTTTTAGAATAATACTATTTAAATGATTTTTTTAAAGTATATTTTATATTTATTATAATATAAAAGTTAAATTCTATAATGAAAGTGAGGTGATTTTTTTTTTTTATAACACCACCAAACAATAGTTTTATTTTAAATCAAAATGCATAAATATTTAAACATACATAAATATAATGTTTATAGTTTTTAATTAGGGAGTGGGCAGTAGTTAGTTTTAGTTAAAGTTGAGATCTAATGTATAGCTTTTAATCTTGAAAAGTTAACCTTGTTATTTTGGGAAATACAAAATATATGACATACATGTTTACAAATATCTTTTTTTATATAATTTTCCAAATTAATAAACATATTAACCTTCTCTTTACACTTTTTAAAGCAATTACTAATTAAGAAAAATTGTAGTACTAAAATATCTACGTATAATTTAATTTTATTTCGTTGCCCTCCGCAACCCATATCACTGTATCAATAATACTACACAACTTATATTATATACTAAATTGATTTAAATTTCAAACTGACGTGGGAATTTAGTCTATATTCATTAAAGTTGTCGTATTCCATCCATTTAGCATAGAATTATTCTATATTCATTGAACTTGTCGTATTCCATCCATTTAGCATAGAATTAGTGTCATCATGAAATGATTAATCAGGTGAGAGGATAAGATATTATTATTTTTATATTATATGATGTTATTTAATTTTAAAACAATTAAAAATTATTAAATTATTTATATTTTAAAAATATATATATTTTGTGAAAACAAAAAATTATTAGAACATTGCTTTCATATTTGAAAAACTTTACATTTATTCAAATTTGGAATTACAATCTATATATAGAAGTGAAACCATATTTATATTTTATATTATTACTTTAAATTTTTTAATTTAATTATCAATAATTATTTAGTGTGTAGTAGTGATTTGACTTTCACAAAATATTTTTAAGGAGTATTTTTAGTTCAAAATTGAGATTTATTTTCAAAACTGGTATGCTCTTTTTGCACTTTGTTTCAAATCCTATTTACAAATAAAAGTCTCTATAATAAAGTAAAATTAAATCTTGTGATTTAAGAATATATATATATATATATATATATATATATATATATATATATATATATATATATATATAATTTAAAATAAAATGATCATTTACTTAATTTTTATGATTATTTTAATTTTAGCAAATTTTACATGTAAAATAAAATATTTAATGTTTATCAAAGATTGGTGCGTATAATGTTTACCAACTATTTAATTTTCTATATTTTTCAATTAAAAAAATAATTTGTTCATAAAATAATAAATAAATAAATATATATATATATATATATATATATATATATATATATATATATATATATATATATATAATTTTTATTTTTTATTTTTCATATTCATTTTATTATTATTATTATTATTATTTATTTAATTAAAATTTTATTTATCTATTTATATTTATTTATATTTTATTTGTTTTTGTTTTTATTTATTTATTTATTTTATTTTTATTTTTATTTTCTTATTTATTTATTTATTGTTTTAAGATTAATTGTCAAAAAGATCACTGTTTTGATGAGTTTTCAATCACATAACATATAATTATTAAAAATAAAATAAATATATAAATTCAAACTATAAATATTTTTTAATTATTTTTAACATTTAATTTATTCAATAAAAAATAAAAAAAAATAAATAATTATTATTCTAAAAATAAATATATAAATAGTAAAAATTTATTTTATTCTTCAAAAATATATTAAATTAATAATTATTATTTTTATTAAAATAAATATAAATATATAAAATTCAAATTATAAACATTAATCATTTGATTTACTCTTTATAAAATAAATTAATTAGTACTAATTTGATTTGAGTCAAACTAGCCGTTATTTTACAAATGGCTAGTGGGAGCTTTACTTTCTATTTAAAGGGGTTACTTGATCAGATTTTCCATCTTGTGCTGATGATGACGCGACCAAATCTATTTTGATGTGATTTTCACCGAAAGATTTTAATCACAATTTATGGATCACAGTAGCAAAATTCCTAATAAAAAACCATATTTTCATATTAAAAAAACTCTACATTCATTAAAAATTAAAATCACAATATTTACATACAACTTGTAAACTTGATTAATTAAAAATAATTATTTGAAGTCAAATTTTAAACTAATTTTTTATTAAAAATAATATATTATATAAATATACAATTTTTATAAATATAATTTTAAAATAAAATGAATAATTTTATTATTTACAATGAAATTAGATAAGATAACTTTATCTTTAAAGTAATTTTTAACTATTCATTAATAATCTTAACAACATTAATAAATTTAATTCAAAATCAAATTTGTAACTCTCTTTCTTTATCGACAATACCCTTGAAAGTAAGAATCGTCTCTAGGTTATTCCACCACTGCACTTTCAGTTTCACATATGGGTGAGTCTCTGAAATAATTCCATGATGAATCACAACTACGATAAGAACATAAGCTCGAAAGAAGAATATGGTAAATACTCTATTCTTCTTTCAATAAAGTTTTACAATAATTCCCGATCACCAACTAAGACTTGTGGGACTCTCACATTTATATGTAGAGAGGCTTAAGAGGTATTAAACTAAGGAAGCTTCAGCCATGGAGGGCAACACTAATCAGTGTTCGAGTGGACTAGAAGTTGTGTCTTGTTGCAGGTTTTGATGAGGTTTTGGTCTGGATAAATAATGAGGCTCGACTTCGAATGTTGATAGATGTCCACTTGAGATCCAAGCCAGAACAGGGATTACATTCTCGCTTTCTTTTTGGGGTTTCATCACAACGCCTCCTTCCAAAGTAGTGATTGGAAGATGAGGTATATGGAGTCTGAAGCATGATTAAAGGTGCTACCGTGGAATGGGGATTAATCTTTGGAATATCATCACTCATTTATTTCAATTTCTGACGAGACCGAATACCCAGGATACAACTTCCCATCATTTTTCACAGTGGGATAAGTGGAGTCTTTTTTTCCCTTTATCAAAGCCCTGTAAAGGTTTTGAGGTCCAGGTCTGTCATCATTGGTGTAATGTAGGAGGATGCCTCTGTTGCTTCTGTGGTAATTGATCCATGTTTTAACACTCAGTTTCTATTTTCCGATGCCGGATGTTTGCATCAAATTGGAAGGATTTTTCAGAACTTCGGCTCTTGCGACTAACATTGTTTATGTTGCACTTATCTTTCCAGGAGCTTCTCTATACAATCCGGTAATCCCACAGGCTGGAATCGCGGGGGAAATTAAAATTGCTTCGGGCGGGAGTTCCGAGCGCTCCCTGGTGCGGGTGACATATCATCAACCGCTCATTTCGCATTTACATTGGGCAGTACATTAAAGGGACTACACTAGTGGGCGGATTTAGAGTACCTTTACGTAAGAGCCCGAGTTATCGATATTTGCAACAAGGTGGCAGATCGTTCTCTCATTAAATCATCCCTACCTACCCTGTCCTTCGATACACCTGGGTGGTACTTTCCTTGGGGATCGTGGATTATTCCTTAAATGATCATCGGGCTAGAAAGCCTTCTTTTTTACAGTGGTATAGTTCAAATATTTCCTATTGAGCCCACATGGTAGGTCTAGCATTGTACTTGGCGGATTTGGCCAAAGATGATAATTCGGAGGCCCTACTACATGCGGTGGAGGTGGCAGAAGGCGGTGCAACGTCCATTTCTAATTCTGATGTTCATCTTTCATCGTCATTTTATCGGGAGGCTAGGGTCACTCTAAAGGACACAGAGGAACCTTATTGTGTTGTTGTTCCATTTTCACCCCCTTGTAACTTGAACATATATGATTCTAACCATTGGAGTCACCCATTTTGCTGTTACAAACCACATAAACCTGCAGCGGAGGGACGCTTACTGAGTTTCGGCCACGACGTAATGTGGGATCGTGCCGAAAGTCTACAGACGTGGGCCCTGGTTGGATGATGGTGTTTCGATAAAATTTTCAAAGTGGATTTGCTTCAATGGCTTATTGAAGCCTGGAATAAGCTATTGGGTTATCCTCCTAAGATTTACAAATTACAGAATGGATGGTGGAGCTTTCATTTTATAAAACTGGAGGATGTGGGGGAAATATTTCGGCAGCCTTGGGTGCTTGGGTGGTGCTTCCTTGCACTTCATAGGTGGTATATATTCTTTAACCCCACACGAGATACCCCTCCAAATCATTTGGTGTGGGTCAAATTACTTGGCCTTCGTCTGGAATATTGGACGATGCAAGTTCTCACGTCCATCGGTAATAGCATCAATACTTGTCGTTTTGTGGACCCGAAGTGCTTGGGTATGTTTGACAAGCGCATAGCTGGGATATTGGTGGAGTTATCATTTTCTGGAGGTCTCCCAGCTCACATCGACCTGGAATGGGAATAGAGGGTTCATAGGCAGATTGTAGACTACTGGCAGATTCCAATTTGCTGCCATTTCTGCCATCATATGGGACATCTGATGAGGAATTTCTAGAGGTGGCGTAGTGGGAGGAACACAAATTTGACTTCGGCTCACAGTCTGGTTTCGGGAGATGAAGAGGTAGTTCAGATGGAGACGGCGCTCTGCTGGGACTCTTCACCACAATTGCACCAGAACTCGGGTAAAAATCCAACTATATGTAGCCCTCCTTCTCTTGTAAATGACCATTCTATTTCTAGGGGGGCGATGCCGATTGTGAGTCTGGGTAGAAGGCCTTTACAAAGGTCGAAGTCTCTCCAGGATGTGGGGGATGGTCCAACTCGTGTGAGGGGTTTCCATAAGCATTTTACGGAAGAAATTCAAACTCCTTTACCCCTACCTGACCTCTCTATGATGGAAAACCCTAGGTCAATTGTTCCCCACAATGTTTCTCCCCCTTATTATCATCCATTATCTGAACCCTCGTCCTCCTTGCCTTCGGGATCCCCGGTCTATGAGGCCCACATTTCTCCTCAAAAATTGATAGGAAGTGACATTGACTATCTGTTAAATATTCTAGAGGCGAACATGGTCCCTCTGGTGGTTCATAATGGTAAACCTTCGTCGCCACCATTGTTATCAGCCCCACTTCGACTTCCAATGTCACCATTTGAAAAGGGAAGGGCTGACCTCATCTAAAGAATAGGACCATCACTGTTGGGGTCTCTGAATCAGAAATTCAGAATGGAAATTTCAGGGAGGTCCCAGTCTCTCTAGCCTTGGATAGGGTCCTCAGTGCATTGGAATCCTCTAGACCTGTGAATTGATGATCCTTTACTCATTAAACATTCGAGGACTGGCGGGGGGGGGGGATAAGTTTGTATCTCTGAGAGAGTTTTATCGACAGTTGGACCCTATTTTTATCTTCATTCAGGAAACCATGACATTGGCTGACAAGTCAATTAAATTTTTCTGTGCTATGTTTCCTGCATGGCACGTGGTTGTGAAGGACGCAGAGGGGAGATCCAGGGGTTTGTCTGTGCTCTGGGACCCCAGATGGGCTACTCTCAAAGAATTTATCTTTTTTGGAGGAATTATTGTGTCTGGTCATTTCCGTGGACACTCACAAAGAGTTAATTTAGTCAATTTGCATGCACCCCACAGTAACAGGGACTACTTCTGGAACATAATGGAAATATGTGGTATACTCACACTTGAATACTCCATTGTCGCGGGTGATTTGAACTGCACCTTAAACTTTCAAGAGATATGGGGAGGCATAGGTTGGAAAAACCCTTTGTTTGATTACATTGGGGATTTGATTGGAGATGCACATATAAAGGATATCGAACCAGTAAAATTTGGCTTGACCTGGTATAATGGCCGCAAGGGAGGTGACTTAATTAGTAAGTGTTTATATAAATTCCTGGTACAGGAAGATCTGCTGACACAACTAGGGCGGGTAAAAGCTTGGGTGGTAGCCCTACTCATCTCTGACCATAGGCCAATAGTGTTGGAGTGGCATTTTGAAAATACGATGAAGGGGTGCTCTTTTAAATTGAATAGGGATTGGCTCGATGATGAGGCATTCAACATTATGGTAAGGTACTTCCTTAGATCTAATAGAAGGGAACCTGGGTCATCCCCTATGGAATATCTATCCTACACACTGAGATTTCTAAAATCTAAGGTCCGAGAATGGGAAAAGAGAAAGGGGCGGAGTATGAAACACAAGCTAGAGGGGATTGCAAGAGAGTTTGTTCAGTTTTTCAGACTATTGGATGTCAAGCTCATGTCTAAGGAGGATTGGAACAGACTTAAAAATCTTGAGATGGAGAAAAGGAAGATCTTACTCATACAAGAACAAACATGGAGGTTGAAGAGCCAGGCTATTTGGCTAAAAGAGGGTGATCAGAATACCAAATGCTTCCACTCTTTTTCTAATGCTAGAAAGATTCAAAATTCCATATGGAATATTGAGATCGAAGGTAAAAATTTCAATTCCACTGAATAGATTCAAATGGAGGCAGTAAAATACTTTGAACGTTTTTATAGGGCAAGAGAGGGATCCTTTATGGAGGTGCAATTATGGGTGGTGGATGATTATCCCCAGATGTTCTCGACTGAAGATAATGATTGTATATTTAGAAGTGTCAGCACAACTGAGGTGGAAGACATACTCAAATCATTCACCCCACACAAAAGTCCAGGGCCAGATGGATGAACCCTAGATTTCTGCATCCATTTCTCAAACTTATTAATGAAGGACCTCGCTGAAATGGTGGAGGAGGTGAGACAAAAAGGAAAAATCCAGGGGGGCGATTAATTCTACCTTTCTTTCTCTTATCCCAAAGAAAAAGGGCTTGTCGACTTTTGAGGACTACAGGCCTATCTCATTGTGTAATACAAAATTACATCCAAAATTATTGCTGAAAGAATAAAAGGGGTCTTGTTCAAACATATGTCTCCGGAAAAGTTCAGTCTTCTTAATAATTGAATTATCCATGACGTAGTGGCCACTACTCAGAATATTATTCATACAATCCATATTAAGAAAAAGGATGCTGTGATCATGAAAGTGGACCTAAGTAAGGCTTATGATCGGGTTGACCGGGAATATTTGAGAATGGTCCTCCATAAAATTGGGATGCACGGAGACATGTTGGAATGGGTTATGGGATGTGTGAGTAATACTTCAATGGCCATACTCATTAATGGATCGCCTCCAAATTTTTTAAACCGGGTAAAGGTTTGTGACAGGGTTGTGCACTGTCGCCTCTTCTGTTTCTTCTAGTCATGGACACCTTGAGCATTAAGATCAATATGGCTACAGAACTGGGCACTTTCTAGGGCATTAAAATTATGGGGCATTGAGAGGTTTCCCACAACTTATTTGTGAATGTTGTGTTGATGTTTGGCCTGTTGATTAAACATTGCTGGGAAAGCCTTAATCACATTTTTCAAAGGTTTTGTGATGCATCGGGGATGATCGCAAATGAAGATAAGTCTTTCATATATTACTTTGAGGGGGATCACAGTTGCATTAAATAGATTGGGATGATTTTTAATTTCAGAACATGTCCACTGCTAGTGGCTCATTGATAATATCGCAAGAGGATCAATGGGTGGTCACTTAAATGGTTGTCGAAGGGTGGAAAGATGACCCTGGTGCAGGCTATCCTCCAACATATAACGATCTACTGGGCCCATCTTTTAATGATCCCAAAATCCATTTTAAACATAATTAAGACATCTGTGACAAATTTTGTGTGGGACGGGGTAAGGGGGAAATGAAATACTATATTTCCATATGGGAAATTATTACTATGCCAAAGGATCGAGGGGGATGGGGACTTACGAATATTAACATTTTTGGAAAGGCAATTTTGATGAAATCATTATGGATATGCTTACACAGACAAGGCATATGGCGAGATATCATTATATACAAATACCTGAGGACACAGGACATGGAATATATGTTTATTTTAGGATGGGGGAATTCTAATGGGGGGTCACATATATGAAAGTTTCAGGAAATTGTGGCCATTGTTCCAACGGAATCTGAAATGGAATTTTGGAAATGGTCAGAAGATATTGATAGGAGAGGGGAACATTCAGGGCCTTCCAATGGAAACCATCATTAGTGTTCAATTGGGTAACTTTCTCCGTGGCAAAGGAATATTCTATCTTGCTCAGGTTATACAAAAATGGTAGGAATGGGTCCCAAGGGGGAAAGAGGCCATGGATTTTGGACTACATGGACATATGGTTGCAGAGTGGACAAGATACATGGAAGTTATAAAAGGCATCGTATGGTGGTGGAACAATGATGAGGATTAAATCACGTGGGGTGGCAGTTTATACAAAGGACAAATTAGTACGAGAAAGACCTACTTTGAGTTGATCAATTTCCATTGTGGTCAGATAGGTAAGTGCTGGTTCTCATAGATTTGGAAGGTGAAGACCTAGTTAAAAATCATCATATTATTATGGTGTGTCTGGAAGGATAAAAATATGACATGGACCAATCTCATGCAGAGAGGTAAGATTGGGCCTAGGATCTGTTGCCTGTGCATGAACGTCAGTTAAGATAACAATCACTTATTTTACAACTGTATCTTTGCGTGAAATGTTAGAACCCTTCTTTGTAGTCATTTAAAATTCATGGATAACGATTATCAGTATGTTACGGAATGTACTCACTGGTGTTTTGCAAAAGGGAAGATTTTAGATTCATTCCTCTCATCTTTCATGGGAGGATATGGAAATGTAGGAACTTGAGGATTTTTGAAGATCAAAATCGCACTCCTATGTGGCTTGTGTCACAGATCATACATGCCTCGGGGGGAATGAAGATTCAACAGAAGCCACCCCGCGATCTCTTTGTAAGACTGAGACCTTACGAAATCCATTATCCCGCGGGTTTCTTTGATGGGGCGGCTCAGAACAGCATATGTGGATGTGGAGCATGGCTTATGATTAGTCCGCAATGCCATTATGAAATTCACTAGTTCGGAGGACAGGGGACCAACACGAGGGCTGAGATGCTGGCTTTATGGGGTATTTTATGGTTCACTAAACAACTTTACATCGAAAATCTTTGGGTTTTTGGAGATTCTAATATCATTATTGATCGTCTCAACCATAGAAATTCCTTGGCTCCTGGCCATTTAACAGCCTAGATGGAAAGGATTGTGGAGTTGGTAAGATATTTCTCCAACATTTCATTTCCCCACATCTACAGGGAGAAGAAAATTATTGCAGATCATTTATCAAAGAAGGGGTTGAGGGAACTTTTGTGGAGATGCACTATGAACTATGAGATGCTACAGGTTGTGGAGCAATGGGTACCGTCAAATTCTTCTGAGAAACCATCAAAGAATTGGAACTCCGGAGCACATATATATATTGTATAGGAACTAGTCATTTACAGGATGTTCATTTGGCTTTTTTAACATTACTTATTTACTGTTTTTGTATATTTTGGTTTTGTATATCTGATCAAATATGATTTATTGAAGAATGAAAACTTTTTTAATGTACTAGTACAAAATAGCTAATTTATTACTAAAAAAATGACGAAAATTTGCATATAAACGAATATTTTTCGGTCGATGACCAATAGTAGCTAATTTACAGTATCTTATAACGCGACCAACTTTTAGTCGTTTTTAGCTTAGTCATTAATTGGTTATCTCAATTTTGTTGTCTAGTAGTATATTTGGTCATTAATTTAATCACTGATTTGGTCATTAATTTAGTCATTGATTTGGTCATTGATTTAATCATTGATTTGGTCATTGATTTAATCATTGATTTGGTCATTAATTGTCGTGACAATTATTGACCAAATATAGAACAAAATATATTACTATATAATCACCCGAAAAAACCAATTAAAGACCAAAGAAATATGACCAAAATGTTGGTCGTGTTATAAGATACTGTAAATTAGCTACTAATAGTCACATATATGCAAATTTTAGTCATTGTTTGAAACTAATTAATGACCAAAGAAATATGACTAAATTTTTGGTCGTGTTATAAGATACTGTAAATTAGCTACTAATAGTCATATATATGCAAAATTTAGTCATTATTTGTAATCACAAATTTATCATTTGCAGTAGTCATTTATCTTTTTTTTTGTATTTTCATATTCATTATATAAACGACTGATTTAGTAGTTTATATTCATTTCATTTACTTTCACTAGTAATCATTATAAATGACTAATTTATTCGTATATTTATTTTATTTGTGTTCATCATTAATCACTATAAACTACTAATTTAGTAGTTTTAAATTGATTTTATGTGTTCATTATTAATTAATATAAATTAATTTGTATGGTTTAAAAAATGTCATACAATGTGCACGCTCATCTAATATGAAAACATAAAGTTGCATATGTTAATTACAATACTAAACAATAAGTGAAATTATAAATAATTTCAGCAACATAAATTATATTATATGAAATGTTAAAGTATTACAATGAGTCTCTAACTTAATATTGGGTGGACTACAATTTACACATGAAATGATATTTCATCACTTCAAAACATTATCATTGTGTTGCCAAGGCATTGCAGGTGAATTCACCAACTCTGAACACTTGACCATCAGTATCTATATATGTGTCTTATGCAGGATATTGGCTCTAAGGGTATCACCAGACCAGTTCTCTTATCTCTTTTTTTTGCATTGTCACTCCAATGTTATTGCTCTCCTCTTTCTTCAATTTATGCTTCTTACCATCAATACTGAGTTCATTTTCTGAAAACAAAAGATACAATGCAGAGTGTAAGACATGAATGACAATGAACACTAGAATATAAAGTAAATTTGACTATAAATAGTTTATACGACATATACCTCAACATCGGCAATGTCAAATCCATTTTTCCCCATACAAGTAAGAAACTCGAACAAATTTTCTTCAGTTGGGCGATAGTGGCCACTATAATGTGGCTAGATGACCTATATAAACAAAGCAAATAAAATGTCACCATATATAGAAAATAACACCTTAGAACTTAATATTCAACCTTCAGGGAAAGCTTAGGAACAATCATGTAAACTAAGTTATATGCTAAAAATCTCAAGCTGTAAATAACTTGTGAAAATAAATAATATGAGGTGTGATGTTTAATCCTCGTCGTTTTATTCACAAAAACATTTCATTTTCTAATGCATGAACTTGGTCAATTATATAAACAACATGTTCTCAAATAACAACATGAAAGTAAACTTTTCTGATATTCATGAAAATATTTTAACACAAAATAGCTATAAGGATTCCAATAAATATCGTGTAATACTAATTTCATCTTCAAGCTTTGGTTGTTTAAATAGACATGATACCAAGTATTTTCAATTTCATAGTTAAACGACAAAACAAAATCAAAAGAAACATCCAAAATACAATCAAACAATAAAAAGAGGATATCATGGAATGGAAATTGCAATTATAAAAAAATTGTTTACCTGTCCACCGATGTCGTGTCTGGCATTCCTAAAACATTTGCTTGCCCAAAATAACCCTGAGGTGAAATAATTACAACATTAAAAACCATAGGAATTCCTGCTAGAAACATTTCCAAAGTTGATGGCGCAGGTTCCTAAAGGATCTCTAACAGAAAATGAATCATATTCAAGACGTGTTATGCATTGTCTCCCCATCCTTTTTCCAATCACGGTTCTTGTAACATACCCACAACAAAGTCAAGTAACAATCAAACGAAGACATTAATATTTGTGTTTATCTTTTATATCTATAAATTTTTAATCTAATTTGTTTCATGAACATATTAATTCATATTTAAATCCTTCCTAACATATGAGAAGGTATCAATCAGGTAGGACATCAGAAAAATCTAGCTCATTGAGGTCCTCAAACAATTTCTACAATATCAATATTTTTCTTGTTGTGATATCTTGGGTAGAAAAAATAACATATCTGAAAAATAAAAATCAATATATTACTTATGTTCAAACTTTGCATATGGTGTATTCTTAGGCAGCTTTTAAAGATGTTCCTTCATCTTTAGCAAAGCGAATTGTAGCTTGGTTAAACTATGTATCCTTTTATTCAGCATCAATTTCTTCAAGATAAATTTCACACATTATTCTTTCCCATTTCTCAACATGTTACATATGATAAATTGAAAGGCACATAAAACCAAGAGAAAGATTTTTTCTAACCAAAACAAACAAACAAACAGTGCCTCTAATAAAGCTTCATTATAATATTAGAAAATGAAAAGAGAGTGGACCATTTTTATTGTTTGACTTTTCTTATTTTTGTTATGAAAGTGCTTGAGCTTCAGGAACCAACAGATGTGAGGGAAGTTGTAAATGTGAAAAAAATTATGTTGACCTAATTTGTAGACTTCTTCAAAATTATGTGAATGATGCCATTTTCGGATGTGGTAAATCTCATAATAAGAAATGGCCACATTGGATGCAAATATTAAATATAAAAACTTGTGGACATGGCATGTATTCTAATAAATTGCATTGCAATGACGACCATGGGCCTCCATGGGTTATAGGTCCTTAGTATGTTAGTATTGATGATGAAAGAGAGATGGAACCAATAATTATGGGTGGTCATAGTTTGTATGGTGGATGTCTTCAAACCAAGGTTGTCATCTCAATGAACCTAGGTTCTGACATGGTAAACTTGGATCTGGTTTTCACCAATTTCATTCCATCATACTTTGTCAAGACTCAAGAGGACATAATGGTCCTTCAAATTATAATAGGGTTGCTTTTGAGGTTATAGATAAAGCTTATCCAAAGCAAATGGATTTTTGGGCTCCAAGAGATATGGATAATTTAAATGATAACAATTATATGTTTTTTTCCTAAGGTTCAAATGTAGGGATACATTTTGTGGATTTTACTAATAGATATAATGAGAGAAATAATCCATGAGGAGAATCTACTGGTCATTGTGATTAGGGCAATACTCTGAGATAATAAGACTGTTTAGGTTCAAATCAAAGATGGTGTTGATTCTTGTAGCTCTTCAGTTTCTAGTAGCTTTTAAGGTAGGAATTTTGGTTCTTCAAGGGTAGGGTCCTTCAGCTTAATTGCATCTGCCTTGGTCCTATCACCCAAAAGTAAAACATAATCAACAAAGATTAAATATGTCAAATTTAGGGAAATTCCTATTTGTATAGTTGTCAAGCTTATACTTATTTTTTACTCTGTTATAAATTTGTTGAGACCACCTACTCTATAGTCAAAAATAGTAAAGGAGCCATTAGTCATACCTACGCATGGTCTCTTATAAGCATGATAGAAGAATAGGTTGAGCCATTAATAAAAATTGCAAAGATATTGAGGAAATAAAAATCATTATCTAGTTAAACAACTGCACATTGAACCCTAGTATATGGATTAAGTAGCCCTAAATAGAGCCACGTTTCTCTATCATATACCTTGGAAAGACAAACTCACTAACATTGCTTGTAATTTTTGGGTTTGATGTTATAAATTCCTTCTTGGGGCGCTACTCATATTCCGTAATGGATTTTTTTCCCAGGAAGGATGCAAAATTGTTCTAATGACATGGAATCAACTTAGTGAATTTTGACCCGACATGCAATAATTTTTGCAATGATTTTGTAGATGTAATTACATAGTGAAATGGGTTTGAAATCATCTCATTCTTGTCTAATTTTTGGTATTAAATCCTGAAATGTTGAATTGAAAGCTCCCAAATCTTTCCTATGTATCTTAATTTGTCAGCAATTCTTATTTGGTCTGTTTGAAGGAAGTCATAGAACCCCTAGAAGAATTCTATTGTCCTGCTAGGTGGCTGAGGGTTCTTATCCTTTTGGAAAGAGTGCAGAATTGTTTGTAAATCTTCCTTTGATATTTGATCCATCAGTGCCTCATTACCCACTTCACCAACAAAATTTGGGAAATATGAAGTCATCTTTAACTATCTCTCTTAAATTTATTCTATCATCCTCTTTATAAATTCCCTCAAAATGGTCTGTTGATAAGAAAATTGCTCCTCGAGATGAGACACCTTATCATGAGACAAATTTCATTGATAAACAACATCGTGAGGAAATTGTTCATTATAATTATGAGATGTTGAAGAGAGAAAATATCTGCTATTTAGTATAGATTATGCACGAATGTTAGTGATTTGGTACAAGGAAAGACATGGGTAGTGAGGGAATTGTGGAGATTCCCTACAAATATTTTCCCAAATGTGATATGTGAGGATGTATGCTTATTAAACAACTATATTTGATAACGTGCACCATTTTTAAGGCAAGACTATTTTGGATGTAGGCACAGGAAGTTTTACACAGGCTCCTGCAACCGACTCGACAGCCCACCTGCTTACCTATGACTATGATCTATGCACATCCCCACTTGTCAACTGAAATTGCTCCAATTCTCGGTCGGATTGTGCCTAACGGGCCGTCACTGTAGCTTCAACTAGGCTACTCAACCACATGCATGGTGGCTACTAAACTTGCACTGACATAGGTCTTGTTGGCTCTAATATAACTCCTCCATCCACAAACTAACTATGCTGGTAGTTGCCCTTCGATTGGTCAATTGTGTGCCTTTTCCCTCGTGATTTCTCAACGATTGAGTGGTGTCGACTAGTCTAGCACATGTTTTTTGCTTCCTTCTTAGTGAGTTGCCACCTTATGCTTCTTGTGGTTTTGTTTTTGTCAAGTGCAAGCTTGTATGCAGGCCATAGTTCTTCCATAAACGACTGTCGACCATACCTTCCCACCTCTCCTGGAAAACTACACTCAAAACTACGTGCTTCTTCGAGGTGATGTTGGTAGATCCTTTTCTACCAACCAGACTGCGTCGGCCACCCCTTCTTCACACAGTTGTATTTTCCTATTGGCAACAGGGTTTGATCCATTAGTGCCTCATTACCCACCTCACCTAAAAAATAGGGGAAATACGAAGTCATCTTTAACTATCTCTTAAATTTATTCTATCATCCTCTTTATAAATTCCCTCAAAATGGTTTGTTCATGAGAAAATTGCTCCTAGAGATGAGACTTCTTCTCATGAGGAAAAGTTCGTTGATAAACAAAATCTTGAGGTAATTGTTCATTATAATTATGAGATGTTGAAGAGAGAAAAGATCTGTTATTTAGTAAAGGTTATGCACGAATGTTAGTGATTTGGTACAAGGAAAGACATGGGAAACGAGGGAATTGTGGAGATTCCCTACAAATATTTTCCCAAATGTGATACGTGAGGATGTATGCTTATTAAGCAACTATATTTGAGAACGTGCACCATTTTGAAGGCAAGAATATTTTAGATGTAGGCATAGGAATTTTATGTGATACGTGAGGGTGTATGCTTATTAAGCAACTATATTTGAGAACGTGCACCATTTTCAAGGCAAGAATATTTTAGATGTAGGCATAGGAAGTTTGACGTAGGCTCCTGCACCTGACCCGACAGCCCACCTTCTTACCTATGACTACGATCTATGCGCTTCCCGCTTGTCAACTGCATTTGCTCCAATTCTCAATCGGATTGTGCCTGACAACCTCTCTTTGTGGCTTCAACTAAGTTACTCTACCACATGCATCGTGGCTATTAAACCTGCACTAACACAGGTCTAGATGGCTCTGATAGCACTCCTCCAACAAAAAACTAACTGTGTTGATAGTTTCCCTTCTATCAGTCATTTGTTTTCCTTTTCCCTCGCGATTTCTCAACGACTGAGTGGTGTCGACTAGTCTAGCCTATGTTGCTTCCTTCTTTGTGAGTTGCCACCTTATGCTTCTTGTGGTTTTTTTTCTGTCCAGTGTGGGCTTGCCTGCAGGCCATAATTCTTCCACCAACGACTGTCGACCATACCTTCCCACCACTCTTGGAAAACTACACTCAAAACTACGTGCTTCTTCGAGGCAATGTTGGTAGATCATTTTCTACCAACCGGACTACATCGACCACCCCTTTTTCATGTAGTTGTCTTTTCCTATTGGTGGCAGGGTTTGATCCATTAGTGCTTCATTACCCACCTAACCTACAAAACTGGGGAAATATGAAGTCATCTTTAACTATATCTCTTAAATTTATTCTATCATCCTCTTTATAAATTCCCTCAAAATGGTTTTTTGATGAGAAAATTGCTCCTCGGAATGAGACACCTTCTCATGAGGCAAATTTCGTTGATAAACAACATCTTGAGGCAATTATTCATTATAATTATGAGATGTTGAAGAGAGAAAATATATGCTATTTAGTAAAGGTTGTGCATGAATGTTAGTGATTTGGTACAAGGAAAGACATGGGCAACGAGGGAATTGTGGAGATTCCCTACAAATCTTTTCCCAAATGTGATATGTGAGGATGTGTGCTTATTAAACAACTATATTTGAGAACGTACACAATTTTGAAGGCAAGACTATTTTGGATGTAGGCGCTGGAATTTTGACGCAGGCTCCTACGCACGACCCGACAACCCATTTTCTTACTTATGACTACGATCGATGCACTTCCCCACTTGTCAACTGCAGTTGCTCCAATTCTCGGTCATATTGTGCTTGACGGCCCATCACTGGGGCTTCAACTAGGCTACTCGACCACATGCATTGTGGCTACTATACATGCACTGACACGGGTCTAGTTGGCTTTGATAGCAGTCCTCCATCCAAAAACTAACTATGTTGACACCTACCCTTCTATTGGTCATTTGTGTGCCTTTTCCCTCGCAATTTATCAACGGTTGAGTGATGTCGACTAGTCTAGGTCGTGTTGCTTCCTTCTTAGTGAATTGCCACCTTATGCTTCATGAGGCTAGTGTCGTTATATGGTGTATCTTCTTCCTCTCCCTAGTATTTCTTTTATAAATTTACATTGAGCTAAATCTCTACCCCTAACCCTAATCTCAAAATGACTAATGGTCGAAATTAGATATCGCTCCCCTTGAGATCAATGATTAAGATTAAAAAAAAATCACTAAAGTAAATTACTTTACTTTTCATAAGTTTCTTTTATCTCAATAAGCCAAAATATTAATGTGTTTTTTCTAAATTAGACTTAGGCTAAGCTACATTAGCAACTTGTTCACACTTGAGTAAGTGCTCTAAGGAGTTTGTGGGCAACTTCTGCACACCTAGGCACAAGGCATGTGCAGAAGTACCTGCCTGAGCTACAAAAATCAACATTAAGATCTATTTGTGCAAGAAAAATTAGATAGTTCTCAATTTGAAAACTCTCTTTGTCACTCCAGACTATGTGAAGATGAGAGGACGCTTGCTACTTAGAGTATTAGTCAACATTGTATCATGTATTCCTTTTGCGTGTATTATTGGAATATAAGATGCATTTTATTTCACACACACACACACACACACACACACACATAGCCCAAGGGATTCTTTCAACCAACTATCAGCAAGTTTTCTAGGCAATTGGTTAGTTTTGGTACCAATAAGTTTAATGGGGATGTCATCCTCAAATGTGGGGTAGAATCCCTTGAATTTCACTGTGAAGTTTTCTTTGGGAAAAAAATAACAAATATAGGCATGGTGAATAAGGGATACTTATGCTTAATATATTAATAGAATAAAATGAAATACATGTAGTATGAAACCTATGGCAATCTGCAAGATAAAAGTATGCTTGCTACAAAGAGAAGGAAAGTAATATGTTACAATTTAGATAGAGATAAAAAACAAGAATTGTAGGGATATGTATGTAAAGTAATATGTTACACTTTAGACAGAGATAGAAATAGGAATTGTAGGGATATGTATGTCTCAGGATAAAACAAATACAAAATCAGGGTTTTGTTGGTAAATACATGTGGAACAGGAGTAATAAAAATAACATGTGCAAGTTACCAACAGACACAAATTTTATAACAAGTGTCTACAAACTTTCTGGTCACACGTGAAGCAGTTATGATGTTCATATAAATGGCATTAAAACTCCTTTATAGCTTTCAAAGAAAGGTCAAATTTCAAAATTCTCACATATGACTCATATATTGATTATAATACATATTTGTTGGAATTTCATGATGTGCAGTAACCTTGAAAATATCTTTATCTTTAATGATTTAGGAATTGATGTTACACCTAGCTGAAAAAAGACTCGAGATGAGAATTTCACAGAATTTAAGTAGAGATCACCTCACTAGCAATTGGTATCCTTCCTTCCACAGTTGTTACCACAGACCAAACAAGCTTAGACATATTTAAAACCAGTGTCTCAGACATACCTGTTAAGCATCAACATTTTGAGTCTCGAGAATCTATTTTGATATGAACCTAAGAGGAAGAACATTAGTCACTAACTAACAACAAGGAAGATTATAAATAACTTGAAAATATTGAATTCAGAATACTTGAAAAAATATATGTAAATAAAATAGATGCACTATTATTAATTAACAAGCGAATGTTTGAGATGTGGCTTGAACCTACCACTCTTATTATCTTTTCCACCTACAATATACCAATTATCACCTATTGTTGTGCCATCATGTCCAGCCCTAGGAGTCACCATATGACCCTGTAGTTGCTGTTGAGACCACTCCATCAACATCACAACTAATCAGAATAAAGATATTTTTAAATAAAAAGGGAAAGAAAAGAAAATAAAGGAATAAAAACTCATTACATCTGGACAACAAAGCTCTATCAAACAAACAATGAAGACCAAATGAAGCATAAAAACACCATATTTCAAGACATGCAGAGGAAAAATACCAAATCATATATAGGAAATGTTTAGCTGGTTTAAGTTTGGTGTCCACGTTTACTCAATTTTAAGGAATCTATTGTCCTTAATATGGAAATTTTATTAAAATATATAATGTATTTAGAATTGATTTAAACAATATGTATGCAAGTGAAGAAGGCTACAGTATTTATAGTATACCCAATAAGAAACATTGTCAAAATATTGATAGTGTCTGATTGATAAAAATATGAACACAGATATAAACCATACACAGACAAAACCAAACTCTTATCATTTAACATGAATGTGTTCACTAACCTCCAATCAGCCACAACCCTCTTCCTCTTGGCCAGAGAAAACACAAGGTCAGGATATCATTTCTCTGCTATGCTATCTTTCAAAAATCCCTCTAGTGTTCGAGTGTGGGCATGAAGAGTCTGAACTGCAGATTCTCTCTTGGGATACCTGAAACCAATATACCTTGGTTCATTTAGTCATTTGCAATCAATGGTCAAATAAGACAAGTGGGTAATAGTAATTCAAGCTTCCCAGTCTGTCTACTCACTCTACAACCATGAATTTTCCTGAAATGAACCTAATATGTCTTCTACCAGCCACCAACCTGCTTTAGCCTACCACCCTACCACAAGATGATACGGTGGGGCCATCACAAAGAGAAACCTAAACAAACAACATGATTAAAAAAATCAACAATGTGGGAGTCAAGGGGATGAATACCACGCTTGAGGAACTCAGCCTAAGAGGCTTCCCCGTCAGCAGTGCTATTAGTGCTCATGATACTGATGACCCTCCCAAGGAGGAACTAGAAAATATATAGCAATAAAAAGGAAGTGAAGTGATGCAAACTAGAGGTGGTAGTATGCAAGAACAAGTAATGACTCATGAGAGCACCCTAGATAGGAAAAAGAACACTTAGCGGGTGGTGGAGGCCTTCAAGCTGTGAGGAATGGATTGATCATGAAAAATAGAAAAATGGAGATGTCTATGGAGTTTTCAATCTTTGTCAAACCAGTAGTTCATGGGCTAGGGGCCAAGGATAGGGACATGGTGTAGTGTCATATGGTGTTGGGGACCAAGGTAAGAGTTAAGGGAACCCTCTTGTTACTTCTCAAAATGCATTTGCATTTTGGGGCATTCATTCCAACAGTGCAGTGATTAGGATGTGAAACTTGGAGGTGGAGACTAGGCTGAGATTTTTCAGAGGCTTTTAATGGCATCACATATGGAAGATGAACATGCTAAAATGGCTTCCTGTAGGGCTTGACGTAGTGCCTTTGTTGGAGCAGCCAAGCATGCACTCTAAGACTTGTTCCTATCATGCCAGCTAATTGCATCTACAAGTCTGAATGACTCCTGAAATGGGTCCAAAGTCAAGTTTTTTTAGCTAGCCTGTAGCATTTGATCAACTGAGGTTGAGTATTTTAATATTTTATGGGGTTGTACCGCCAATTATGCATCGTAGCATTAAGCCTGCCAATATATTTTTAAACCATATTATGAGAGCAACCATGGTGGATCTTGTAATTTCCAAAGAAAAAACATTTTATGGTTGGAATTCAAGCCTTAGGAAAAATATGATGATAGTGACCCTGACTATATGTCAACAAACACCTTTTACAACAAAACATGATATACACAATTTTACAGCAAAACATGATATATACTTCT
This sequence comes from Pinus albicaulis, assembly GCA_034641835.2. NCBI lineage: Eukaryota > Viridiplantae > Streptophyta > Pinopsida > Pinales > Pinaceae > Pinus > Pinus albicaulis. The sequence continues at coordinate 467,220,846 of CM076583.1, read as the reverse complement.
ATGAATATAAAACAGCACATAAGTACTTCCTCATGGTGTGGTTTATTCATGATAGGAAAATTTTCCTTTAGAGCTATTACGCTATATGATGGGCAGTCTTAGCTGGTGACCTGATGCAAGGTTTTGAGGCCTATTTGGCATAAGACTGTTGCTATTCTAGAATAGAAAATGGAAGTCATTTTCATTAGTTGGTATATCCCCTTCTCCAATGTGATACTCATCAAATTAAGAAAGAGTTAAGTGCAGATTTGAAAAGAAACAGCCTGCAAGTAGTGTAATATTCCTTGTGTTCACCTTCATCTGACTTGTTTGAACTTTGTACAAGGAGGGATCTATTCTAGGGAAGAATTTTATGGCCTAAAAGATGTTTGGCCTCATTGTGTAGGGTGCAGCTCCTTGCCATGGTCAAGAGGTATGTTTTAAAGGGGATTTCACTTGGCACACAATCCTAGGTTGCTTCATTTCCTAACAAATGTAATTTTTTTATTTTTTATTTTGTGGTTGATGCATTTATGGGGGGTAGTTATAGTAACCTAAGTTTATTTATTGCACCTTTAACCATTGTTTCCTATTCTTGGAGAGATAGTTGGGTCATTGGAAAAAGAGCCTTAGCTGCCTTTTCTATTTTGAGATTGTAATTGGTTTGCATTTATGATGAGTGATGAATCACCTAGATCGAAGGAGTGCTCCCTTCGTTGGCACCTTAGCACATTATATAAGGTCACTCCCTTTGCTAGAGCTTGTTGTAACTTACAATGACCAAGTTAACCATCCTGCAGACATTTTTAGGGTTTATTCTTAACGGGTGAATTGGCTACTTCCTTGGAGAGTATGCGCTAGCTCACCCTGATCTGCACTTGTTATGTGTATTTCTCGCATCTCTCAAATAGTCATTACTCGCAAGAGAAAACTCAATTAACTGTGTTGTATCAGCAACTTGTCTTACTGTGGAAGTTCCTTGAGTGCCAGGTTTGGAAGTAGTTGCTAGTGCTTGCAAATGTCTTGCCTGTTTATCTTATGGAATAGGGATATTGTTTTCTGTTCCTTTCCATATAGAGAATATTTAAGCTAACCAAGTCTCTTTAGTTCTCAGTCCACTCATATTTAATTCCAAACATTTAAATATGTTTATCTGTTCTAGCAGTTTTATGCTCCTTTCCCAAGTTACTAGTGACTTAGCTGCCAGTTATCTTCAGCTAACATTGTCAAAATGCTCAAAAGTGCTATTCCTGTTTGAACCAGAACACTAACAAGGAAGTCTAATGCTTGATTCCTTGTGACGCTAAATATGACTATGGTTCCCTTCGTATCAAGTTATTTTTGACAAGTACCTTCCTATTGTTACATTAGTTTATATTTCACCTACATGGAAAAATTGTAAATTATCCTAGATCCGTGATATGTTGAAAACCTCGACCAACGCAGGCCTTGCATTTCCAATCTCTAGAAGCTATCTAAGAGATGAATCCAAGATAAAATATATGCTCTGCTTTCTCTACTGGAAAATGTCAATTCTTCTACAACATCTAGGCAATATTTTTCTGGTTCATGAGAACATCCAAGGACCAATGCACATAAGGGCATGTGTTGTATACTACTTCTTTGATAAGGATACACAATTTTTATTCCTGTGTAAAAAAACCTCCTATCCATAAATGGCAACCATGTCTAGAAGACATAAGTTCCCAAAGAATTGTGTTGAAACTATAGAGGTTGGAAAGATTACTTCTTTATGCATGTTTCTGCTTACATTGAATGCTATATAGCAATAGAACAACCAATCACATGCAAGAAACATTTTAACTAGCACTCACCCATTTCCTGGAACTTTAGCTCCTTCATAACTTGACATTTTATTCACAAATTCCTGCATATTATTGGCTACATCTTCCACATTCAAATCATCCATAGTCTCTCTTGAGGTAGATTAATTCCCTGTAGGATTCTTTGATTGCTTCTGCTTAAGTTGATCTCTCTCATATGAATCTATTTCCTTTTGTCTCTATAGCATGGTAGCAGTCAGATCCTCTTCTCCATTGTCAAGCCACATATCATCATCATTCGATGGAAGGTCCAAACCCACAAAATTGGATGAGGAATGGGGCAATGAAAAAATTTCATCAATGCACTCAACTGGAGCATGCATTAATTTTTTGAAACAAAAGAAAAATATCATATCTAACTAACAAGGAAGTCTAATGCTTGATACCTTGTGAAGCTAAATCTGACTGTGGTTCCCTTCATATCACCTTATTTTTGACAAGCACCTTCTTGTTGTTACATTAGTTTATATTTCACCTACATGGAAAATTGTAAACTATGCTAAATCCATGATATTTTGAAAACATCAACCAACATGGGCCTTGCATTGCCAATCTCTAGCAGCTGTCAAAGAGATGAATCTAGGCTAAAAATATATGCTCTGCTTTCTCTACCGGAAAATGTCAATTCTTCTACAACATCAAGGCAATATTTTTCTAGTTCATGAGAACATCGAAGGACCAATGCACATAAGGCCATGTGTTGTATAATACTGCTTTGATAAGGATACACAATTTTTATTCCTATGTAAGAAAACCTCATATCCATAAATGGTAGCCCTATCTAGAAGACATAAGTGCCCAAATAATTGTGTTGAAACTATAGAGGTTGGCAGGATTAATGCTTTATGCATGTTTCTGCTTACATTGAATGATATTTAACAATAGAACAACCAAGAACATGCAAGAAACATATTAACTAGCACTCACCCATTTCCTGGAACTTCAGCTCCTTCATAACTCGACATGTTATCCAAAAATTCCTACATATTCTTGTCTACATATACCACATTAAAATTTAAAATCATTCATAGTCTCTCTTGAGGTAGAGTAATTCCCTGTAGGATTCTTTGATTACTTCCGCTTAAGTTGATCTCTCTCATAGGAATCTATTTCATTTTGTCTCTCTAGCATGGCAACAGTCATATCCTCTTCTCCATTGTAAAGCCGCATATCATCATCATTCGGTGGAAGGTCCAAACCCACAAATCAGATGAGGAATGGGGCAAGGACAAAATTTCATCAAAACATTCTTAGTATGGTAAAAGCATATGTTGGTGTATGCATAATCCCTCCAGTTTTAAGAATTAAGGTTGCAAAACCCTCTTGAGAGCACATTAATGATCTTCTATTGAATTCCGTGAACTTTAGCTCCTTCATAACTTGACATTTTATTCACAAATTCCTGCATATTATTGGCTACATCTTCCACATTCAAATCATCCATAGTCTCTCTTGAGGTAGATTAATTCCCTGTAGGATTCTTTGATTGCTTCCGCTTAAGTTGATCTCTCTCATATGAATCTATTTCCTTTTGTCTCTATAGCATGGTAGCAGTCAGATCCTCTTCTCCATTGTCAAGCCACATATCATCATCATTCGATGGAAGGTCCAAACCCACAAAATTGGATGAGGAATGGGGCAATGAAAAAATTTCATCAATGCACTCAACTGGAGCATGCATTAATTTTTTGAAACAAAAGAAAAATATCATATCTAACTAACAAGGAAGTCTAATGCTTGATACCTTGTGAAGCTAAATCTGACTGTGGTTCCCTTCATATCACCTTATTTTTGACAAGCACCTTTATTCCCGTTGTTACATTAGTTTATATTTCACCTACATGGAAAATTGTAAACTATGCTGAATCCATGATATTTTGAAACATCAACCAACATGGGCCTTGCATTGCCAATCTCTAGCAGCTGTCAAAGAGATGAATCTAGGCTAAAAATATATGCTCTGCTTTCTCTACCGGAAAATGTCAATTCTTCTACAACATCAAGGCAATATTTTTCTAGTTCATGAGAACATCGAAGGACCAATGCACATAAGGCCATGTGTTGTATAATACTGCTTTGATAAGGATACACAATTTTTATTCCTATGTAAGAAAACCTCATATCCATAAATGGTAGCCCTATCTAGAAGACATAAGTGCCCAAATAATTGTGTTGAAACTATAGAGGTTGGCAGGATTAATGCTTTATGCATGTTTCTGCTTACATTGAATGATATTTAACAATAGAACAACCAAGAACATGCAAGAAACATATTAACTAGCACTCACCCATTTCCTGGAACTTCAGCTCCTTCATAACTCGACATGTTATCCAAAAATTCCTACATATTCTTGTCTACATATACCACATTAAAATTTAAAATCATTCATAGTCTCTCTTGAGGTAGAGTAATTCCCTGTAGGATTCTTTGATTACTTCCGCTTAAGTTGATCTCTCTCATAGGAATCTATTTCATTTTGTCTCTCTAGCATGGCAACAGTCATATCCTCTTCTCCATTGTAAAGCCGCATATCATCATCATTCGGTGGAAGGTCCAAACCCACAAATCAGATGAGGAATGGGGCAAGGACAAAATTTCATCAAAACATTCTTAGTATGGTAAAAGCATATGTTGGTGTATGCATAATCCCTCCAGTTTTAAGAATTAAGGTTGCAAAACTCTCTTGAGAGCACATTAATGATCTTCTATTGAATTCCGTGTATCCTGCAATCTTGGCTAGCACTTTTGAAATGATATCCACAGGTGAAAGATCAGATTTCTTCACCAGGTCCTCAGCTGATTGCCAAAAAATGGGAAGCACATTTTCACTGACACTTGTAATACTTTCTGCAGCAGTTGAACCAGTAGCTTTAGCAACCCTCTCCTGGCTGAGGAGCATACACATGCTCAAATTTTACACCAGCCTGCCTTTCTATCTAAGAAATCATATATTGCTTTCTATCATGCATTGAAAAACCTTTTATCCTTAGTAATGTTACTAACTTTTATTGCACTCGGAGAACTGGTAAATATTGATCAAGTTCCTATTTTTCGTGTGCAGGAGATTATAAATAATGGAATTATAAGACTTCTTTCATTTCATTCTGATTAGAGAAAATAGTCACTACCTGGCTTTGGAAAATATGTTCTGGTGTCGACAGTGTTACGACACAATACAGACTCTCTTTGGCTTACGACACAGGTCTGATGGGCTTATTTTTGCGCAAATGTAGCCTCATCCTTTTTTACATGCCATTTGGCTGGGGAAGACCATGGCCAAAACAAAAATCTTGGCGGATGGTTTAACTCACCGATCGTTCGTTAGCAACGCCCCAAAATTATTTGAAAAATAATGGAGTTAAAGTTTTTGAAAATGCTAATTATGATCGTTCACATCTATTGCTCAGTAGTTGGTTGGCATGACTTCTACCTTCTGCAGAAGTACAGTAAAACTGTCATCAAAGAGTAGACTGACCCTTAAATTGTGGAATTTTGGGCAAAGCAAATGCTCCCTCTCAGGTAGAACCCACATTTTATCATTCCTTGATCTTGATGGTTGTACTGCTTAAAACCCAGTTCCTCTTGGTTCAGGTAATGGTCAAGTAATTGTTCCACCAAAATCTTCCAAAGATTGAGCTCAGCCTCAGCCTTTTTTGACATTCCATTCCTGTAGGGCAGACCACAGTGAGAATGGAACAAGGGAAGATGGCCTGGTATTCAGTCAATCTCACCAGTGAATCAAGCCCCCGTTGGTTAACCCACACTTATTTTTAGAAAAAAAAACACAATTGTGTAATGTCTTTGCGAAGATTTCAAATGAGGCAATGTCTCTTGTCAGGTAGAAATATTATAGTTGGACTTATATGGACAAAAAAATGTTCCCTGTCAGGTAGAACCCACACATTAACATGCACTAAGCTTCCTATATGCACCACAAGACACATATACTTTCGCTCAGGGACCAGGTCTGAGGAGTAACAATTCCATGAAAATCCTATGGAACTTGCACCCTTCCTCAATGCTTTGATGTGTCATTATGGTGCGGTAGACCACATTTAGAATGAAACTATGGTAGGTGGTTTAATGCTCTGTCAACCTTACTTGTGAATGGAGGTCCTGTTGGTGAATCCACATTTAATTTTGAAAAAAAAACTAATATTGGCTACTGTGAACGAGGTAATGTTAGAATGAAACTATGGTAGATGGTTTAACGCTTTGTCAAGCTCACCAGTGAAAAGAGGTCCTATTGGTGAATCCACATTTAATTTTGAAAAAAAACTAATATTGGGTACTATGAACGAGGTAATATCCTTTGTCATGTAGAATCCACACGATTTTGTAAAAGATCTTAGTGTTAGTAACTGTATCATGCAAGAGAGAGCTAAGGAGTTTGAATGTGCTCTTGGCCTGCCATGGGTTTGAATGTTAATGCCTCTGGATGCAGAACAACATTTTAACTTTTGGATATATAGATATACAGTGATAACTCCTTTTTATAATATCTATGAATTATTTTTTATGTCAGATCTGCAGAAATCAACAGAAAGTGGTGGATTATAGAAGGCTTCCTTTACTTGAAAATGAAGGCTCAATGTAGGTTTCAGCTGGCATTTTAATCTGTGCACCCCCATGCCCGTGCTCCATTTTTTTTTATATTGAAGTTGGAAGACCCATTGATAGACTGATTTATTGATAACAATGTGGAAAAACTTGTTTGAAGCACCAGGTCAACCTCACTACCTAGCTGCTTTGAACCCCTACGCAGAAAATTACATTGGAAGCACGATATGAAATCTGACTGTTGTATTCTAGCTCTAGGGTTGATTTATGCAGAGGTTAGCTTTAAATAGTTTCAAAGCATTGAACCATGGTTCTAGCTACTTATTGTCATAAATATAGTTTGTTTGTATGACTGTTTTTAGCAATTTTTTTGATAAGATGGTCTAGTTATTCCAGTTATTCCAATGACCTTTTAGGTCCTCCACTGGAGGCAAATTCAACTTTCATGTGATTCTTATGGCTAACTAGAGGCACAGTCAAGTGGCATATTTTTCTTATATTTGTTTTTAGGCTAATGTTAGTAGTTAAAACTGTATGTTACTACATAAGCAAATATATGGATGTGTGTATGCATATGTTCATTCTAATTTCTTAAATTTTCTATTGGAATAAGAGTTAGCAGACCTAGACCAAGCATTCCTTATTCTTAATTTTCATTCTTCAGATGTACCAAAAAGTTCAAAGGGATTCAAATGATATAGGATCCTCTTCTCAAATTCATTGTTGCACTGAACATTATACCATAGAGAAAAATACAATATTTTGTATTTTTATGGACTTCAAACAGTTAACCCTTTTTGTAATATCCAACAATGGCCTTGTGATACTTGAAGTTTAGAAAAATGGTAAGAAGTGGCTTGAAGCCCTTGAAATGGGGTGGAAGTTTAAGATGTTTTCTAATGTTTTGGATCACATAATTTTTTTTTTTTTTTTAAAATCATGGAGTGTGTAATAAAACTTTTAACTGTTGTTTTTTGGCATTATTAGTGGGATTTCAAGGAATTAAAGAATTGTGGATCTTTCTACAAATTGTTTGTATAAGATGTATATGGTGTATGTATTTACTACTATCCATGCTGGATAATAGGTCTTTCTTCCCCAAACAGAGGAGAAACTTTATTGATAAGTGCAATTTGTTATAAATTGTATTTTGCGTCTATTTATTGCAAAATAGGTTTATCTTCATAAAATAAAGGAGGAATGTTATCGAAAAGTTTATTCCAAATCAAAAGAGACTTGTTTGGATTATTCACACTTGAACATAGGTTAATTGATATCATACACTTTAAAAATTTATTGTCACATTAGGAAGATGATCCTTATGGATGTCTTTTGGATTACTCATTGACATTAGTTTGAATTGTGATTGCTTAATTGTCAAAGTTTGACACATAAGTACTTAATGATTTTTGCACATCTTGTTGAATTTGACTCACTAGTGCGAGGAAAAACATGCATTGCCTTAATATAAATGCAATATTTACGAAAAAATTATAATTTGCCCTATTTTCTAGATTTTTTTTGCGAAAATCTTCTCCAACAAATGACTACGTGCATAGATGTATTGCATATAGATATTCTCACTACTCACTTGGCTCAAGTCATGTTTAGATGATTGGAAGTGACCTTGGTGTGTCTAAAGAGTACCTAAAGGGGGGAGTTGATGGGTAGAGATGGCCATTGAATAAAGAAGTCAAGAAGCCTTTGAAATCCTACAAGGACTTTCTCTATGGAGGCTTGTAGAAGAAGTATCGTTTGAATAACATAGAGCAAGGTAGGGGCATCAATCCATACTGTACTTAGAGTCTCCGTGGGTAGTTTATGTAGGAATGTATGTTTCCACATCTCTTGGTGTTTCACACTAAATTATAATATGTACATCATTGATGTCCAAACCACGTGCCGCAACATCAATCACAACTAGGAGTGCAAACTTTCCCGAACATAATCTAGCAAGAATCACTTCACGTTGTGATTGTTGTATATCTCCATGCAAAGCACGAGCATTTGGAAAAGATCCAGCAAATTAAAATTTGTCATTAATTGTATTAGTAAAAACAATCGCACTTCCCCCATTGTTATAGCAGCGAATAACATCTAGTATAACTTGTGGTCTTGTTGAATAGAAACAAGGAAGAACGATGTGTCTCACGCCTCAACTAGATTTCATCTTATCATCTCCAACAAGATCTGTAGTTTTTTTGTCATGTTTCAAGAACCTTGATGCAATCTTCTATACCCAATCTGGCATTGTTGCACTAAAAAGAAGCGCAAGTGAACCTTGCTTGCATCCTCAACTTTTCCAAGAATGATCTCAACATGTTCTACAAAACCCATGTTCAGTATTTGATCAACCTCATCCAAGACACAGAATTTCAAGGATTTTAGATTCAACGTCCCTCTTTCAATATGATCCTTAATGCGCCCGGGTGTACCTACAATGATATCCACACCTCTACGCAATGCATATTCCTGTGGACCATAGGGAGCAACTCCATATACAGAGGATGAATGAAGGCCAACAACTCCACCATAAACCTCAAAGTCAACATGGACCTATTTTGCAAGCTCCCTTGTTGGAACTAACACAATCACACTGGGGGCCCTCCCATACGCTGTATTCTTACCTTTGGCATTTAGACCACTTGTTAACAACTCCACAATAGGCAACACAAATGCCAATGTTTTACCCTGGCCTGTACGAGCTCGACCACACATGTCCGAGCCATTGAAGATAATCTCAAAGGTCATTGCCTGGATGGGGCAGAGTGACTCGATCTCCTTGGACTTGAGCTTCTGCCTCAGTGGCTCTGAGATATTGAAATTAGAAATTGCATTGGGATTCTCTTCTTTCTCTTTCTTTTGTTCTTCTTCTTCCTCTTCGAAATCGTTGCCCCGTGTTTTCTTCTTCTTCTTCTTGCTGTGCTTGGGACTGGAATCCTCACCTACGACAAAACATCATATCTGACTAACAAGTAAGTATAATGATTGATACCTTGTGAAGCTAAATCTAACAATGGTTCCCTTCGTATCACCTTATTTTTGACAACACCTTCCTATTGTTACATTAGTTTATATTTCACCTACATGGAAAAATTGTAAATGATGCTAGATCCATGATATGTTGAAAACATCGACCAACATGGGCCTTGCATTACCAATCTATAGTAGTTGTCAAAGAGATGAATCCAAGCTAAAAGATATGCTCAGCTTTCTCTGCTGGAAAATGTCAATTCTTCTACAACATCCAGGAAATATTTTTTTGGTTCATGAGAACATTCAAGGACCAATGCACATAAGGGCATGTGTTGTATACTAATGCTTTGATAGGGATACACAATTTTTATTTCTGCGTAAGAAAAACTCCTATCCATAAATGGCAGCCCTATCTAGAAGACATAAGTGCCCAAAGAACTGTGTTGAAACTATAGAGGTTGGTAGGATTATTGCTTTATGCATGTTTCTGGTTAAATTGAATGATATTTAGCAATATAAAAACCAATCACATGCAAGAAACATATTAACTAGCACTACCCATTTCCTCGAACTTCAGCTCCTTCATAACTTGAAATTTATCCACAAATTCCTGCATATTCTTCGCTACATCTTCCACATTAAAATCATTCATAATCTCTCTTGAGGTAGAGTAATTCCCTATAGGATTCTTTGATTGCTTCTGCTTAAGTCAATCTCTCTCATATGAATCTATTTCCTTCTGTCTCTATAGCATGGTAGCAGTCATATCCTCTTCTCCATTGTAAAGCCATGTATCATCATCATCCAGTGGAAGGTCCAAACCCACAAAATCAGATGAGGAATGGGGCAAGGAAAAAATTTCATCAATGCATTCAACAGGAGCATGCATTACTTTGTTGAAACAAAAGAAAAACATCATATCAAAATCAAATAAGAAAACTTATCTTTCATACATAGTCCTTCGAAAGTGAAAACAAGTACTTGTTGTAATGGCCACACACCAAAGAACGGAGTCTATTTCTTAAATCATATACTAAAGATGAAAATAATAAGTTGTACATATCCTTCAAAAAAGAGATAACTCTCCAAGAACACAATCAATCTCCAGAAAAACAGGTTAATAAAAGATTGGAAAATTTAACTAGCAGGTTTCAGTGCTCAAGTTTCCAATTTTAAGCCTTTTGCACCTACTGAAGTATATATCTTTCATTATATCAAAAACAACAGCAAAAACCTTAATCTTGCAAGGCATCATTTAGAAATTGGTTTGTTTAATTGTCATTTTCCAATGACTACATTTAGATTTCAACATTGAACATTTATTTAAAACTACACTAAATAATTTCCTTTCCTGTTAAAAATAGAATCATGATAAGTAAATAACAAGTCATAGTGCATCTATCTTTATCCTTAGAGTGAATTTCCTGAATTTGTTTTGAACCAACAAATAAACATAAAATGTTTTTTCCTTTGAAGGTTTTCCACGAAATGTACTTTTCTATGTTTCACAAAGTAAGAAATTGTTTGCTCCATTAAACATACTTTTCTATGTTTCACAAAGAAATTGAGTGCTTCACATTGGTCACTATCACAAGAAACCAAGCATAATAGGAAATAGAGACATCTTCAAGAACATTAGGGAATGAATTACGCTTCCCTATCTCGAATAAGTATACAAAATATCAATCACATACTCCATTTTGGTCGTGTAGTTTTAATTGAAATTGGATCGTTACTAAGTTTATCAACTATTTGATTGGAATCTCTAATCATGACTACTGACATAGGAGATTAAGTGAACATCTTTGATCACAACTTGCTATTTTGCAAACTGAACACGGCCATGATTTTTCATACGTCAATAAAAAATGTAGATTTAATTCGCATCATAACACAGCCACACACTTTGACAGACTTAACTCAAGATCTCGGGAGATTAGAGTTAAATACAACATTTCATAACATAACCATGTGGACGTCATTAAGGGAGAAGGTTCCAAAACTAAATAATCTCCTGCAAAGGCTAACCAACCTAGAGACTGTTGAAGATTTTATCTTGTTTGCTTTGTCCTGAATCCCGATATGGCAGATGCATTATTGGTTTGCATTTTATAACCATTTTAATTTGACCTTATCTATCCTGTCCTGATATGGAAGAGCTGATATCATTTTTCTTTTCATATCAGTTTCAAATTTCTGTGTGCAATGGGAAAAATACATGATGCTCTTTAGTTCCAGCCATAACACAATTGCTTTAGTGTAGAAGGCTTTCTCAGTTTCAATTTGCCTACTGGTGTGTGTGATGTTGTTTGCAAGGCATTGGAAATAACCTTTTTCTGCCACTCCCATGCCATTGCTGACTTGTTGTGGCCCATCAAGGGTGATCTTGTTCGTTGGGGTCTGTTGGAATTCAGTGGTCTCAGGTCTACATATCCTGTGGGGGTTTGGTGTTTCCCCTCACACCCTTTCAGCATTTTATAGGTAATATAGGTTAGTTGTGCTTCCTAAATAGACATAAGTCACTCCTTCGCATGATGCCTAAAAAGTTACAAAGGAATAGTTTGATTTATGTTTCACTGCCAAGCTCATGCTCCACTCTTGCATGAAGGCATGTGTCTTCATTAAGGGGTGGGATTTTATTGTGTCTGTACAACGATGTTTTGTAAATCACAGGATTCACTAGCTCATAGGTAGCATGTTTTAGTACTTATTCCCAACGTCACCTGCCCTTTATATGTTTCTATGGCAAAATCCTTTGTGCTATCCACCCTTTTTGCATAATATGCTCATTGTACTCATATATTTTTATCGATAGAACTTGGAGGCACACATGTATGTTTGTTTGGCCTCCCTCTTGTAGACACAAATTGAATTTAACAGTCCCCATGCTAACAATATTAGAGAAGCATGCATACAATTTTGCATTCAATTACAAGAACTTATGTTGCTTTGTAAATCAGGCTCCGGACTAGTGGAAACTTAAAGAAGTTTTTGTGACAATGACACGGTTTCAAATCCTAACAAGTATGCTCCTGAGTCCTCCCTTGCATGAGGTTTTCCAGGTGTGGCTCTTGAATGTATTGAATAATATTGACGTATTCAGATCATGGTATGGTCCTGGCAAGGTACCAGTTCTTCGGTCAAATGTGTTGAGGGTGGGTATATCTTCTTACCAGGTTTACCATCCATGTAAAAACAATAGGTTCCCGTTTGCGAATAAATAAAGGATTTATTTAACCTACCGAAATATTATGGTATGGTGCTGGAAAGATACCAGTTCTTCACTCAAATGGGTGGGTAGATATTCTTTCCAGGTTTACCATCCATGTATAAAAAATAGGTTTCCAGTTATAGAATAGATAAAATAATTTATCTTTTTTATGAACTTTTCTCACTGTTGATAATGCGTACTTAAATTGAGGTGGTAGTGCATCATATGGATCATCTGTGTCATGTGAAAAAAAATTAGGCTTACCTGACTCTGGAGAAGAGTGTGGTATTTCTGTAATAGTCCAATGCTTCATCCATGAGCTTTTTATGCTCCTTCAATCCTTCAAGAAGACCCCTAAAATAACCCATGTTCTCTAAGCTTCTACTAAATTCCTCCCATCCAATGTCTCTACTCCTTGTTGCTTTTAGTGTCGAGCTTTGGACTCTAGAAACCCATGAGCCACTCAATCTGAGTTTTGGATTTTCCGTTTCAAACTAATAATGCAATCATTGTTGATACATCATCATCCACAACTTATCTTCATACCCTTTTCCTCCTCCTTGTAATTTGGAGATGATAGAGGCAGCATCTGATAGCAACGTGATACCTGAAAGGTTTGTTGCATGAGATGAGCATACATGGCCCTTGACATCCTCACAGAGACATCCACCATCTCCTTATTGCCCAAAAAATTCTCCATCCAAGACGTCACCTTCAAGGAATCCATGTCCTGGTCATAAAAGGCCTCCACCGCCTTAGAAATCAAGTGTGCCTTGTGCTTTAGAACATGAGCCATGCTCAGAGGAACTCGAACCCTGAACTTATGCATGTTAACCCTAGATTTATCGGGATAACCCTTAATACAAATTTTTATAGCATTTTGAATAACATCACTAGTTGTGGTTTGCAGAAACCACTGGTGAGAGCCCGAAAGGATTCCCATACTGAGGGTTTCACCGGTAAATGGTAAAGGACTACAAAGGAGTCCCATACTAAGGGTTTCACTCGTGAGAGCCCACAAGGAGTCCCATACTGAGTTTAAAGTGATTTATCTATTTGTCTGTGGACCTATATCAGTTATCCGGGTCTCTTTCCTTTCTCCACTCTTTTCCTCACCTATAAATGGACTACAAGGTTGTTTGTGGGAAGGAGGATAGCCTACCAAGTATTGAGAGTAGATCAATGTTTAGAAGGAGCCTCTAACATCGTCTCTTGGAAACGGAGGATCATGATATTATTGGAGGATAATAGGGTGGGAGATTGTATCAAACACAATTCCACCACAGCAATATCCCCAACAGTTGGCCCATCATAATAAGAATGACATCAGGGCCAATTTGATAAAATTAAAATTTGATAAATATTGTTTTTTATCAAGGAAAAAGTTTTGGATTTACCTAAAAATCTGCACTTGTTATGTGTATTGAAAATGTAGATTTCAAAATCAGAATATGATGAGTCTGGCCCCTCAATTGTTCACAAGAAGTGCTTTTAGAATTTTGGACATTTGGTACTTTTATCTAGGAGGAGAACTGGATGCATATGCCATGGTATTTTTAGGTTCGATGGAGGACTAGCATTGTAAAGAGAGGATTTTTGTGTTTATTTGTGCACTAACTATCCTGAGTCAGTTTTGGGCTTGGGTTGTGAATTGTGTTGGATTCATGAAATATTTTGTGCCTATGCTAAAGGATTGCATTGGAATCCTTACATTGGAAAAATTCAAGTTGTGCTAGTATTTTCCACCCTATTGTGCTTGATTCATTATATTTTCTTACACATATTCATATGGATTTGAAAATATTCAGCATGTGTGAAATCTCTCTGCATGATTGTGATCATTGTAAGAGGATGAGTTGTTACCATGTTGTTGAAAACTTGTTGCATGTTTTGTTTTCAATTTCTTCACAATATTGTAGCTTTAAACATAGTATTTACTTGTCACATCATAATATTCCTAAAAATGACTTCTCAAACTCCGTTCAATCAAATAAATGCATCCCAACTAAATGGGTGCATATTCATTATCTCGAATTCATTTGTTATCACTTTGAAATATTGGCACAAAAAACTTAATGAAAAGATGGGTCATTTTAGATACATCTTAAGAGAAGAAGCAATGGATTCAATAGCCATGAGATAAAATCAAAATAAACAGGATCTTGTGAATCGTTGAAAGGCTAGACACACCACTAAATCTAATAAACTGCCGATATAGATCAATGATAAGTACCTTGTTCCACTGTAATTACTATTTCATTTGGTAACCCGCGACCATTAATGTGAAGAACATCAACATTACCAATAGATCTCTGCACATCAAGTGTTCTTCTAAGGATCTGCCAAAAGATAGACTATAGTCAGAGATTGATGCATTGCAAGAGAACATTCTGGTGGACAGGCTGACGTTGAACATAACAAGACTCTTTAATTCCAAGAGATGTACATGTTTTAGGGATGGATTAATAACTTACTGAAATGTTGGTTGTGTACTAGTCACCTATAAGCAGAGTTATATCACCATCAGGCTAAGGGAATGGAACAAGGATCAGGGCCCTACAAGCCACACTTAGTCCTCCGAAGCCCCCTGCAGCTTTTTGTAGATACAATGATGGAAGTAATAGTAGCTACCTATCTCGTCCTTCACTTGGAACTTGTACATAAAATTATTTCCTATTGGTATGGGGCAGCTTGTGCTAGGTACTCCATCTTGCCACGAATTTCTCCATTATCCGGTGGTCTGTAATATTCTATAATAGTTGGGTCCTCACTAGGAATGTGCATGTATTGTTTGATGTGTTCTACAGAAACAACGTAGTTCACAAATGTAAATTGGTTTTGTGTACTTTTAGCAAACGACCTGTTCATTAATGATAGATTGTAAAAGAAGGCCATCCCAATGAAACCTGCACTAGTTCAAATTGTTAGGAATGATCATCTTATACATAAAAACATTCAGTAACAACAGAAATCACCCACAGTTGAAAATTAGTTTCATTGTTCATACCAGGATTGAAGCTGCCCTGTGGGAGTAGAACCATAGCAAGAGCAGAGGAGCAAAGAACAGTTGCATTTAGCACCTTTAGATGCTAAATTAACCATTCAGTGGCTCAGAAAATGTGGAAAAGGGGCTCGAATTTTTGTCAATAAAGTCTAAGTTCTTCTTCAATAACTGATCCTCAACCCTGAAAGCCCTAATGGTCATTTCTCTTACTATGGACTCGCCAAAATGATCTTCAATGGGTTATTTCGTTGCACCATTTAGTCTCATCAGTTCTTTAGCAAAAGCAAAATAGTCTTCTCAAATACCACTGCGTTGTCTCTTGAATTGTGCATCGCCGACATGTCATTTCCCTCATTCTTCCCGCCACTCTCCATAGACGTAGTGGGTTGAATTTTTTAATGTGATTGCAGTTTCAGAAAAGGCACGAATTAGGGTGTGAGTTTATCAGTTATTTGGCAGAAGTAAAATAGTCTCCTGAAATACGACTGTGTTGTCTCTTGAATTGTGCATTGTGGGTGCATCGTGGGCATGCCAATATTTCCCTCATTCTTCCCTCTTCTCGCCACTCTCCTGAATTTTTGAATGTGATTACGGTTTCATAAGGCACAAATTAGGGTGTGAATTTTGAAAGCTATTAAACTCTATTTATGATGGCGGGACTCTCTTTGTGTTAGTGGCTTTGAAAAATAATGTCCACGGTCTTTATTTTTCCTATTTTCAAATATGGTTATCATTTATTGTTTATTTTCAACCAAATTTGAATGTGTGTTTTATTTGAGCGATGTGGAAAAATAAAACTTTTATGTGTAAAAAGGGACAATCACTATATATATAAAAGGAAGAGGTAATATTTATAGTAGAAAAAATTCTACAATAAGGGGTTTTTTAAGAGAATTTTGTGGAGAAATTTTAATAAGAGAAGTAATAAATTAGGGCAAAAATGATTATTAAGGGAAAAAGAGTAATAGGTTGGTTGGCTTAATTGGTTATTATCAATGTTGTAGTATTTGTTTAGTTCTTTATTTCCCCTATCTAGGTTCAAATTTCTGCCGAGACATTTGTCTTATCTTTATAACACTGGAAAGGACATAGAAGCCTCCAAGGAGTACGACCACCACACAAGTACTGTATCTCCAAATGTCTTGACCATTCTTAATAAATCACATGTTATTAGTGTATACTAGCAGCATATTGGATATACTTTTGAGTTATAGTGGCAATCATTCAATTTCATCTCAACTGTACCTCAAAACACTTTGATTAATTACCAGTGTTGGGTTTCTCTATAAACTTTTCCTAGAAGTGAAAAAGAATATGACTTTCATTAATCTATAAGGGTAGTTTCCCTAATGAGTGTGACCACCCCACAAGTGTATTTAGAGATGTCTTGACCCTTGCTAAATCGTATGTTATTATTATAGACTTACAACATATTGAATATACTCTTGGGTTGCAAATTAATGGAAATCATTTTAGTCCATCTCAAGTGTAGCTCAAGTCACTCTAATGAGTTGTTGATCTCAAGTTTCTCCATAAAGTTTTCCTTGAAATAAAAAAAGAGCATGTATTTCAATCTTTAATTGGATGAAATACATATCCTCCTTGTGAAGACTTTCTTTACTTCATTAAGTAAGGGTTGATAAGTATCTTCTTGGTTTCATTGGTTTCATCAAAGAATTAACATTTTATTCATCAACTCTTGACAATGAGAGGATGAATTCTAGTGTGAATTATCGCGTGTGTGTTAATGTTCTTTTTTCAATTGTAGCTTTAACCTCCACGGTTAATTTGGTTTAATTCCTTTAGGTAGTCATCAATCACTCACTCAGTGCCATGTGCACCAATAGAAAATGATGAAATTAGTGACTAGGTGACTCAAAACGTTAGTCACCACAATTATTCCAAGTAAATTACTACTAAATTTTAGCAATTTTAAGTGACCAAACTAAAAATTACTAACTTAAACGACTAATTAGTCATTTAAGTTAGTCTTTTTTAGTTTAGCCACTTATTATCTAGTCGTATATTTTATCCCTAGACTAAATTAGTTCATTTAAGTTAGTCATTTTTAGTTCGGTCACTTAAAATTGCTCAAATTTAGTAGTAATTCACTTGAAATAATTGTGGTGACTAACTTTTTTAGTCACCTAGTCACTAATATCATCATTTTTTACTAGTGATGAGAAACAATTGATAATACACCATAAGGAAGATGGATGATAGATTAAGGAATCCTGGGCGGCATTTGCTATGGCATTGAATTTTGTTTTTGTTTATGATATGTTATAGAACATATGCTTACAAGGTACTGATAAAAAATATGTTTCTCTTGCTGTCTATCACAGTGATAACTGACAGTGTATAGTTTGCATAGAGAATTATTAACAAAATTCTCTGAAAAATGAAAGACAGTATGACTATCTGACTGCATGTAAATGATGATATTGTGCTGGTACATAATATATACCAGACATTTTTTCTTCTGAACAAATAATCGTCTCTAACATGTGTAGTAATCGTAATTTCTATATAGACAATACCCTTGAAAGTAAGAATAGTCTCTAACACGTGTAATAATCGTAATTTCCATTCTTTTGGCGAATAGAAATCGTAGTTTTTTTCTTTGGAAAAAAAAAAGAATTGCTAGCCAAGTGACATCTACAGTCCTCCATGGCAAGGAATCAAACATACACTTGAGACCTCGTACGGATTGAGTTAATGGAATGGATTATATTGAGATGTTGGTCAATAAAGTACAACGTATTGTAAAGAGTTTAGATAAAATTTTCTCAATAATGGTCAATGCATTGCTAAGTTATTACTAAAGGTTACGGTCATAGATGTTTTGAATGTCGTAGTCTAAAAAACTCACAAAATAACCCAGAAATTCCGGTAAGAATATGAAACATTTCGGCAGAAATCTTTGAAAATCTAGATTATAGTTGTCAAATTTTAGGATTTTGGGTTCCACATGGATTTTTTATGGTGTTGAATCCATTTCCACCATAAAAAAATATTCAAACACTCAAAATATCTGATTTTTTATTTTTTTTTTAACGGATTCCGACAAAAACTTGTCGTCCGAGCTATTATGTGGCGTCGGTAAACAACTCCGTTTTAAATAAAGGTTATTACTAAAGGTTAGGACCTGTTGGGTCGCAGCATTATCAACACCAGTGAAAGTCACTTGCTTAGAGGAAGTACAATAATAAGTGAAGATAAAAATGAGAAAAGCTTCCCAGATAGATCATTAACCCAGATGTTTCCAACAGTCTTGGGCAAGAGGTTAGATTGCTTCAATGCAATATTTAGAGGAACCTATTATCTCAAATTTCCATCAACAAAAATTTTGGACATCAACTATAAAGCTGCAAATGGTGTAAGTTATTGGGGTTATTAAATTAGAAGGCGACCCGTTAGGATATAAAAACAAGGGGTCGTCTGCATCTTGGAACACCAACCATCCAACACAAGAAAGTTTTCATTGCTCCTTAGCTCTACAGTTCTATTGCTTCGTTTCTGCTTGGTAGTCATAGGGCTTTGGTCACATCCGATGGTTTCTTTGCAGTCCAATGCACAATAAGGTAGTGTATTTTTTATTCTACCACAAAGGCTTGTGCACACACTCCTGTTCTGTAGATTTGACCACAGGACTTGATGGTGACAAAAAGCGACCGCGAGTAGTCCTCAATGCTTTTTCATACTTATGAAGAAGTAGAAGAGAAATTTTATAGTTCTAAAATATCTATGCATAATTTAGTTTTATTTCGTTGCCCTCAGCAACCTATATCACCGTATTAATAATATTACACAATTTATGATATGTGGTTTAATGGTAAGTTTCACCCAGTTTAATGATATGTGGTTTAAGGTTAAGTTTCACTGGGTGAAACCAACAAGACCATGGTTTAAATCCCATTGAGTATATGACTTACTATGTTCTCAGCTCAAAGAATAAACTCTCCATTTTCGTTATAGACATATATTACTATTCAATAATATACTAAATTGTTTTAAATTTCAAACTGACGTGGAACCAACGTCTCTGACATTATGAAACTCTTCTCCATTCATTAAAGTTGTCGTATTCCATCCATTTAGCACAAGAATTAGTGTCATCATGGAATGATTAATCAATTGAGAGGATAGGAAAGTGTTGAAAACATATTTAATATAAATTAAATGTTATTCATTTGAGAGGATAGGATATTATTATTTTTATATTATATGATATTATTTAGTTATTTATTTATATTTTTTAAATTATATTTTGTGAACAAAAATCATGAAAACATTTTTTTCATACTTAATGGTTTAAATGTTCACATTTTTATTTTGATAGGTGTGTAGATTTTGGAATATTATTTTAAAAATTTTAATTTAATTATTAATAATTATTTAGTGGGTAGTAGTGATATGACCTTCACAAAATATTTTTAAGAGTATTTTTTGGTGTATTCTCAGTGTAAAGATTGAGATTTATGTTCAAAGGGGGTATGTTGTTTTTGTACTTTTAATTTGAAAAAAATATCATATGAAATGAGGTATGTTTTTTGGGAAATGTAGTGTTGATAAGTCATCGTATTAACTCCATAGAACTATTTCAAATCCTATTTAAATTAAGAATCTCTATAATAAAGTGAAAATAAATCTCCATGATTTAAGAATCTTGTTACATGTTTTCAAATATATATATATATAGTTATTATTTAATTGAATTTTATGATTATTTTAATTTTAACAAATCTCACATGTAAAATAAAGTAAGTATTTTTATAAAGAAATCTTAATGTTTATCAAAGATTGGTGCTTATTTGTGTTTACCAACCATTTAATTTTCTATATTTTTTAATTAAAAAATATTTTATTCACAAAATAATAAAACACGATTTTTTCATATTTAAAAAACTCTACCTTCATTAAAAATTGAAATAACAATATTTACATACAACTTGATTAATTAAAAATAATTATTTGAAATTAAATTTTAAACTAAAATAAACAATTTGATTAATTAAAAATAATTATTTGAAATCAAATTATAAACTAAATTTTTTATTAAAAATAATATATTATATAAATATATAATTTTTATAAATACAATTTTAAAATAAAATAGATAATTTTATTATTTACAATGAAATTAGATCTGTAATTCTCTTTCTATATTAAATTAAATTGGGTCTCACTCGCATCAACTCTTAATATGGCTGGATTTCTTCAAGTATAGAGTTTAGAACCCTGATCACCTTACAAAAAAATCTTAAATATTAATGGCTTGAACTTTGGTCCTTACCCAAAGATAGAAAAAACTCCTTAACATAGTTGGATTTTTTTGGTGTCTCTTACAAAGTACTGAAAATTTACAACCTTAACCACCTTACAACAAAACCCTTAATAACACCTTCAATACTTTACAACAAAACCTTTAATGACATCTTCAATTTTGGTGAAAAATAAAACACTTATTACTTTTCACCACTAAAAAAGTTACCTTCTTAAATTATTATCTTATTATTATTATAATAAAATATATTAAATAACCTTTCAAACTCTCTTACAAATTCAAAATAAATAAATCTCACTTAAAATAATAAAAATATATATTTTGAAAGTACCTCTAATAAAAAAGAAGAAGGAATAAATATAAAATTAAACAAAATTACATGAAAAACAAATTAATAATACAAATAATAAAATAAGATTTACTACCATTATTTAATTCTTATATTAAAATTACCTTTTTATATATCTAATTTTTAACCGAGTATAATAAATTAAAAAATAAAAAATAAATATCATTTCGTGATTATTAGGAATTTTGCTTCTGATTCATAAATTGTGATTAAAATTTTTCGGTGAAAATCACATCAAAATAGATTTGGTCGACACGTTTAGAACCAGCCATTGTGGTTCATCATCAGGACAAGATGAAAAATATGATCAAGTAACCCCTTTAAATAGAAAGTAAAGCTACCACTAGCCGTTTGTAAAATAACGGCTAGTTTGACTTAACCAGAAAATATAGACTCACTAAGCCAGGCATACAGACATAACACAAAATTAATCAGCGGATTATAATACCAGACAGACCAACCCAAACACAGAACAGAAACGAACCACATTTGCACATCAGAACCAGAGAAATAGACCAAATGACTATCAAAGATTAGACGAACGAAGAGAAGAATGATGGAATGTAGGAGAAACCATATCTATATATAAAACTCTTGGCCAAATACTCCTCTAGCCGTTTGAATCAACCTGCTATTTTTTAGTTTATAAAAATAAATCTCTGAATTTCTTTCTCTCTCCATGCAAAAAAGCCTGCCACTAAGCTTTTTGGCCCCATTGATCCACCATCCATTTACCAACATCAAGCGCAGCGGACATGTCCACTCATCAAAATCATGAAAGAAAATCGCAATCCACTTGCGATATTCCACGTCACACCACTCACTGTGATAATGGGCGAGCCTTATTTTAGCTGCCATAGGCCCATTAATGCGCCTAGGCAGGAAATGCCAGTCGTGCGATCTTCTACAGCTTTAATCCGACGGTGAGCATTTCTTGTCTAGGCGCATTAATGGGCCTATGGCAGCTAAAATAAGACTCACCCTGTGGTAATCATGACCAAACGGTTTTCATTGTGGGGAAAGATGTTGATGTGTTATTTCTTTAACACACCATCATAATTTTTAAAATAGATGACCGTGTTATGATATAAAACCTTTCATGGATTTTTAAATTCATAAATTGTCTATTTATTGGAGTGCGTTAGTTATTTTCCAAATTCATTTTTCAAAACAAATTGTAATTGTAAACCCTGGTATACTTGTTTTCTTTTGTTTAAAAAAATAAAAACCGGATTCTATTTAATTTATTAAAATAAAATAAAAAATTTAATTATGATATATAATATTGAAAAATTTCAAAGATTCATATATAATATTGAAATTTGAAAAGTCTGTTACATTATATTATAATATTATTCTTATTTTACAATGTAGCCCACGACTGAGTGCAGCTTCCCCAGAGCAGCGACAAGTCTCCGAATTCGTCTCACAAAGACCACCCACCAATCCACTAAACACCGTCGCGTCCACATCAGAGGTCACGAAATTGGAAATTGGAACTAGTTTTCTGTCCTCACTCTCGGAGTTTTCTATACTGTCGATTTCGACTGCCCCTGCTAGCCCGAGAAAACAAGCTTACCATAAGGCAAGGGGAAATGGAATGGAAGATTTCTCTTCCCTCTGACTTCTCACTCTTACCAACTTAGACAATAACAAAGAGACTGTGTAATAGGGTTTAGTAGGGTTTAGATTGACACTCTCTTCCAACAAATTCTCATGGTGAGCACACAAAAACTACTTTCACTAAATAACTCCCTGTGATGATTCCGTTTTTTCCCTGGAGGCCACAGCAAAGTTCAACATCAGACCCAAACATAAATACGAATTTCGGGCTCCCTCATCTTCCCACACCTCAATTATTTGCCACCCTTGAAATCCAATGCGAAGTAAATACTTGCACAAGTTGCCAATTTGATGATAGTACTCCTCTCATTACATGGGCTTTGGTGAAGGGACTGGAAAGACCGTCCCTCACCCTCACTCCACCTATGTTCACACATGAGGCCCATCCTCCACGTGTTGCAAGGATCTCACTCCATCAGAGATTTATGTATTTATAATATTATTGTATTATATATTATATTTAAAAATATTATATATTTATTATATTATTAAAATTCATAATAAAAATTAATATTTATAAAATAAATATAAAATATAATAAATTTTAATAATTGAAAAATTAATAATTTAAAATAATTTATATTTAAAATGATGTGTGCTATTGTTTTAAGGTTAGGTATAACTTTTTATTATGATTAATAAAAGACACAGAGTCAATTTTCCTTCTATTGGCATGCCATTTAGAAACTAGACCAATAACATATTAAGGTTTTTATCCATATTAGCAGGTTATATGATATCCCCTACTCAATAGTGATAAAAGCTCTAAGAATGTTTGAACTAAAACAAGAAAATTGAAACTCATCTTGCATAATGTTTTTGTATAAACTAGCTTGCTAAATTAGTAGAATCGCTACTTATAAAGCAAAAAACATATGCTAACAAGATTAACTGGTTCTTTTTGGTGCGATCAATTTATTTTAGGTTGACAGAGAATCCATGTAAATGGTGGCACGAAAAGTTAGTCTCTTCGAAATTGGAGAATTTTATATCAATGATTTTCTTGGTTAGGATAGATACTTTGTCAACCGATTTTCAAAAATGTTTCTAAACTTCATAAATACATAGAAGAATTTCCTCTTGGGTCTTTGACCTCTCCACTAGAACCTTCTCATGATAGCTTTTAGTTGCCATACTAATCCATTGTTCGGTTCCTAATATTTACTAATTTCTCTAGGTCTCTTGGAATTGTCAATCTTTTCATGTTTAATCAAAGGGTTACTTAAGGAATTTATTGTATCATGGAGAATTCTTATAGAGACTTTGGTGCTCTCGATTCTATTTCTTGTTTTTCAATGTGGTCTTAGGTTGTTTTCCCATGTGTTATTTCTTATAACAACATGTCATGGCCTTTGGACACTAAGATCTAATTAGTATTCCAAGATTAACTTTGTTAAACATAAGAAGCATATTTCCATTAGAAACACAAGAATCATGAACTACAAACAAGTTCAAGATATTTGCACGACAATTAAACATCATGAGGAAGTTATACAATATAACCAACCCTCCATTTTTTAGTTATGACCAAGGTACACTAGAGTGAGCATCATTGTATGCAAATAATGTCATAAGTGAGATACACCAGAATGAGCATCATTGTATGCAAATAATGCCATGATTATGGATTTCATCACTTAGTAGAACAAAAGAATTGATTTGTTCGAATTTGAATGTCACTTTCTCTAAAATTTGATTTTAAGCTTAATTAAGAATTCTTAGTCGGTAGCCTTAAATTTGTGTCTACTACCTCTTCAAATCCTAAATTCAAGGGTTATAAGAGGGTGCATCAATTTCTTGAAAGCATGGACACTGGGAATCAAGAAAATCCTTTAATGACCAGAGGACTAGAGGACGCAACTAGTCATCATATTTCCTAATCATATCTTATGTAGAGCAATATTGAAATATTTTTAAATTATCTCTACCTTTTGTGTACTTAGAAAATAAGAAGTTGGCCATCCTCTAATGCCAACAATTGTAACTTTGTTTTTTTTTTAGCTTAAACTACAACTTTTATATATTATAATATCTCTTGTTGCTGTTGTTTTTAATTTTTAATTTGTAATATTAAGAGTATTTAATTCATTGATAAATTCATAATTAAACTAAAATATATTTATTATATTGAAAAAACATGTTGACATAAACCAAAAATTTGTAACATAGTAAGAAAAAAAATTACATATCGATTTAGATTCATTGTTATAAATGAATGAATTTAGTTTGATGTAATGTTCAAGGAAATAATATGATCCCTTTCCATCTAATCTTCAAGGATTATTAAAGAGAATGAGGAAACTCACAAACAATATATTCATATATTTATCACTTTAAATTATAAATAAATACATCATATATTCTTGGTATTTCATTTAATGTCTTCATTAAATTGTATAGAAAAAGATATGTAAAAACATTTTAATTTTTAATTTTTGGAATTTGTTTGTATTAAAACAAAAAATACACAAATAGAACAAGAAAAAGGCATTAGACTATACACAAATAAACTACCAAAGGTTTGCACAAATATTTATTTATAGTACTCAAGTTACATATGTGACTAAAATAAATTCTATGATTATCTTTATGGATTTTATTAATGCAAAGATAGTTTCTACTATATTAAAATTATCTTTATATGGGGGAGGGACCCTCTTATGTTCTCTTTATATTTTTATACATGAATAAACTCATAAAAATCACCACGATTCTTAATTTTCATACATGTATCAACTAGTAACAATCACTACAATTATAGATTTTCATACTTGTATCAATTAGTAACTAACCATACCTTTGGACCAACCACTAGCACATAGATTGAACATTTAAAATCCATATGGACGTGCTTACATCTATCGAGACACCTAGGAAACCAATCACAATGATTTCTTGTTTTCTTTGGATATAGGGTTTATCTATGTCAATCTACCAAATGGGTCACCTATCACCTTGAGAATTAATGGTGTCAGAAATTCACCATGTATTAGTAATAAGCTAATGAAAAAAACTATGGGGGAATTCTCAACACATTAACTAGACTCAGTTGAAACCATGCAAGGCTACTTAATCAATTAATATATTACAATATTAAGTAAGTGTCCACATGAATTATATCTTCTGGTTTGTTCGGTGTCATGGATATAGTTGGTGTCATTTCCTTTATCTTCATCTTTTTTTACTTAATTTATATCAATATAGTATTTACATGCCATACAAAATAGATTTTGTCTAGTGTGACATAAGATATGCCATACCAAATGTCATTATAACAACATCATTGATTTCCCTAGACCTTTTACTGACAACTACACATTTTTTACCTTTTATTCAGAACTAAGCATTATTACTTCTTTGTGGTACTCCCCCTTAAACTCCACCCACACACACTATGGTGGAAAACATGATTCCAACTCTTACACAACAACATTTTCCTATATGGTAATTCTCATTTAAAGAAGGATTCAACTTTTTTTGTTGGTGGTGCCTTGGTCTCATGAAGAACATTGCTATAGATCATTTTGTCACATCTGGTCAGTTGGCCTATAAAATACATCAATCAACATCCGTTTACCCCTCACATCATCATTGCACAAAGCCCTAAGCATGAATCTCCTTAATCCTAGAGTTTATGCATGAAAAACCTGGAATCAACCTCTTTAATCACCTACGTTGTCTGTGTGCCTATGGACCAATGTTCACCAGCAGGTTGCTCCATGTTGGACAGGGTTCATCACCAGCAGGTTGCTCCATGTTGGGGTGCATTGATTCTAGAAATTAAGGAAAAGAGAGAGAATATTGAAGCCTCTTATTCTAGAATCTTACAGGATTTGTTACAACTATTTACCTGAGATAAAACTTTCGAATCCTATCCTATCTCTCCTTGGAGTTTCCATCCCATATCCTTTGATTCCATCCTCCCATCAAGAGTGGATCACAAAGCCTAGATTGGTAAATGGATAATAACTACCAAATTACCATCCTCTTATATATATTTGTGGTTATCCACAGCTAGGGGTTGGATTTTGGAGATAGATTCTACCCTCGTGTTGTTGTTGTGAAGAGTTATTATTCCATGCATTACGGTGATTAGAGGTGCACATTGTGGAAAATAAGGAACAAGTCAACTTGGAGGAGCTCTTCTATAAGAGAAACTCCTATAGTTGGTTGTAACTCACTCGATTATAATTAATGCAAAGAGTTCTTTATTTTCCTATATATGATGTTATGATTTCATGTATTTCGATGCCATTTTTATCCATTGAATGCAGTATTTAGATGGTGCTACATATATGCCATAGGTCGTTCACTTGTGTTGTTTCATTGTGCAGGTTCTAATTATAGCATCTGGAGCTAGAATTGGCGCACTTAAGCCAAGAGATGAGCGAATAATATGACATATCACAGGTAGGCTTCATCCCATTACCTATTTACTTCAAGGGAAACATTAGCTTCTTTTTCTTTCTATTGTTATAGGCTAGGCCACCCAGTCTAGGGAAGATACTATGAAAATTTATGAAAGTTACTTTATGCAGAAATCTACTGTTAGATTTGGTTATGCTTCTCCAACTTAAATAAGTTATTAATACTGAAAATTCAGATAAACATCGAAGAAAAAACATAACAGAGTTTCACCAATTCAAATCTAGAAAAGTACATGCGACAAAGTGACACACAAGATTTTCTGGACAATAGTCCCCGAAAAAAACCCAATGCGTGAAAACTAGTCTTCTCGCTGCTGGAGGGTTTATATTATTAAGTATTTTTCTGCATACAACAAATTTGGGCACCACACTGGTTAAACCGATAGAGAAAAGTATAGATCTACAGTTAACCTTTTGTTTTGAGACCAAAACATTGACTGATCCATACCCTCAAACTGGATTTACAAGACTCAACCAAATCTTTTCCCTAGAAACCCCAACTTTGTCCTTGAATCCCCTGCGTTAGTCTCTGCAGCCTCTGCGCTGGCCTAGAAAGGGTTGCATAACCCCAGAATGGGTGACGCAGACCCTACGCTACCCCTGAGGGTCTTGTGTAACCTAGATGGGTCACCTACTGCCCAACACTGCCCCAAAAGGGACTGCGTAGCACCTGCATAGTTGAAGTTACCTCAGCGGTATGCAATTGCTGCCCTCTCTACTGTTGTTGCCTCTGCTTCTGTCTGTTGCCTCTGATTGATACTTTCTACCTCTTACTAATTCTAGGCACTTGGATCAAACCATCCTTTTGCCTAAAATACCCCTCTCTACAGTTGAAACACTTCTGGAAATTCTTAGCAAACAACGCCCTAGAATTCCAACTTAGTTTCGCTACTCTTCCTTTGTGTGTGTGTCCTCCAACTGACCCCAAGCCTTTCCCTTATACTTTCTCGTTTGTAAACCAACGACCATGATCAGATCTTGAATCAATAGCTAAGATTAAATGAAATCTTGATCCGTGTGACTTAATTCAATTTCACCACATGTTCAATTTAATTAAATTTAATCTTTAAATTTTCCTAAGTTAGACTTAGGGTCCTTAATTAAAAAATTTATTTAATTAAATATCTCCCAAACCGAATGGAATTTCCCAAATCCTTTTCTGGGTCTTGGAGATCAGGTGTACTCTAGTCCTTCCACCAAGTTTCAGGGCTGGAGCACATCCGATGCTACCCAAATACACAAAATCTCAACACTCCCTCTTAGCACGGAGTGTGCTCTAGCAATACATCACACCATGTATCACAAGATCTTGACATTGGTCTCTGTGCTGGTGATGCTTGGCCTACTGCCCTTCATCACTACACTGTTTCTACTTATGATGCTGCCACCGCCACTTCCACATCTGTACTGAAGCTCCCTCTCCATCTGTTGCATCATGCCGCCAACTGCAGCACTGCATCTTTAGTTGCTGAGAGAAGCAACTGAATATACTGCCCAATCCTTGATAGACAAGTCAGTTGAGATGCATTCTCATCACTGAAGCTCCATCGGCTGTTGATTTATGCTGACATATGGAGGATGATGCACATATATAGCTCTGCACTACGTAAGCAATCCTCCTCCGTGCTGCTGAAGTCACATCAACCTCTGCACTAAATTCCTCTACACTGCTGCTGCAATGTGTTGTCCTCCTAATGTCTCTAAGTTGCTGCAACTCTACTCTGCGTTGTTGAAATCACATCAACCCCTACACTGTTGTTGCTGCATCTGCATTGCACTGCTCCCTTCAGCCTTCATCTCCACGTTTGCTTCATCCATGATTCTCTGCACCAACTTCTCCACTTGTCTCGCTACTGTATTAAGGCTCCCGTAGCTCAGATGTGATCTAAGAGATGAGCTGCTGAAGGATCATGCCCCACTCTATAAATTCTCTATAAATCCATGTCGCCCCACTTTCGTGGTTCATGAGCGCTCATGGATACGTCATATTCTGACCCATCATCCCCATAGCAGCCTTGGAAGTAGAAGCTTCCTTGTCCTTTTTATTTAGAGGAAAATTGATGGCGAAATGTCCTAGTTCGTCGCACTAGAAACACTTGATCTTGGATAGATCTCGCTTCTTCTTCCCTTGCTGCCTCTTTGATGCCAAGGCTGCATCTTCATGCTCTTCCTTCTTCACCTTAATAGATCCTATGTTGTACTGCCTCTTGGTAAATCAATGAAGTTATTCTTGATGAAGGATTTCCCACATATTGTCCCAGTCGGGAAGGTCCACTCTTCCCAAGACACTTTGGACAAAGGTTTCTCGCTCTTCTGTGACCGCATTGAGTGCATTCCTTAGTAATACATCATCTTCCACATTTTCTCTCATGGAAGACAACTGGTCTCTAATCACCTGTAATCTGAAGAGGAAGGGCTCTATTTCTTCTCCATTTTTCATCATGAATGACCACATTTGATTCTCCAAAAGCATCCTCCTCTGGATGGACTTACCCTCATATAGGGCAGTTAAGGCCTTACACATCTCATTATTTGTTTTCTTCTCGGAAATATGTGAAACAATATGGTACTTAATCCCATCCATAATGAAACGTATGACATGTTCTGCAGCTTCCTCATGCTTCTTCAGGAGATCTGCAACGGTAGGCGTGGACATGAATTTTTCTGCATGGTCTCTTAGATCGTAAGCCTCCATGACTACCAGGATTCTGGCCTTCCAGAATGAAAATTTGGACAGGCCGTCCAACCTATCCTGATCACGTATTCCATGAGGTGTCATCTACTCGGATCTATGATGTTGTAGCTTCCTTTCCCTGCTTCTCTAATGAAACTTAGATCTAGGGTCCTTGGCAAATAAAGGCACCCTCTGCTCCTTCTAACAATTGATTTCCTCTCTTGGAAATATGACAAATCAAACGATTCATCTCTCTTCGATCCTCTGATCGATCTACATATTTATTTGGCTAGAAACCCTCTGAGAAGCTGATCTCCTCCCTCTCTTTATCTCCTAGTGCTTAGGCTAAATTCTGAATATTCAGAAATTTAATCCCACCAACAACTTCTGAAGTTATGCAGCTCTACTTCCGACACTTTTGAATTAGACAGCTTTGAGATCTGCATTACCCTAGCTGGCCTCTGCATGAGCATATAGTCCCAACACTGTCTTTGTGTTGCTGCTGCGCAATAAGTACATGGGCCTACATGGAGACAACGTAAGACTGTGTCACTCTGGACTCTGCGTGGCTCTACTCCCTCTGAAATTGCGTTTTCCCTTTAGATCTAGATTTTTGCGGTTGTTTCTGCTCTCTTTGTTGCTTTCTGCAGCAAGGATTCTTCAGTCTTCTACTAGTGACCTTGCTATATCTACAATCGTTCTGATACCATGTGAAAATATCTGAAAGTTACTTTATGCAGAAATTTACTATTAGATCTGGTTATGCTTCTCCTACTTAAATAATTTATTAATGTTGAAAAAATTTCAGATTAACATCGAAGCAAACACATAACAAACTTTCACCGATTCAGATCTAGAAAAAGTACATGCACACAGACAAAGTGGCACACAATATTTTATGGACAATAGTCCCCTAAAAAAACCCAATGGACATTCTATTCTAATAAAAAAACGTTGACTGATCCACACCCTCAAACGGGATTTACAAGACTCAGCTAGATCTTCACCCTAGAAACCCCAACGCTGCTCCTAAATCCCATGCGTCAGCCTCTGAGCTGGCCTGGAGAGGGCTGTGTAACCCTAGAATGGGTGATGCAGACCCTATGCTGCCCCTGAGGGTTTCTGCATAACCCAGATGGGTCCCCTGTTGCCTAGCACTGCCCCTGAGGGTATCTATGTAACCCAGATGGGTCCCTTGCTGCCCAATGATGCTCTAGAAGGGACTGTGTAACACCTGCATAGCTGAAGTTGCCTCTGTGCTACGCAACTGCTGTTTCCTTTGCTTCTCTACGCTGCCTCTGATTGCTACTCTTTGCCTCTTTCTTATTCTAGGCACTGGGATCATACCATCCCCTTTGCCTAAACTACCCCTCTCTACAGCTGAAAAACTTATGGAAATTCTTAGCAAACCACACCCTATAATTTCAACTTAGTTTCAGTGCTCTGCCTCTGTGTGTGTTTCCTCCAACTTACCCCAAGCCTTTCCTTTATACTTTCTCGTTGGGAATCTAATAGTCGTGACCAAATCTTTAATCAATGGCTAAGATTAAAAGAAAGCTTGATCCGTGTGACTTAAGTCAATTTCACCACATATTTAATTTCATTAACTTTAATCTTTTAATTTTCCTAAGTTAGACCTAGTGTCCTTAATTAAAAATATTAATTAATTAAATATCTTCCAAAATGGATGGAATTTCCCAAATCCTTTTCTTGGTCTTGGAGATTAGGTGTACTCTAGTCCTTTCACCAAGTTTCAAGGCTAGAGCACATCCGATGCTACCCCAATACACAAAATCTCAACAGATACTTATGTCCACAGTCATAGATTTTGTATAACAAATTGACGACTCCATTTTTAGGACTGCTACTAGATTCACTCCTTTCCAGTTGGTTTATGTTCTATAAGCAATCCTGCCAATTGAATGTGAGATTCCATCACTGAAACTAGCTATAGAACTCCTTCCTGCCACTTCCATAGAAGAGGAACGCCTCTTACATCTAATCTGATTAGATGAAACTCGCCGAGATGTTGCCATGGCTAATGAAGCCTATAAGAAACATGTCAAGGCGCAATATGACAAAAGTTTCAAGCCTTGTGTCTTCTCAAAAGGATACCTTTTCCTGATATATGATTAAGAGTTTGAAAAATTAGGAGCAGGAAAGTTCCAATTGATATGGTTAGGCCCATATATTGTCAAGTGTGTTCTTGCTAAAGGAGCCTACCAGTTAGTCGATTCTGACGAAGTCCCATTGACGCAACCTAGAAATGGGTTGTACCTTAAAAAATACTATACTTGAACTCATGCATAGTACACTGTGTACATATTGTTTATAGGTGTGATGAGTGTGTTTTCAGTGTGTCTCTTCAGTGGTTCCTACTCTTTGTGTTGATCCCATTTACGTTTGGTTTGCAAATTTCGACATCCATTGAACCATATATTGTTTATGCTGATGGTTCTAGTCGGAATACTTAGAACCTATCCTCCGCAGGGTGGGCTATCTTTACCCAAAATGGATATTTAGTGATTCTACAAGGGATTTGTATTAGTCACTCTACCAACAACATTGATGAGTATAGCACAGTGGTCAAGCTACTGCCTGATTCATTTCACATGCTATCCATCGTTTAGTCATCAAACTTGAATCATAGCTTGTGGTAATAAACTTGGCTAATGCATATACATTCATAAGTCCCACCATCCTTCACATGTACTTAAGGGTTCTCCTTCTAGAAATACATTTTGATTTCATCTAGTATCAAGATATTTCTACAAATATAAATACATTGGCGGATGCGCTAGCTAATCATGTTTTAGATAGAAATTTGGTTTTACAAAAATTTTGCCCGAGATGCATATGGCCACATGGCCTATATAAAAAACTACATGCAGATAAGACTATGAACCCCAACAGACTAATAGTGCTCATGATAATGTGTCATTGCACAATCCATCTTACGCAGTAGTTGAGCGATACAACTAGGTACTTTAATAGTGTACCATTGAAGTCGCGTAGGGATCTGATTGACCACGATATCATTAATCCCATGTGTCAACCCCTCCATGTGGCGCTCCACCTTTACTAAGGTCTCCACTACATCGATATCTTGTATTGAATCTCGTCCTACTGCGACAACTGGTGTTGGTACTACAACCTCCTATGGCTCTCTTGCACGGCGAAGATATGAAGCTCCTAGAGGTCGAACATGCACAACATATGCATGAACAAATCAATAGTTTAGTCTCAGAAACATCAAAAAACACAAAAAAATTGTAAAACTTCTTAAAAAAATTAAAATATGGTTAAAATGTATTACCCATAGCACCCCATTGCTCACCCTAAAGAATCATGAGCTTAGGGTCATCACGGAAATCCACCCCTGCATATGGATAATCATCTATCATAATGACTTGACTACGCAACTCCGTGAAAAAGGTTGGTGTGAAGCTGATCGCCAACGGACCCGCATGTCGAGACATCAGATCTATCCAGCTCCTCATCCATCGAACCATTGGATCAAATGGCTTGGGTGTGATATGATGAGGCTGTAATAATGGAATTCACTCCAAGGAAAAAGAAATCAGAAGAGCCATATCCAAATTTTTTCAGTTTTCCCTCTTTTTCTTTAGATATTTGTTCCTTCATATTGACCAATACCCCCTCACTCCAGTTGAATATTTTTGGTTCCAAACACTCTAAACAATACTGCATGCATGATCTACTAGCTACATGAAGTATTGCGCTACCAGCCAATCTGGAAATGATAAATAGGATTGTTGCCAGAGGAAAATGGGTCACATATCTAATGTTGATCTTCCCATCTCTAGTCGGTTGGGCTCGAGGTCTACATTAAGTGGTATGTAATCTGTCATTGTTTCTCCACCCCTTCTCCTGCCTAGGAGAGAGATGGGGGCACCCCTGATGGATAAACCTGTCAAAAAGTATATGTATTCCACTTTTATATCTAGTAGATGTTCCCATAACATGAATGCATGTGCTTGCACATCCCATCAACAGAGAAGGAACTCAAGTAATTCCATTTTTTTCCGCATCCTAGGTAACCAAAAGAATTTCAACAATCCACAATTTTTAAGTGCATGAATGGTGGCAGGATCATTTTTTGCATTCAAGTCTTGTTCTTCATGTTCTAATTCTCTAAAAAAAAGGCCATTTTTTGCTAATGAAGACCTACGACATCAACAAGAGATTCATTAGGATGCTTTTCATGCAAAAAACCTGAAATTTTTTGAGAAAAACTAACAATTTTTACTTGAGAATTGTGCCCAATGTTGCTCCAAAAGGTAAACCAGAGCATTGCACCCCTTCCTGCAGTGTATTTACACTTAGGTGCAACTCTCGTTTTGACAAGGAGGGCCTTTGTTGGTCCTAGGGCGAATTTTTAAAACCCCAGGGCTCTCAAAAATCCCTAAAAGTTGTATGAAATCACAAAATGGAACCATGAAATGAAAGGGAAAGGTATTAGCTCCTACTTGGAAGTGACAATGCTTGAAATGTACACCACATTGGCCAAAATAAACTACAGAAGATCGAGAGAAAAATAGGGCTCAGAGCTCTGACTGTTGAAGGTAAATGTGAAATGGTAAAAATGAACAGTAATTTTCATTACTTATGGTTGTTTTTTCAATATTTTATCATATTTAATGTTTTGACCTAGTAATCGTTCATTTTTATCATAAAATAGGTATGTTTGATGCTTTTTGTGATGTTTTGAGCATGTTGACAATTGTTTAACAGATTTTGTCATGTTTTCACATATCATTTTAACTAAGGAGTGCACTTTTAACACTTTTTCGGGCTCCATAAACTCATGAAAAAGGAACTCCTTCGGGTCCTCTTTCATTTCTTTTCAGACTCTCCAAATATGAAAATATTGGCAAGCACTTGTCTATTCGAACTCATTAAAGTAAATAAATGAAAAGACATCTACTTAGTATAAGCTTAACCCTTTTCCGGACTGAGATAGACTATTTACGAAAAATTAATATCTTAGTCAAACATGGCTAAGAGGTTCTCTTGGGTATTTTTTCCTGCTTTTTGGGACTCAAGGGACTATCTACGAAAAGGAACATATGGAGTTTTCTTTTTCGCATATTTTTCACTCTAAACATGAAAAATATGCTAATTTTTACCTTTGTTGGACTCATTAAAACATCAAAAAATGATAGACTTGTCAAACATAAAAAGACTGAACCACTACTTATGAGTGTTTGTTAAACAAACTCAGAAGGATTCATCCAAAGGATGAAATTACAGATGAAGCATATGTTATCCTCCTCAAACTTGTTAAAAAATAAAGAGGTACTGACCAGTATGGTTGGGGAAATTGGGAAAGCAGGGTACTCCATTTGCTAATGGTAGAGAGTCGCTCTTGAAGAAAACACTCTTCCACTTCATCTCCTTGGCTATTGGGTTGGGTAATATGCTTGTCTCTTATTTTTCCATACCATTTTCAAAGGCTCCATTTTCATTTTTGGGTAAATGTTTCCAACTCAATTCAGTGTCATCGTTGTGTTCAAGAGAATTCATTCATTTGATATCTTCTACAATAATCTTAATCCTTCATTCCATGTATGTCATTCCCGATCTAGTTCCATATTGACATCATTATATATCAAATCATAAATACCCATTTCCTATCATTGATGGGGGATGCATCAAGGCCCTCATGTGACATGTCACTTCCTATCGACATCAACTTATTATCCAGGAAGTTGACTTAGAAACAAACCTTCGGTACCTTGGTGCTTTCATATATCAATGGTAAGTTTCCTCGCTCTCAGCGATAGGTTTACATAAATGTCCTTTGACCGAAAGATTATGTGTGGTGTTTGACTTCATCTAATTCATTCACATCGTATGAAGTGTACTACATTACCTTCAGAGCCATTAACATCATCGATGGTTTCTCGTGCCTCTGTTAATGACTTACATCATTGGTTGGTAATCAGATGGTGTCTAAAATGTTCGACTTGAACTCATTGATTCACATGGTTAGAGTCATATATTGTGAAAATTCTGTTAACTCTAGAATCCTATTGCAGCAACTGGAAGATATCCACCTAATTGTTAATTTTCTAATTTAACAATATATTTGCAGTTTACTAGGACAAATGATGAATACATCACACTTTAACCTACACAAATAATATGCAGAAGAAATACGAGTGTGGAAAAAAATCTAAACAAGCATAGATCACACAACCATTTGACAGAGTTATTTTTGGACTAATGTCCTCGGAAAAACCCAATGCAGGAAAACTGGTGAAAAAGATCTGAGGGTCTATATATTATGTAGTAAATATTTCTGAGTGCAAATCTATGATTGACACACCTGTCAAATCATACAGAGAAACTGACAGAAGAGATCTTGTGATACAAACCTCACTCCTGCACGGGAACCCGACACTGATCTACACTAAGACTAGACTGCCCTGCGCTGCCTTTGCGCAATGACTACATCACTCTATGCAGTCTCTACGCGACAACGATGGATATCCTCTGCCTCTACGCTGATCTCTCTGATGGTTGGAAAATGAGGCCTTCTGGCCTCCGAAAATTCTCTCAGGGATCTGGCATTGGCCCAACGTTGTCTCCTCAATAGGAAAATGACTTCCTTTCAACCTCTGCGTAGTGACTATGTAAGCATTGTGTCACTAGCTCTGCGATGTTGCCGTGTCTCTCTCTGTCTCTGCTGGTATGCACTCTCCAACTCAGGAATCCTTCGAACCAGAATTATTTCCCCTCGCTGCAAAATATCTCACGATCAAATTTTCTTTCTGAGCACTGCTCACTAAAGAAATTGATCTTTGATCTCCGCCAAAATGTATTTTTCAAATGACCCTTCAAGCCATTCTTATAGTATTCTCATTGAGACTTCAATGGCCCAAATTAGATCTCTAATCAATAACTAAGATTGAATTTTGACTTGATCTATTTTTTCTATATCATTCTCACTCATATTCTATTAATCCACTTTAATTATTTTATTTTCCTAAGTTTAGACGTAGGGTCCCTTTAAAAATAATTATTTGTTTCTATAGAATACAATCTGAGTGGAATTTCACCAAATTATTTATGGTTTATCTGGAATAAATGTGTGCCTCTCCAAAAATTTTGAGATTTAGAGAACATCTGATGCTACCCCAAATAAACACTCCCTCTTCGCGAGGAATGTGCTCTAACAATGTGCCCTGTTGCACACTGCTTTGACCTTGAAGAATATCCCTCTGCATTGTTGATGTCTGACACTATTGCCCATCAACTCTACACAAACGCTGCATCTGTACTACTGATGCCACTGCCACTACCAACACTGCATCCGTACTACAACACCCTCCGAATTCTGCATTTGTATTGTTGTTGACTCTACCACTGCCAACTGCTACTGCATTGCAACACAGTTGCCTTCTGCAACTGAAAAACATCCAAAATAGGACAAATTTGAATGCATCCCGGTGATGAATATATGAATTCTACTAGCCTCTGTGTTTTCCCTCTAAAGCTGCTATGCTGCTACTGCTGCTCTGCACTACGTCCCTCTGCACTGCTATGCACTGCTCAGATTCTAGCGCTGGTAACTACTGTGGTGTCACTTATGCACTCCTCTGCACCAACTAGAACCCATCCATCCTGCTACTTATGGTTTGGGCTCTTGTAGAAAGGTGATAATACGAGAGGTGGAATCCTCAAGGATCCTACCCAATCTCGTAGATATATGGGTTTACAACTCCAAATCAACCCACCTCCATCCTGGAGGTATATGATAAATCATAACAAACTCCTCCTCCTCAATATTCACTGCTCCAACCCGAGGGTCATGCTTCTCATCCTTTTCCTTCTTTCTGAGAGGACATTGTGTGGCGAATGCCCCATCTCACCACACCAAAAACATTTGTTCTTTGATAGATCCTTCTTCCTCTTGTGCTGCTCTGGCTACCCCTTTGATGCAAGGGCCACATTCTCTTTCTCCTCCTTCTTGATCTTCAAACCGCTGCTGATCCATCCCTCAAGTTGGCACTTAAGTAAGTCTCTCCTCATCTCTTCTTGCTGAAGAGTTTCCCACATTGACTCCCAGTCTAACAAGTTATATTTTCCCAGGATGCTCTAGAAAAAGACTTGAGGGCCAATCTGACCATCTTTGTGGCTTTAGAAGCTGCTCCTATGATTTCCAGTTGATCTCAGTTTTCCTGAAGTCTAGACATGAATGGATCAATACGTTCTCCCTTCTACATCCCTATGGTCCGCATTTTCTCCCCCATAAACATCTTACATTGCTTGGAAGACCCCTCATACAACGTGGCCAACACATCCCACATTTCCTTGGGTGTCCTTTTGGATGATATGTGTGAAACTATATTATCCCTCACTCTGTAGAGGATCAACCGCTTGGATTTGGCTATATTGTTCTTGAAGGCCCTTAGTGGTGCTTCATCCACCGGTTAAGCTTGAGCACTGTCGATAAAGTTCTTGAGGTCATGCTCATCTAAAAGGAAGGATATCCTTTCCTTCCATATTACATAGTTGGAGGTACCCTCCAATCGGTTCTGGTCACGCAATTCGTTAGTGGCCATCTCACCCAAATGTTGTCTATCTACTGCCTCTCACCCTATGTGCAGCTAGATTTACACACTCCTTGTGGATTAAGCCACAAAATTTGTTGTTATTGCATAGGGAATCTGATTTTATTGGGAAAGAAACTCACTAAGGTCATATATCCACAAAAATTGTGTTTCAGCTACACTTCTTGACGATCTGCACCAACAATCACTGTTACATAGTCAACTGCGTCACTCCAGCTATTGATCTGCGTAGATCTACAACAGTGCTCCCTCTTGCCTCAGAAAAACAACAATTTGGAACAATCTTACCTCTCTTTTGACTCACTCAGAGAGATATTTTCCTACTTCCTAGCCCTCCTAGCTTGGACTGCACAATCAACTAGGGGATAATCTGCTACTTACGCAGATCTCCGATCCCAGGTTCACCAACGTTGAATCTGTTGGATCTATTCTTTTCTTCTGCCACACTCAGCTTAAACAAGCTATGATACCATGTGAAAATTTTGTTAACTCTGGAATCCTTTTGCAAAAACTGGAAGATATCCACCTAATTTTTAATTTTCTAACTTAACAATATATTTGCAATTTACTATGGAAAAAACTGAATACATCACACTAAAACCTACAAAAATAAAATGCAGAAGAAATACAAGCGCAAAAACAAATCTGAACAAGCATAGATCACACAACCATTTGATAGATTTATTTTTGGACTAATGTCCTCGGAAAAACCCAATGTGGGAAAACCGGTGAAAAAGATCTGAGGGTCTATATATTATGTAGTAAATATTTATGAGTAAAAATCTATTATTGACACACCCATCAAATCATACAGAGAAAATTCCAGAAGAGATCTTGTGATACAAACCTCACTCATACACTGACTTGAGGGCCAGTTTGACCATATTTGTGGCCTTAGGAGATGATCCTATGGCTGCCAGTTGATTTCGGTTTTCCTGAAATCTAGACAAGAATGGATCAATATGCTATCCCTTCTACATCCTGGTGGTCCACATTTTCTCCTCCAGAAACATCTTCCGCTACTCAGAAGACCCCTCATACAATGTGACCAACGCATCCCACATTTCCTTGGGTGTCCCTTTGGTGATATGTGTGAACCAATATGATCCCTCACTCTATGGAAGATCAACCACTTGGATTTGAATATATTCTTCTTGAAGGCTCTTAGTGGTGCTTCATCCACTGGTTCAGCTTGAGCACTGTCGATAAAGTGCTTGAGGTCATGCTCATCTAGAAGGAAGGATATTCTTGCCTTCTAGATTACATAGTTGGAGGTACCCTTCAACTGATCCTGGTCACGCAATCTGTTGGTGGCCATCTCACCCAAATGTTGTTGATCTACTACCTCTCGCCCTTTGTGCAACTATATTTACGCACTCATTTTGGAGCAAGCCAAAAAAATTTCTACTACTGCATGAGGAATTTGAGTTTATTGGGAAAGAAACTCACTAAGGTCATAAATTCAAAAAAAATGTGTTTCAACTACACTTTCTGACGCTCTACACCAACAATCACTGTTGCGCAGTCAAATGCATCACTCCATCTATTGATCTGCGTAGATCTGCAACACTACTCCCTCTTTCCTCAGACAAGAACAATTTGGAACAATCTTACCTCTCTGCTGACTCACTCAGAGAGATATTTTTCTACTGCTCTAGCCCTCCTAGCTTGGACTGCACAATCAACTAGGAGATCAATTTGCTACTTACGTAGCTCTCTAATCCCATCTTCACCAACATTGAATCTGTTGGATCTATTATTTGCTTCTCCTGCACTCAACTTAAACAAGCTATGATACCATGTGAAAATTTTGTTAACTTTGGAATCCTTTTGTGGAAACTGGAAGATATTCACCTAATTTTTAATTTTCTAACTTAACAATATATTTGCAATTTACTATGGAAAAAACTGAATAAATCACACTAAAACCTACAAAAATAAACTACGGAAGAAATACAAGTGCAGAAACAAATCTGAACAAGCATAGATCACACAACCATTTGACACAGTTATTTGTGGACTAATGTCCCCGGAAAAACCCAGTGGGGGAAAGCCCGTGCAACATATATGAGGGTTTATATATTATGAAATAAATATTTATGAGTACAAATCTACGATTGAAACACCCATCGAATCATACATAGAAAATTACAGAATAGATCTTGTGAGATGAACCTCACTCCTCCATGGGAACCCGACACTGATCTGCACCAACACTCGACTGCCCTGCGCTGCATCTACGCAGTGACTGCGTTACTCTACACAGTCTCTACGTCACAACAATGGCTTCCCTTTACGTCTGTGTTGGTCTCTCTGATGGATGGAAATTGAGGCCTTCTAGCCTCCGTAAAATCTCTTTCAAATCCAGCACTAGCCCAACATTGTCTCCTTAGTAGGAAAACGACTTCCCTTCAACCTCTGCGCAGTGAGTGCATAAGGATTGCGTCACTGGATGTTTTTGTGGCTCTCTCTGTCTCTGCTACTATGCACTCTCTGGCTAAGGAATCCTTCCAACCAGAATTACTGCCCCTTGCCGTAAAAGATCTCACGATCAAATTTTCTCTCTGAGCTCTTCTCACTAAAGAAATCGATCTCTGATCTTTGCCAAAATGTATTTTCCAAATGACCCTTCAAGTCATTCTTATAGTCTTCTTGTTGAGACTTCAATGGCCTAGATTAGATCTCTAATCAACGAATAAGATTAAATTTTGGCTGGATCCATTTTTTCTAGATCATTACACTCATATTCTATTAATTCACTTTAATTATTTTATTTTCCTAAGTTTAGCCTTAGGTTCCCTTTAAAAATAATTAATTATTTTTATAGAATACAATCCAAGTGGAATTTCACCAAACGATTTTGGGTTATCAGGAATACATGTGTCTAAGCCTCTCCGCAAAATTTTATACTTAGAGCACATCCGATGCTACCCCAAATCAACATACATTTGGATGGTTGTGTATATAAGATAGAAGACCCCGTATCTAGTTTCATCCATCCGGGTTGTGATTTCAAGATTAATACAAGATTACAAAGTATGATGGCTATGATCATATAGAAAATCATCCAGTCATGGGTCCACCTTTTTTAATCAATGGACACATCTTTTTTATCATTGTACATGTAATGTTAGCTTATGTGTTGAGCATGGGTATGCCTCCCTCAGCAAAAATATCATGATGTAAATGTATTGTAATAGAAGATCATCTCATCGATTGTTCTTGATCCTGAATTGTCACAAATTAAAGCACTTCAGTCATCAGTCACCATTTCTGACTTTGTGCTTTAGGGGGGAATTTATTATAACCCATTTTGTCACATCTAGTCAGTCGACATGTAAACTGGATCAATCAACATCCTTTTACCCATGACATCATCATTGCATAAAGCCCTAAGCATGACTCTCCTTAATCCCATATTTTCTACCTAAAACATCCTTGAATCAACCTCTTTAAGAACCAACACAGTTTGTGTGTCTATAGAACTGCGTTCACCAGTAGGTTGCTCCATGTTGGGCTGCGTTGATTCTAGAAATTTGGGAAAAAGAGAGAGAATCCTGAAGCCTCTTCTTCTAGAAGCTTCCAAGATTTTTTACAATTATTTACCTCATACAAAACTCTTGAATCCTATCCTATCTCTCCTTGGAGTTTCCATCTCTTATCCTTTGATCCCATCCTCCCATCAAGAGTGGATCTCAAAGCCTATTTTGGTAAATGGATAATAACTCCCAAATTACCATCCTCTTCTATATATTTGTGGCCATCCAAAAGCCAGCCCTCATGTTGCTACTGTGAAGATTTATTATTCCATGCATTATGGTGACTAGAGGTGCATTTTGTGGAAAAGAAGGAACAACTCAAGTTAGAGGAGCTCTTCTACAATATCAACTCCTATATTTGGTTGTAACTCACTCCATTAATATTAATGCAAAGAGTTATTTATTTTCCTATATATGGTGTTATGATTTCATGTATTTTGATGCCACGTCGATCCATTGAATAAATTATTTAGATGATGCTACATAGATGTCATAGATCATTGGCTTGTGTTGTTTGATTGTGCAGGTTATAATTATAGTGATTAGAGCTATAATTGGAGAATTCAAGCCAAGAGAGGAGAAAAGCATATGACAGATCACATGTAGGCTTCATCCCATTACCTATTTACTTAAGGGAAACATTAGCTTCTTTGTATTTTTGTTTTTCTAGGCCAGGCCACCCAATCTAGGGAAGATACTTAAGTCTACAATCGTAGATTCTGTTTAAAAAACACATCAATTGTTTAATAATGCATTTTAGGTCAAATAAATAATAAGAAATAATATCATTAATTGTTGAGATTCAACAAGATGATGAGCTTAGTGAAAAATAAGCACCTTCACTAAGTGGGGCCCGTAGGCTATTTTTAGGTGTATGTCTATTTTTAGACATGGTGAGCATATTCTATAAGTTGCAGGATGATATTTGTAGATGGTTGGTCAAATGTAAAAAATAGATGAGATTCTATTTTTAGAATATTGGGCGAAGTCTATTTATAGATCGTCAATCTAAAAATAGATGCATGTCGATTATTATTAGCCCTTAATAATAATCCGACAATAAATATCAACTTATTCTCTTGGAGCACTTTATTTCAGTGAACAGATTTGGAAAATAAGTGGGCTGAAGGAATTAAGAAATTCCTAGGGTTATTGGTGGATCATGCATGGAGGACTCAGTTAGAACTAAAGTGGCAAAGTTGTGACAGAGTTGGAAGAGTAGTTATGGGGGTTGTTATTTAGTTTAACTCAGTTAAGTGAGTTAAACTCAGTTGAGCTAGTTGTATCTAGTCTAACTGAAAGATACACTAGTGATATTTTAGTGAATTAATTAGTTAATTACTTTACAACTAATAACTCACTAACAACTGAACAAATACAACAGTTAACTACTTGCATGTCAGTTCCAGTGGAGACCTAGTGGAGAGATAGGTGAAAGGGTGAGATGGAATATCCGTTGTGACCATAGTGATGCATTCAATGCATCTGACACACATTGGAGATGCCAATGAGGATTGCGTAGTCAAGGCAAGACCAATTTGAATTCATTCAGGGGTCTTCTTCAGCAGGGATTGCGCAGTGGAGGCAGGTTGTCAGGAAGCAAGAAATTCGTGCATATATATGCAAATTTCTGCATGACAGTGTGTAATGATTATTGATTGTAATGAGAGCTTGATGTACTAATCTTTGTATGAGATTATTACATGATCCATTGATATACATAATATTTGATAGTTGGGGTTTTTATCTTTAAGCTTTCTTGTTAAATAACTGTGTTATGTGCGATTGATTTTCTTCACATGTGTTTGCAATTGGCGATTTAATTTCTGCAAGATTAACAGTGGAAGGATTTTGTATTTAAAATAAGATTAATTTGTTAGATCAGGAGAATCTAGTAATATATCAGTATTAATAAATTTCTACATTAATGAAACCTCATTATTACAACTTGAACTCTCTAAGGATGACACCTCATGCAAAAAACTTGAACTCGCCCTAATCCATTCTACAATATTTTCTTTCTCAAACGATTACAATGAAATACCATGAGAAGACATACTTCCACATTTCATGACTTCAACCTCATGCTCTCTTATATGCATGGCTTGATTTATTAAGTATTTCCTATTGGCCTTTTATACTTATTTACCCTTTACATATTTTATTTTGGTAAAATACATTTCTCATGCTCACCCTTACCAAATGGCTCTAAATACATGCTCCCAAAATCACCCATATAACTTAATTTGTTGGCATTTTTATTATCGATAGATTTTATCATGTCATGCAAAGGTGTTCAAATTCCATGCCACCATAACAAACAAAACTTATACCTTCAATAAATGTATTTTTATTTGACAAAGTGTTTCCTTCACTAATTTAAGAGGCAACCATCCTTGTCCTATTTTTTCAATTGACCACCAAGTTGAGTTGCTCCATCTATCCACTACCATTCCATCCATTTTCTAATAGGAAACTAGCACATTGTCATTGACTATTTTTATAGATTCTCCTTGTACATAATTAATTTTATGGGTAGGAAAATAGGATACTTCACCTTCCCATATCATTTAACTTAGGTACACTTGGAAATATTCTCACTTTCAAGCCACATCCAAGTCATCCATAAAAAAATATGGGATTACCGACTTGCCTCTTAGGGTTACTGATCATTTCACCTCTACATCAACCTCCTCAAACTTGTCAAATACCACGACACATGTAGCATTGAACCTCCACTTATTTAATGACTTGGTTGAAAGC
The DNA here is from genome assembly GCA_034641835.2 of Pinus albicaulis. NCBI lineage: Eukaryota > Viridiplantae > Streptophyta > Pinopsida > Pinales > Pinaceae > Pinus > Pinus albicaulis. The sequence goes on along the minus strand of CM076583.1, from coordinate 467,176,009 downwards.
CAATTACATGAATCCCTGCCCTACTTTATGAATAATTTAATCCACACATCAAATAACCTCAACAAAATTTATCTATCACCTTTGGCAGATTCATAATTTGTTCACTTGGTAAATAGTTGCATAATTGTCCCAAGTTCAATCACCGTGCAACACATAAATGGTCACATGATCATAGCTATTACCATATGTCACCATCTCTTGTTTGAATTTTCAAAAAACTTAAGCAATCACAAACAAAAGTTTCTCGCACTATCAATCCCTTAATAAAATTTTACTTAAGAAAATTCTCACATAAACACATAGATCCACATTACAATAGGGTAGAATTTAGAGATCTCAATATTGTGGATATTTTTCCTTGTACTACTATTTTAATAATAATGAAAATTGTGTCAATCCCATATCTTCAATAGGCTAAACACTACCTATAACTACCCTTATCTAGTTGTATCCCAACTTGTTCAACATGAAAAATATCATGCATCCCCTAATAATTCAACAATAATGGAATTTTCTACTTGCAATTCCATTTCCCAACTAACCAGATGATGCTCTTAATCAACTTACTAAGTAGTGTGTTAGGGTTTGCAATTTCAGAGCCAGTCTCCATGGATTTCATAGAAATCTATAACAATAGTACCCCACATTTGAATTATGTGCATGAACCACCATGATGTAACAATTCTCTCCTCTTTGGTTACAATTTGATTGCACCATCAATCAACCATTGTTTTCTTCACTAAATCATATAAATAAATGTTTGGATCTATACATAAGTCACATGCAACTCTCAACTAAATCTAGGAAGATTGATAAAGGATTCATCGCTACAACATAATAATTGTCTATGGCACATGATATATTCACACAATAATCCAAATGGATCATTATATGTGTTTTCATCTATTTTGGTACATTCTAGGTGGAAAAAGTGGAGCTATTGGCTTGTAAGGCTTATTTTAGGAGCAAGTCTATTTTTGGTGGTTTGAGGTGTAGAACCTTTCAAATCCCAATTGAGGCCTTAAACAATAATTTTTGGGGTAGAAATTTTGAAAACAAATTTTTCATTAATGGTGTTATATACATCAATAGATTTTTAACAGCATGAAAATAGCCTCAATTGGAGTTCATATGTGGAATTTATGCCTCCCACAAGTTGACGTATCTTATTAAACACCATAATATAAAATGGATTCCAAATCAACTCACATTATTCACACATGTATACTTCTAAGAATATCTTGTAGGATATAAAACATTAATCCTAATTAAGAGTTGAGGCATGCAAAAAACCTAACCTTAACTCTAAAAAATTACTAGACTATGTTAAATACCATGCCACTAGGAAAGGAGGGAATGTTAATCTTATTGTATTGATTATTGTCCAATTGTTGAGAACATCATCTAGGAGTGGGATATTGCACTACAACAAAGGAAGTATAAGGTCCTCTAATGGAAATATTGGCTAGAGTATCGATGGAATATCCATAGTGAGTGCTCCTTTCGTTGTATTTGCATATCATAATTGAGAAGACAAAAACAAAGCATATGACTCACTTTCTAGCTAGGTTGATACCATGTTGAGTTTTCCTAGGGCATATTTTGTGTTCATTTTGTGGATGGTGTGTTATTTTCTTAGCTTATTTCATTTCAATTTTAATTATTTTAGTATTTTCATGCATTAAGCTATTAATATTAAATATTTACCTAAAGTATAACATTGCAAGAGATTTCAGATTATTGTAAGATCTATTGTGACAAAGTGTTCCAATGGAATATCCAGGGAAGTTTACACATCATATTGGTATAAAAGAAACTTGCTTTGGGATTTTTATGGGAGTTACAAGAATAAATAATTTCTAAAATCCTAGCCATGGTATATTATTAGAGTAATAATAATCCATGAGATGAATTAGAGGACAATTTTTAAAAGATAGAAGCACAAGTCACTAACATCTCCTACAACATGGCCATCCTCATGGTAGATCTAGAGAATAATTTTGGACCTTTCAAGGAGTTTAATAGCTCTAACTACACAATTGACTTGGATGAGAAATCTGGAGATAATGAATACCTAGAAAAGGAGTTGAAAAATTATCCTAAGAAAGAGATACCAAGTTCTAATGCCATTACTTCTTATCGATATCTATTTATAGTGGATAAGAAGCCATGCCAAGGCGATATTGATGTTGTGAATTTGAATCAATGGTTTAAAGAATTATAATTTTATTTCATTGTTCATAACATAGAAGAAGAGAAAAATACTTTATTCAATCCACTGATGTTAGAGGGCCATGCCCAAGCTTGGTGGAATGATCTAAATCTTGGGGGATAATATCTAGAAGGATTGAATGCTGAGAGAAGAGGAGAGGAAACATATAATTATAATCACAAGAACATTGATGAAAATACATGAAATGAATTTACACCATAAAAATATAAAAAAGATAGAGTTGTGGAAGAAGCATTCCTTTAAAAATAACCATTATATGCAATAAGGCCAATTTTGGGACCTTTCCTTCATGAAATTCACTCTATTTTGATTGCCTTCTTGCAAGGTCTCTTGTTGATGAATTCAAATTTGATGAGGATTGACTACATCAATTACATATCTATCAAGTGCCCTTTTTCATATAAATTACTTTATGACTTATAGTTTCAAACTTAGACTATAAGCCCTTGTAAGATTCAGATAAAAAATCACAGAGTAGAGAGTCATTCCTTGGTAACAAAGTGGGAGGTGTTTAAACCCATCATTAAGTCCCCAATCTACATAATTAGGTATGAAGATGACCAGTTTAACATTACTAATAGAAGACTAAAGGGCTTGAGAGTGTGTAAGAGTACACCACTTAGTTCAAAAAATGGCCATCATGTTGGGTATATTTCCTAAGAACCCATATGTACTCCTCATGTATGTAGGTGGTATACATATTTATTTATGGAGGTAAGTGATGGTCCTTAAACATAGGGCCTATGTGCAAGAATATTACCTTAAGAAAATGGATAAGAATAAAGGAAAACCATGTGATTTAAAGTAAAAATATCATCAAGATGTTCCCAAGGAGGGAAAGAAGAAGTGGAAAGGAAAGGAAAAGAAGATAATAGCCAATACACATTATTCCAAATATCCAAATGACCACTATAACCATTGGGATATCAGGGTTCACACTGAAGAAAAGTGTTGAAACATACATTTAGAGTTGAATCAAAATAACCACAAGAAAGGTGCCAAAAAGGAGAAAATGCTAGTCACGGACTCAAGGAACAAAGTAGAGAGCGACCTAGATGTTGATGAGAATATTTTCTTCACTACAATGTAGATTCATACAATGAGGTGAATCTAAGTATCCTCCATACCAAGGAAGAGAAGGAGATGAGAAAATTATTCCATACTATGATCTAGATAAAGAAGACGAAGGTGGATGTTCTATTTGATTCTAAATCACAAGCCAACCCCATGGAAAAATATTTGGTCAATAATCTTGGATTGGAAGTTCTTGACCATAATCACCCATATCCATTATGATGAGTACATAATATTCCAAGGCACATGGTCACTAAGCAATCTAATGTCAAATTCTCCATTAGTCTGAACTATATGGATGAAGTGGAGGTAGACATAATACTAATTGATGTGTGTGGTGCAGTGTTTTGAAGCCAATGCGTGTACGGAAGAGAAAAAATCTTGAGGAGATCAAGTTTTCCTTAATTGCAAACTATATGGGTGAAGTAGAAGTATAAATAGTGATACTTTATGTGTGTGGTGAAATGTTTGGAATCCCCTACATGTATGTGATTGATGAGACCTTCATGACAAGATAAAACTAGTATCGTAAGATCAAGTATGTGAAGTCCTTTATCATTAATGATCACAAATATAAATCCAATATCTCTTTTTTAATTGGTAAATAGACCAAGAAATTTATCAAGTTTAGTAGGAAAGTTGTATTACTCTTCTTAAGAGAGAACTAGTGAGGGGTTGAGATTGTCGAACTAAAGGCATCTTTGTAGGGATGTACTAAAGATAAAAAATAAAAAGTGGAGAAGTTGTTGCAGGTCTAAAAGAAGTGTTTTATGAGCCCAAATATTTTCCACCCAAGAGAAAAATGGAGCATGCAATATAGTTGTTGCTTGACTCCCAACTGCTAGTTAATGGGTTGTATAGATAGTCCATCCTAAAAGTATATGAAGTGAAGAAAAAATGAGTTATTGAAGAAAGGACTAGCTTGAAAAAACACCTAACTTTATGGGTCACCTATCATTATAATACCTAAAAATAATGGAGTTTGGAGAATGTGTATTGACCATAAATATTCAAATAATATCACCTTAAATAATTGATACAATTTTTCCCATGATCCATGAATTGTTATATTAGTTGTAGCTTGCTAATTACTTCGCCAAGTTGGATCTCAAATCCATATAAAACAAAGTAAAAGTGAAATAATAATACATATAAAAAACTACCTTCAATACAAGGCAAGGTCTATATGAATGGATGGTAATTCCTTTTGGTTTATGTAATGCACCAACTACATTTATCATGTCATTTTGTAGATTAATTTGTAATAGTGTACATAGATGATATATTGGTTTATAGCTCTAGTTAAGATCATATCTCACATCTCATGCACATGTTAGAGGCTTTGAAAATGAATCAATTACTAGTAAAGATTAATAAATGTGAATTGGGTTAGTAGTCATTAGTGTATCTAGGGTATGTGATTATAGTGGAGGGGAACTCAAGATGAATCCCTTGAATATGGATAACACCCTAAAGTGGAAAAATCCTACTAATGTCACTAAAGTTAGGATTTTTATTGGGGAATGGTACATACAAAAATTTATAGTATTATTTCTAGTTGTGGTCGCACCACTTCATGCCATCATAACTAGCAACAAGAATTTTTTGTGGGATTGCATTGACATAAAGTTTTTAAAGAGTTGAAACGAAATATTATTCAAGCAACATTATTTCTAACCTAATTTTTAGAACTCCTTTAACATGGAGACATATGCAAGTGGATATGCTATGGGAGCAACTTTCAAAGTAAGGAAGTATGCCAATTGGTTATCAATATGAAATGTTTCATGGTGGATACTTGAACTAATTTTCATATCACAAGGAACTATGTGCTTTAGTTCAAGATATCGAGAGATGGAAGCACTATTAAATGGGTAAGAAACACATCATCCACACTAATCAACAACCACTACAATATTCACAAACCTAGGCTAAGATTCAACAAAACAAACACTACAAATGGATGGGTATTTTATAACAATTTAATATAATAATCAAATGTAATAAGGGGATACACTAATAATATGGAAAACAAGCTTGTGTTACCTAATTTATGGAAACAATTTAAATTGGAGACAAATGCAAGTAGATATGATATGGGAGTGATCTTGAAGCAAGGAGGCAAGCTGATAAGTTATCATTATGAAATGTTTCATGGTGGATATTTGAAATACCTCACACATCACAAGGAACTATATGATATAGTTCAAGCTACCAAGAAATGGAAGACCTATTAGATGGGAAAAGATGCCATCACCCACACCAATTACCAATCACTACAATTTTTTCAAACCTAGAGTAAGCTTCAACAAACCAAATACTACAGATGGATGGGGATATTATTATAATTTAATCTAATCATAAAATGTAACAAGGAGAGACACTAATAAGTTTGAAAGAATATTTTAAAGAACATCCACATCCAATTTCATGGATTTGGGAACCCTTATGCACATGGAGTCTTTTACCCATGATACATGTTGAGATTTTTGAGTGTTGGGGTAACATCGGATGTGCTCTAGCTCCCAAAGTTTGTGGAGGGACTAGAGTACATGAGATATCCAAGTCCCAAAAAGGGATTTGAGAAATTTCGTCCTATTTAAGAGATAATTAATTAATTAATCTTTTTACTTAAGGACCCTAAGTATAAATTAGGAAAATTAAAAGATTAAAGGTAATTAAACTAAACATGTGATGAAAATGACTTAAGTCACACGGATCAAGATTTATTTTAATCTTAGTTGTCGATTCAAGATTAGGTCATGGTATTTGGTTTCCCAACGAGAAAATTATAAAGGAAAGGCATGGGGTCAGTTGGAGAACACACACGGAGGCAGAGCACTGGGACTAAGTTGGAATTCTAGGGTGTGGTTTGCTAAGAATTTCTAGAAGTATTTCAGCTACAGTGAGGGGTAGTATTGATGGAAGGGATGATCTTATCCCAGGCTAAGAGTGTATCAAGAGGCAGAGAAGTAGCAGACTGAGCAGCGTAGAGGGAGCAACAGTTACGCAGCGTAAAGGGTTCAGGTGCTATGTAGGCCTAGACATGGCAACACAAAGGTAGTAGGAGGCTAGCAGGGTTGATGTGGGCCCAACCAAGGCAACGTAGGGGTAGCGTAACCCAGTTTAGGGTGACACATGCCCTTCTAAGCAGTGAAGGGGATGACGCAAGGTAGCCGAGTTGACGTAGAGGGCTTCAGAGCAAGGATGTGGTTTCTGAAGACAGAAAAGGGTTGAGTTCTGTAAATCCCATTTGAGGGTGTGAATCAGTCATTTTCTCCATCTCCGGAATAGAGGTATTGCTGCAGATTGTTTATTTCTCTATTGGGCTAACCAGATTGGTGCCCATATTTGTTGTACTTAGAATCTACTTAATAATAAAACCCTCTAGCAGCCAAAAGACCGGTTTTCCCGCATTGGGTTTTTCCGGGGATAGTTGTCCATAAAATCCTATGTGTCACTTTGTCATTGTGTATGTATTCAATTTAGATCTGCATTTGTGTAGACTTTTAATTTGTTTACTTCGATGTTAATACTATTCATATTAATAACTTGTCTAAGTAGGATAAGTAAATCAAGATTTAACAGTAGGGTTTCTACATAAGTAATATTTAGAAATTTTCACATGGTATCAGAGCGATTGCAGATCTAGCCTGGATCACCAGCAAAAATACTGAAGATTCCTTGTTGCAAAAAGCAACAGAGAAAGCAACAACAACCATACAAAGTCAAACCAGAGAGGGCAACATAGTAGCAGAAGGAAGCATAGCCACGCAAATGCCAGAGTGATGCAGTCTCCACGTAGGCCCATGTACTTACTGCGTAGAGGCAACACAGAAGTTGTGTTGAGACTGTCTGATCATGTAGAGGCTAGCTAGGGTGACACAATATTGAAATTGTTAGCTGATTCAGAGTGCCGGAAGTCTTGTTGTAGACCTTCAGTAGTTGCTGGTGGGGTTAAATTTCTGATGGTGAAGAATTTAGCCTAAGCACTTGTTGACAAAGAGCGGGAGGAGAACAACTTCTTAGAATATTTCCAACCAAAGAAATCTACAGATTGATCAGAGGATCGAAGAGAGTTGATTCGTTATGATTGGAAGACTTCCAAGAGAGGGGGTCAGCTGTTAGAGTGATCGGAGGGTGCCTTTCTCGCCAAGGACCCTAGATCTGAGTATCTAGCATAGAGAAGAGGATTCGTTCCAACAATTTTTTTTTTAGAAAATGGCACCTCAAGGAATATGTGATCAGGATAGGTTCGATGGCATGTCCAACTTTGCAATCTAGAAGGCCATATTACTGGTAGTCATCAAGGCATACAGCTTGAGGGAGCATGCAAAGAAAGTCTTGGCCACACCGACTGATGCAGATCTCATGAAGAAGCATGAAGAAGCAGCAACACATGCCAAGTGCTTCATAATGGATAGGGTTAAAGATCATGTGGTACCACACATAGCCGAGAAGAAGATGACTAATGAGACATGGAAAGCCTTAACCGCCCTATATGAAGGAAGATCCATCCAGAGGAGGATGCTTCTAGAGAATCAATTGAGGTTATTCATGATGGCCAAGGGAAAGGAGATCAAAAATTTTCTTTTCAGACTATAGGCGATCAGGGATCAACTGACTGGCATGGGGGTGAAGGTGGAGGACGATGTTATGGTGAGGACTGCTCTCAATGTGGTCACAGAGGACTGGAAAAATTGTGTCCAAAGTATCTTGGTTAGAGCGGACCTTCCCAACTCGGACACTATGTGGGCTATCCTCCGATAAGAAGAAATCCGTTAGATCAACAAGATACAATACAACACCTGGTCGAGTAAAGTAAAGAAGGAATAGGAAGAAGATGCAACCTTGGCATCAAAGAGGCAGCAAAGGACAAATAATCGCGATCTGTCAAAGATCAAGTGTTTCCAGTGCGACGTGTTAGCACTGGAATCAACACTTGGACTGCTTCAAGTGCTTGACTAGTCACATCCTAAGCTCTAGGGAAATTAAATGATTTGAATTATATAATTGGTAGGTGGTTAAATCTCTCAATCACTGAAAATGGTTTCATAAAAATTCACTTTCACACCAATGAGGGTATCTAGGACTGATATGGTAGAAAAATATAAGTTTGTCGTCTATGGCAGGAATAAAGTATGGAATAATAGAAGGCATAGTGGGTCTGCAAGGCATAAATCAACTGATTTGATGAAAAAAACACAAGAACCAATCTGATAATATATCAATAAGAGTATGCTATCATAAGACTTACAATAATCTTATTGAACATCATTAAAAGTCACTGTCATAAGGAATGCTCTTTAACTAGTTATTATGCAAATCTCATCAAGAAAGCTTACTAAGTAAGATTGATAAAAATTGATAAGGTACTGTTGTGGCCAGAAACAACCCCCCTCTTATTTAGTATTAGTGATAATACTAAATAAGTGGGGACCCTTAGTCAAAAAATCCAAAAAGTTAATTAGTGTTTGTTTTCCTTTTTTTTCAAAAAAACTTACTATCATAAACTTAGGAAAATTCCTTGGAAAATATTCAAAAAGACTTATGTTTTATGATAGTATTGAATAAAATCATTCTTTGATGAATATCGCATCGCAATAGGATAATGAATGCCTCTTTACGAGCGGAATTTTAAAAGTGCGATGAGAAACTATGCGCTAAAAGAAAATTCATCGCATCGCAAGTTTCAGATATCATATTTTGTGCTGAGAAACCTCAAAACACTGATGTGCAATAACATATATCGCAAATCGCATTTCACAGAAAATACACTAATGGATGTTTGTCATATGTTATATTTTGCGATATTGCGATTTTGTGATATTGTGACATTGCGATTTCGCGATGTTACAATATTGCGCTATTATAATATTGTGATTTGCAAAGATTGCGATCTGCGATATTGTGATTTGCGATATTGCGATTTGCGATATTGCGATTTTGTGAAGAAAATCGTAGATCGCATTATCGCAAATCCTTAGGGCTCATTATACGAAGAAATATTTTCATAAACCGAGACACGTTATAAACTTTAAATTTTAAATCGATAAATTGATTGTCACTCATTAATGAAAAATGGTTTTGTTCTAATTAAAGAAGTGATTTCACGTAATGTGATGCATTTCATAGCTCTTCAGCATTTAAAACTTTCCGTCACCTTTTTCATATCATTACTCTCACTTAATTCGTAAAACGCAGGCGCGAAGAACAGAGGACTATACAAAGCGATATTCAGAGTATTATGGGAAAGAAAGACAAAGCTCTGAGTTTTGAAAGTAAAGAGATGGCATCCTTGTACACAGACACTGCCTGCAACAAAGACGTTGGTATCACCACTTGGGATGGCATGCATAAATTTCTTGAAGAGGAGAACCCCAGAGTAATGAATGTTTCGGCTACTGCAGGATCAAGTGATTCTTCTGAAGCATCTCTTACAGAGTTAGCTTGTTCATTTTTGCACCGGATAGCAGCAAGACCGAAAATTCTCCCATATACAGACATGGTGAAATAGGTGCTGGATAGCACTGATATTACAGACAGACAATTCAAGACTCAGGGGCAAGATCTCATTGGCTCATTCACTCCAGAAGATTTAAGGCTTATGTATCATTTTCCGGAGCCACAAGCAACTTACAACAAACAGTTTATGGAGAAGTTTGCTAAGGAAAATGCAAACCTAGCAGAATGCACCAAGGAATGGTCTAGAAGAGACGAACCACTGAAGAAAGATAAACACGGTATGTACAGTACTGGTTCTCTCACTTCTCTGTATTGTTTTGCTGCTGTTATGCTATGTAGGCTTTTTGGAAAGCCTGATATTAATAAGTTTTCACCTGAATGGCTACCGTTGTTGAATGCTGCTGTTAATGCTACCATTGTGGATTGGGCTAATATTTTGTCTGATAACTTAGCCGTGGCTATTTTCAATTATCGGTTTAAACGGACTGTCTCTCAGAGGATTTATCCTCCTTTTTACTTAGCTGCTTATGTAATGGATTCAATCTGCTTTGTTTCTAAGTTTCCTTTAATGGGTTGGCAATGGACAATTCAAGATCCCCTACCCATTCATGTTTATCACAAGGAATTGTGGGATTCAAATTTCATTCCCCATTTTTAGAGGATTTTCCATGGCATTATGCTACCATTGTACATAATGTTGTATAATAAGGATGCTCCAAGATTTTCTCCTGAAGCAGAAGTAGACATGCTCCCTGTCGCAAGATGGTTTGGAGAAGAATTGTTTACCTATGTTAGGGTTTTTGGAAGTTCTGCTTCTCCTCGTGTTTTACCTTTGTATGTTCCGGATAAACTCCTGGTCCGGGAAATTGCATATCAAACCTGTGGAGAGGGAGGTTTGACCAAAGATTTAAAAGATAAAAAGAAGGCCATATGGCCACAATTTCCTGTGGCCTGCGGAGCATTTTCATTATTTGATGTTGGTCATGCATTTAAGGAAGTAAAAAATATTACATGTTTACAATTATTCAAGTTTTCAAGAAGGCTATTCGACCCGTATGATGTTGTTAAGGATTTCACCACTACAGTCAAGGTGAGAATATTTGTTAAAGACGATGATTTTTTTGATGATATGTTTCAAGGAAAATGCACATTTAAAGAGATTCTACATTTAGCTCAAACACAGTTTTCTCCATAAGAATTCCAAGAGTTTAAGATGTACAAAGAAAGGAGGTTGACTACTATTCCTCTGGATAAATTGTGTTTGGAACCCTTAAGGGAACCAACTCCTAGTGTCAGTCTAAGTGGGAGTTCAGCTTCAGACAAATCTAAGTCAAAGTTCGAAAAAGAAACCTCTGAACACTCTAAAAAGTATGATAATGATCAGGATAAAAGTGAAGGGTCAGTAAAGGATACTGCCCAATCAAAAGAACTCTCTCAGCAACAGATTTCAACCACTCCGCAGTTAAATCTTCCCCCTCTCATTGTACAGCAACCATCCATCAGAACCGAATTGGATAAGGAATGGGAAACATTTAATGAATTGATTAACGTTGAAGGACAGAACACACAGACTCTTGTAAGTAATGTAGAGACAGTAAAAGGTTTAGTTACAGGAATAAGTGCCAATGTCACAGAAACAACACATATCCCCATTACTCTATCTTCTGAGCTGATGCTCAAAATAGAGGAAATTCCTCCTCTGGATATATTCTATAGTCCACAACATAAAGTAGTAGTAAGAAAACAAAGGAAGAAGAGGAAACTAGAAAGTGTAATCTCTACTGATGCAAAACAATTGGATGTTTTATGGAAAGATCCTACTACTAATACAACTGAAAATCTTACTAAATTATCTCAGATTACAGGAGCATATGCCTCTGCAGCCATCGACAAAGCATCTGAGGTAAGGCAATTATTGAATGAAAAAGAAGATCAAATACAGATTATGCAAGAGATGCACAAAGATGAACCCAAGATCATAGAATTTATTACAGATTCTGTTTCCTTGAATAAACAACTACTACAACAACAAGATATATTATGCCAGAAAATCTCACAATGGAACTCTTTTTGAGAAGAAAGTGATAAAACCACTAATCATGGCGTAGAATTACGACATGATTATGATTTAACTAATGAAAGAGTTACTGACTATTTGTCTTGGAAAAAGACAGAGGAAGGAAAAAGGGCAGGAGCACCAATCATCAATGACAGTCATAAAGAGATGCTCTTCAATAATTGGGATACACAGATTAAGAATGCAGAACAAGCAGTGGAAGAAGCGGCTACAGCAGCAAGCAATATCATTGATTGTGTGAATGAAAATTTGCACAAGGAAAATTTAATTTCAGAAACTACTCCAGGATACCTACCACAAGAACAGCAACTGCAAACAGAGTGGAAACAAAAAGCTGAAGAAAAGGCAGAATTTATTAAAGGATTAACAAAGTTAAATTGGGATTCTTACTGGGCATGTCTGGTAAAACCATATAGCCAATGCATGACTCTCAATTGTATCATTAATTCTGCTGAGAAGATAGCGCTAGCACTTGCTGATGTCGTTTTCACAGGGCAATTAAAATATGAATTCGGCCAGCCTGTTCTTCTCAAATCAATGCTGAATGCTTGCAAACTCAAAGATCAGATTCATAAGTAGTTAGTTGGTAGTTTTAAATTTTAGATTTAGTATTAGTTTTACTTTATTTTTGCCTAGAAAAAGGATGGTAATTTAAACCGTATCCTAAAATTTTGTAATAAGTTATTTTTTTAGATTTAGTTAGTAGTATTTAAACCCTTCACATGCATTTAGAGAAGGGTCCTGAAATTTGTCAAAAACTTGTCCTCAGAACATGCACTTTTGCACCCTGAGAGGAGGTTTTGATAAATGAATGGAACAAGATTTATTGATATCTGCGTTTAATATCTGCTACTGATGTTGCACTTCTGTACTCTTAGTGGATGTTGGATTAAGAAGAGATAAGTCATTATTTCTTCTAGCTCATGAGTAGAACTAGTTATAAATGGTACTTTTATCTCTTAACTATTTCTGCCCCTGTTTTAAAGTGATATTCATGTTCAGTTATTTTTATATTGATGTTTGAATGCTTGAGTTATCATTTGGCACTTTTGTACGGTGATAGCTATTTATTTATGCTTAATGTATGAATAGCTTATTATGCGATATGTTTTTCACAACTGTTTCATATAGCTTTTTATATGAAATGGTTTATCTTTATTGAATTCTTTTCTTATAACAGTTTAATGATCTTTATTACCAATTGTTATTCGAAATCACTTTAGATCTCATAAATAGAAAGATTACATCCCGGGTTAGTTTAGAATTAGATATTTCTGTTTAAATTAGAATACAATTTGCATGCTATTAGATTAGAAATAGGATAAAAGCATTTCACTTAGGAACTTTAGGAAATAAATATCAATTCTCAAAACACATAGACACATATTTGGAAACTGGTCCCATCATCCCCAGTCAGACCCACTACACCAAACGAAAAAGGAACTGCTAACCAAGGTCCGGACCGGGTGGGTATCCCCCTTGTTATAAGACCTAATTTTTGGGGCTTCGACAGGTACATAAACACATCAAGAGGCTCATAAAAAAATATAAAAACATTGAAACTACAAATTGGAATTGAAGAGATTTAGGTATGGAAGCACATAAGAAGGATCAACAATACACATATCAAGATAGTAATAAGTCCTCAAAAGTGTTATTAAATATCATTAACTGAAAGAGTACACTGATCACATGAGTATAAGATTCAAAAACCACGAACATTTTCTCTATTGAGTTTAATCATATATATACAAGAGATATTATGCTGATATTTCCACAAAAAGTGTGAATATCTTCTGGAGGAGTTATCATATTCCTATACATAAGGTGAAGCTTATCCTTAACCATAATACAAAGAAGTGCAAAATAATAAATAAAAACAACATGATGACATATAGTTCGAAGTGGTTAGAATGATGTGGCAAACTACTCCTCTTTTCTGGTATAACCACTTCCTCAAAAAGTGCAACTAACAGCTGAAGATGACATCTGGCTCTTTCCCCCAAAAGTGCAAAAATTGTCAACTGAAACTAACATATGGAAGAGAACTTGATTAATTGACACTTGGCAACAACTTCTTCTATTGATATTGCATGTATGTAATTACACCTTAGTATCGTCCTTTGATTTTTGAACAAAAACTCCCTCCACATCCTTTATACAAAAATTTAGGAAATAATAGCTACCTTTCATAAATAGGTAGTTATTATGGAAACCCTGTAAATAGTTGCATTTGTTGATTAAGCTAAAAATGTGTGCTTATTATTCTTTGATTTGCCTTAAATGTTTAAATAAAATCAAGCACTAAAGCTAATATTTTGAGGGACTCTGCCTTAGAGACTCTTTTAGCTTTTCATTTTCTTGCATGTTTCTGTTCCTCGGCTCTACTCTTCTTAGCTTCATTTCTTGGGCTTTCATCAACAATTATAATTTCATCTTTCAGACTAGGATTAAAAATGAGTTTGTTGTTCAATCTTAGCTTGTTTTTAGGCCTAGTGTGAGGTCTTCTGAGGTATGGGTTGGGAATATAAGAAACCTCTCTTCTTCTTTGCATGATACTGCTAGATTGGCCTGCCTCATACTTTATCTCTAAGAAATCCTCTTCAGTACTGTCTTATTTGAAAGATGAATAGGAGTGAATAATGTTCTTATCATTTCTTCTGGTAGATGTCTTGGATTTTTTGAGAGAAGAAAATAATTGAGCTAATTGTTGAGCCTCAAAATTGTACTTTCTTTCATTCCACTTTACCTCATTTTCCTTTGTCCATTGCTATCCTAGACCCAATTGATCAATGAATTTAGTTAAAATTACTTTTAGAATGATTTACATGACTGACTTGCTAATTTTAGTGATTTTTGCCATTGTAAAGCATTTTGACCAGAACTAGCTGCAGAATGCAGACATTCCGTAGCTAACCGGCGATTCTGTAGTTGTCTTCATGTTTGAGTATGTTCCAGGTGGCCTCTCAAGAAAAACCGCATATGGGCATATTCCACGTCATGTCTACATGGTTCGTTGCTCACCATGAAGGAAGAAACAAATTCTGGGTATGGTTTTGGAACGTGGGAACACATTTAGGAAGGCAGACTTCTATTAGGACTGTGTCAATCCAGATGTCTCTTTCCTTTTTACGCAGTCACTTCAAGAGTCCTAATGTGATTCCGATAAGGAAAGACAATGTTCCTAAAATTGTTGCAAGTCTTGTTATTTACATTTTTTATATAAACACTTGGGAAACCGAGAGCTAGGCTAGATTTTATGCTAGATTTTGCTTAGATTTTGTGCTACATTTCTGAAGACGCAGAGTGCTCTGTTCAAGTTATTTCACTTTTAATGAAGCAGACAGTGTTGTTTTGAAAGCGTTGATTTGATTTGGAGTTAGATTCCGTCAGGTGGTAGAGGGCCCCTACCTCTTGCACGGATTTATTTGCGTAATTTAGATAAGTATTCTAGCTGCCTTTACATTTTTGAATTTGAATTAGTAGTTGTTTTCATTAGCTACTATAGTTATACTCATTCTAACTCTTCCAAAAGAAGAAGCTCTTCCAAAAGATTATAATGATGAATGGGAAATGGCTATAGTATTGTAGGGTTTAATTGTAATCTCTTTTATTCACCATCACAGTTATACTTATGCTCAGCACTCTTCCACAAGAAGAAACTCTTCCAAGAAATCTTTATACTGTCTTAAGCATGATTGTGATCTTGAACGTTTTAGTTGTGTGTTTTCACTAAGTACCATAGTAGTTCTTGCTCTTAAATGCTTGTCAAAAATATCATAATGATGGGTAGGAGATGGCTATGATATCTTAGTTTTTCATTGCTTTCAGTCTTTACATTTGCATTTGCACTCAATTACATAGTCAGGATTGTTCTAAAAACTCTTCCACAAGAAGGAACTCTTCCAAAATACCAATCATGATGGACAAACATACTATATAATTCCATAGAATAATGCATGATAGCTTAGTTAGGATGCTCCGGAGTTTAATTGCACTTAATTCATGCTCAGTTGTTTGGTTTTAAGTTTGATAATGACTCGTAGTTTAACACTGTTTTAGGCTAGTGACATTTTAGGTTTGGTTGTAGTTCAACTCATCGCATTTGCACTCCATATTCAGTTGTCATTCACTGCATACTAGATTACTTCAGTTGTTAAATTTAACAAAACAACCTTCATTATTCACAAATCTCTTCTTGTTCTAAAATCCATAATTGATTCATAACCATATGAATAGAAGACAATATCATTTTAAGGCCTGAAGTACCTCTGCAATTTCCTTATCATTTCATAAACAGAGCCCTCCCTCAAAAGACTACTTTGAAAAGAAATCTATAACTCTTGAGTAAGGTTTTGTGACATTCAATTAAATTGCAGAATAGAGTTAGGAACTAGTCCTAGAATAGAAGATCTTATGATGGTATAAATGTTTTATTCCAAATATGCTTTAACAAATCTCTAATCAAGGATAAAATGTTGCATCATTATAAGTTAGTTGTTTAAACGGTTTAGTTAGGAAGATTTGCATGGTTAGTTGATCATTTCTCAAGTTGAGTTTAATCATTTCCTTAGAAGTCATTATCAAGCTCTGTTTTGCTTAGTCATAGTTTAGATTTGATTGTACTTCAGTGTTTGCAATTGCATTTGTCATTTGTCATCAACCAATTAGGTTTCACTCTGTTTCTAATCATTAGCTTCCTTCCATTAGCTTTCTAGTCATTTTCCTTGTGAACATAAAACCACCAAAAGATCAAAAACATCAGAAATCATCACAAAAGACCAAAAACATCATAAAATACTACACACAACGCATTAAGAAACAAGAACCTAGGTACATACAGTACACTTCACTTCAGCAGTTTACCAACCCTGGTTGACAATTAAATGAGCTCAATTTAGGAGACTAGATTGAGACCAAACACTAATTTTGGTTCTTCTATTGAAGGGGTGTCACTGTTTTCTTCTTGCTCTCCTGCAATTTTTGGAACAGAGTGTTGAACTGGTACTTTAGGGCTGACTTCCTCTAAACTTTCTTCTGTTAAGATCAATTTCCTTTTGCCTTTATGTCTTGAGGAAGAGGTTATGTTTTCCTCACACGTATATTTAACCTCTTCATTAGGCGAATTATTCCCTTGCTTGAATCTAATTGCATGCTCTCTTCTAAATGATTCTAAAGTTTGGGCTTCTTTAGAATTTTTCCTTGTATACAATTTTTATTCTAGTTGTACCATTGGTATGGGAGTGACAGATTCTGTTTTGGCTCTTATTGCTGAACTTCTAGTTTTTCTACTCGTTGATGGAATAGACTGAGATGCTTGTGAATTATTTGGCACAAGTGTTGAGCCAGTTTGTTCTTCTTGTACATTTCATTTCTTAGGTCTCCATACCCTCCTCCTAGAATTGACGCTACCAAATCCTTCATTTGTTAGAAATTTATCCCAGGTAGTTCTCTTTTTCTTAAGGTGATAGACCACCAACATCTTGATTAAGCCTCTATAATAGAGGTTATGTAGGGAATAATTATGGGTCTTCTGTAATTTTAAAGACATTTTTAACAAGGATTTGTAGAGAAAGAAAGGAAAATTTATAGGTTTGGAACCTGAGATGTGAGACATAAATATCACTTGATATTGATGAACATTAGAGAATCTACCCTCACAGGTAATATAGTGTTGCATAGTAGTTATGACATGCTTCCATTCTGGCCTAAAAGAGGAAATATGCACAGAAGGAGTCCAATTGACATTTTTGTGTTCAGGTTCGAGGAAAGAACTTACATCTGCTTGCAACATTTTATTTTTGAACGTACATTCTCCAGTAGTTGAAGTCTGAGTAGCCCTAGCTATAATGGTCTCAGGGTTTTGAAAGTTTTACTTCCGAGCTTGACTTTCTCCCCATCAAAACTTTCAGCAAATGCATGTGCAACAACTACATTTTCCCTGAAAACTTCTTAAGAAACATGTACCAGCTTGCTGCTTTAAATTGGGGCTTTGCTCTGTGGTCAAAAAATCTAGTATTCGCTGGCTCAGAGCAGTTAAATTTTCCGTGTTTACCCATCCTACTTAACACCTAAGCTCAAACTTTATGCACAATTGTTCAAACTAAAGATAGAAACCCTACACACAGCCCTACTTTCTTGCTTTAGATGACAAGTTGTTTGCTGGAAAATGTAACACTATTAGCTGTAACCTTCTTGGAGAACTCAGTCATGAAAAAAAGTGAATGTAATCTTATGGAGTCTGCGCGCCTTTAATAACGGTGTGGTTTAATTCACATGATTTGAAATGATTCAAATCTGAGCACCAAGTCACCCTATAAAATATATCACTCCTCTGCATCATTAATAAATTGATACTTTGTACCTTCATTTTCCGCTTCAGCTATAATGAGTAGCTATAGGTTAGCTCCATTAACAATATAATCTTTCCCTTATAATATTTCTTCTAATTTAGGAATAATTACTCTTTTAAAAATAATAATATCTCATAATATAAAATATCTTCAATTGATTTCAAAGGAGAATGATATTTTCTTTGAATAATTCTCCTTGTAGCTCCTTATGCAATTTCGTGCAAATAGCTACTTTTATCTCTATGTCACCATTGAAACCAAACTCCTGAAGAAATAGATGCCTTTTCAGAAAGAGTAGCTATTATTTTATTATTACTAAAATGACCAATAACTTTGACTCCAACCTAAGTTAAAAAAATGGTTTTAACTCTTTATGAATCTATGACACAATACCACCTATAAATCTAAAAATATTTTTGGTTTTGAGACTCTTTTTGGATTTTATTGAAGATGATTAGAACTTTGACATAGGCTAGGGAACAAAAAAAAATTCAAAACAATAATATAATGGTGGTTAGACTATTAACATTTATAGTGCTAACATGACGAACTAGGACATTTCGCTAGCTATTATGCTCAAAAGAAAAAGGACAAGGAAGCTTCTATCTTCAAGGATTTTGTGGCAGACGATGGCTCCGAAGATGACGTAGCCATGAGCACTCATGAACCCTGAAAGTAGGGCGACATGGATCTATAGAGAAACTACAGAGTGGTGGCAAGATCCTTGAGTATCCCAACTCTTGGATCATATGCGAGCTATGGGAGCCTTAAGAAAATTGCAGGGAAAGTGGAGCAGTGGGTGCAGAGATCACGGATGGAGAAGAGGCAGAGCTGGGTGCTGAGAGGGAACAACACAGTGCAGATGCAGTAGCAGCCAGCACATAGGGGTTGATGTGACTTCACTAGCACAGTGCAGGACTTCTTAAGCAGACCAAAAATGCAACACCATAGAGGCTTCAGGAGGACAACACAACGCAACAACATCGGAGAGGACTTCATTGCAGAGGACGTCTGCTTACGCAGTGTAGAGCTGTAGCTATGCAGAAAACTCCAGATGACAACACGGAGCAGCAGTCTATGGAGCTTCAATGATGAGGATGCAACCCAACTGACTTGTCTATCAAAGATTGGGCAGGAGTTTTCAGTTTTTTCTCTCAAAAACTGAGTTGCAGTGCAGTAGTTGGCAGCATGATGCAACATATTGAGAGGGAGCTGCAGTACAGATGTAGCAATGGCGGTGGCAACGTCATTGGAAGAATTACGGGAGAGTAGCAACAACACAGTGATGAAGGGCAACGGGGCAAGCATTAATGCAAAGACCCACACCAGAGATCAGTACAGAACTCTGGGGTGAAGTGTTGTGCTAGAGAACATTCCTCGCTAAGATGGAGTGTTGAGATTTTTGAGTGTTGGGGTAGCATTAGATGTGCTCTAGATCCCAAAATTTGTGGAGGGACTAGAGTACATGAGATCTCCAAGACCCAGAAAGGGATTTGAGAAATTTCATCCCATATAAGATATAATTAATTAATTAATCTTTTTAATTAAGGACCCTAAGTCTAACTTAGGAAAATTTAAAGATTAAAGGTAATTAATTTAAACATGTGATGAAAATGACTTAAGTCACACGAATCAAGCTTTCTTTTAATGTTAGCCGTTGATTCAAGTTTAGATCATGGTCGTTGGTTTCCCAATGAGAAAAATATAAAGGAAAGACTTGGGGTCAGATGGAGAACACACACGGTGTTAGGTCCCTATATTACTAGTGTAGTCCCTTATTGTTGTTAGTGTAGCCCCCTATTATTATTTTTGTACCCCTATAGTCCCCATATTGTTATTATTGTGCCCCATAATACCCCACTATTGTTATTATTGCACCCTTAAATTATTATTGTTAGGTCGGCTATGATTATATTGTGAACCCATGGACTCCTATATATACAAATGAGGTTTTTTCATTTGAATCATCCAAGAATTGTTCATTTCTGTAAAGGAGGTTTCCCCTTGAAGTGGCTAATTTCTAAGGCATTGATTTCTCTTTTCTTCTATTTTTGGAGCTAGTTTCATAACATTTGGTATCAGAGTTTTCGATTCTAGGGTTTCTCTTCTTCAAACAAGCCATCATGGATTTTTCGCTATAAATTTTTTTTTATGAAGGTTCAGATGCTTAAAAAAAACCCATTTTCGAAAAATCCTAGGAAGTTCGTGTAAAAATTTCAGATCTTGGTTTGAAACATTTTCGAAGATATGATCTGTGGAAGTTAGGGTTTTTGTAGGCTCTCGAATTTCATCTCAAAGAGCTGACCTTGGGAAAATCGTCATAACCACCTCTTTGAGAATCTGATTGGAATTCTGTAAGAAGTGGCTGAAAGTACACAGACTATAGTTTTTTTGTATCAATTTCAGAGCCAAAGAAGGAAAAAGTGACATGTGGCACATTGTACAAGTTCGCGCTACTGAACTAGTCCATAATTAGGTCATTGTGGGAGATTAGACATAAATTTTCCTTGAAGAATCCAAATCAGGTCAGACCTATGGCAGTGGAAAGAAGACTCAGAGGGCTAATACACGATACAAATTCATAACTTGAAGATCCAAAATAACAGAGATAAATCAGGTTCAATATAGACCTCCTAAAAAGCAAGAAAAATGTGTGTATTTTTTAAACAAGTTTGCATAACATTTGTTTGAAAAATCAGTTTGAAGTATTGAAGCATATATATTAGTATTGAGTTATATAAAGTCTCTCAAAAATAATTCCACACGCATTAAGCCCTTAGAAAGCTCTTATATGATGCATGAAGAGGAAGAATTGTAGTATGATATATCAAAATTATGGTACCAAGTGCTACAAATTTCGATCTTACAAATAACAATCAAAGATGACATAGATGGTTTAAAAGAAGAAATAAATGATAACTTGGATGGTTTGAAGGATCAAATGAAAGATAATATGGATGATAAAGTAGTGGAAGATCACATCGAGCATCAAAAAAAAGTTCTCCAACTCTTAAAGGATAACCTAACTTTGGTGCAGAATGGAATGAAACAACATGAAGATCAACTGCGGAGCGAAAGTAGTTCTGAAGCAGTCACAGAAACAAGAACTTGACAACTACGCAATCAATCAATTTCAGAGTATCTCAACAAGTGGAATAACTTACCTGTTGAAGATTCCACATGGAAGGATGATAATTTTATACAGAAGCATTAAGAAATAACCAAGCGTTGAGGACAACACTTGTTTGAAGGAGAGGGGCATGTTAGGACCTATATTAATAGTGTAGTCCCTTATTATTGTTAGTGTAGCCCCCTTATTATTATTGTTGTACCCCTGTAGTCCCCATATTGTTATTATTGTGCCCCATAAAACCCCATTATTGTTATTATTGCGCCCTTACATAATTATTGTTATGTCAACTAGGATTATATTGTGACCCCATGCACTCCTATATATAGAAAGGAGGTTTTGTCATTTGAATCATCCAAGAATTGTTCATTTCTATAATGTAAAGGATGTTTCCCCCTATAAGTGGCTGATTTATAAGGCATTGATCTCTCTTTTCTTCTATTTTTGGAGTTGGTTTCATAACATTTGGTATCAGAACTTTAGGTTCTAGGGTTTCGCTTCTTCAAACATGCCATCGTGGAATTTTCGCTATAAATTTTTTTCTACGAAGTTTCGGACGCTAAAAAAAAACCCATTCGTGAAACTTCGTAGAAACTACCTCTCTAAGAATCTGATTGGAATTCGGTACAAAGTGGCTGAAATCAAATGGACTGTAGTTTTTTTTTTATCAATTTCAGATCCGAAGAAGGAAACAATGACACGTGGCATGTTGTACAAGTTCGCCCTATTGAACCAGTCCATAATTAGGTCATTGTTGGGAGATTGGACATAACTTTGCCTTGAAGAATCCAAATCAGGTCAGACCCGTGGCATTGGAAAGAAGACTCATAGGGCTAATACATGATAGAAATTCAGATTTTGAAGATCCAAAATAACAAAGATAAATAATGTTCAATATAGACCTCCTAAAAAGTAAGAAAAAGGTGTGTATTTTTTAAATAGGTTTGCATAACATTTGTTTGAAAAATCAGTTTGAAGTGATTCCAAGGGCATATTGAAACATAGATATTAGTATTGAGTTATAAAATGCCTCCCAAAAATAATTCCACACCTATTAAGCCCTCATAAAGCTCTATTATGACGCATGAAGAGGAATAATTGCAGTATGATATATCAAAATTACGGTACCAAGTGCTACAAATTTCGATCTTACAAATAGAAATCAAAGATGACATAGATAGTTTAAAAGAAGAAATGAATGCTAATTTGGATGGTTTTAAGGATCAAATGAAAGCTAATATGGATGATAAAGTAGTGGAAGATCACATCTAGCATCAACAACAAGTTCTCCAACTCTCAAAGGATAACCTAACTTTGGTGCAGAATCAAATGAAACAACAGGAAGATCAACCTTAGAGTGAAAGAAGTTATGAAGCAGTCACAAAAACAAGAACTCGACAACTATGAAATCGATCAATTTCACAGTATCTCAGCAAGTGGAAGAACTTACCTGTTGAAGATTCCACATGGAAGGATGATAATTTTATACAAAAGCATTAAGAAATAATCAATCGTTGAGGACAACACTTGTTTGAAGGAGAGGAGCATGTTAGGTACCTATATTACTAGTGTAGTCCCTTATTGTTGTTAGTGTAGCCCCCTTATTATTATTGTTGTACCCCTTTAATCCCCATATTGTTATTATTGTGCCCCATAAAACCACATTATTGTTATTATTGTGCCCTTACATTATTATTGTTAGGTCGGCTAGGATTATATTGTGACCCCATGGAGTCCTACATATAGAAAGGAGGTTTTGTTATTTGAATCATCCAAGAATTTTTCATTTCTGTAATGTAAAGGAGGTTTCCCCCTCTAAGTGGCTGATTTCTAAGGTGTTGATCTCTCTTTTCTTCTATTTTTGGAGTTGGTTTCATTAAACACGAAGGCATAGCATTGAGACTAAGCTATAATTCTAGGGTGTGGTTTTCTAAGAATTTCTAGAAGTGTTTCAGTTGTAGCGAGGGGTATTATTGGCGGAAGGAATGATCTGATCCCAGGCCAAGAGTGAAACAAGAGGCAAAGAAGCAGCATACTGAGCAATGTAGAGGGAGCAAAAAATATGCAACGCAGAGGCTATGCGGGCCCAGAAAGGGCAGCGCAGAGGCAACATGAGGTTAGCAAGGCTGACACAGGCCCAACTAGGGTGGCGTAACCCAGTCTGGGGTGACACATGCCCTTCTTGAGTAGTGCAACGACTGACACAGGGTAACAGATCTGATGCAGAGGGCTTCAGAGCAGCATTGAGGTTTCTATACACAAGAAAGGGCTGAGTTATGTAAATCCCGTTTGAGGGTGTGAATCAATCAGTTTCTTCGTCTCTGGAATAGAGGCATTGCTCCAGATTATTTATTTCGCTGTTGATTTAACTAGGCTGGTGCCCCAATTTTTTTTACTTAGAATCTACTTAATAATAAAACCCTCCAACATCAAGAAGACCGGTTTTCCCGCATTGGGTTTTTCCGAGGACAATTGTCTAGAAAATCCCGTGTGTCACTTTTTAATTGTGCATGTATTAAATTTAGATCTGTATTTGTGTAGACTGTTAATGTGTTTACTTCGATGTTAATACTGAATATTTCAAATTGATAACTTGTCTAAGTAGGATAAGAAAATCAAGATTTAACAGTAGGGGTTATGCATAAATAATATTCAGAAGTTTTCACAATACATACAAAGATGCATATACAGAATATGTGAACTTTAAAGAGGTTTTTTAATAGCTACAAGTTCAAGTTGGTGAAAAAGGAGTGACAATAAGGATGACTATCATCTCTAGGATGATTTACTCTACAATCTAGATAAGTTTTGTGTTCCTAAAGGTGAAAGACAGTAGGTTATCAGAGAAGCTTACACTTCTAAAGCTATAGGGAATTTTGGTGTTGAGAAGATAAGTTTCAACTTATAGGTTTAAGTGTGTTAGCCTATATTGCAAGAAGATGTATCTTAGTTTATAAAATGATACATACATTGTTATACCAACAAGCCTAGTAATAGAAAGCAAGGTTTACACAATCCCCTATTGATACCTAATAAACCATGGTAGATCATAGGTGGTTTACAATAACAATGAAGGGAGATTATTATTTATTTTCTGCAAGTTGATAGGTCTATGAAAATGTCATTTTCATGCCTTATAAAGAGACCGTCAAGGGAAAATATGAAACAAACATGTTTTCTTAAAGGGTTTGGGTACACTTTGGAATACCAAGGAGAATCATATTAATATTTCTTCATGCCTTTTGAACTACATTTTGGGATAAGATGGAGACTAAGTTGAAAAGATATATGGATTTCCATCTACAAATAGATGCACAAATAGAATTAGTGAACAAGACATTGGTTTGGATTTTTTTGAGTTAATTAGAAGCATCTAAGGTCTTCGATATTAATTTTATTGAATTCAGCACTCTTATAATAGAGCAATCCACACTTCTACAAGTAGGTCAACTTTTGAAATTTGCTTTAGGTATTTATTTTCCACCTTTTCCTTTAGATGTTTTATATGGATAGGAAGGACGAGTGAAGAAAGAAACCATAGGAGAAGCATTTAAGTTTGAAATTTTCATTAGTAATATAAATAGATACATTTTCATATAGAAAAATTACCCAAGATACAATAAAAATTCCTTGAAAATCAGCAAATGGAAATAGTGTTGAGATTCAACAAGATGATGAGTTTAGTGAAAAGTAAGCACCTTCACTAAGTGGGGCTCGTAGGCTATTTTTAGGTGTATGTCTATTTTTAGACATGGTGAGCATATTCTATAAGTTGCAGGATGCTACTTGTAGATGGTTGGTCAAATGTGAAAAATAGATGAAATTCTATTTTTAGAATATTGGGTGAAATCTATTTATAGATCGTCAGTCTAAAAATAGATGCATGTCGATTATTATTAGCTCTTAATAATAATCCGACAATAAACATCAACTTATTCTCTTGGAGCACTTTATTTCAGTGAACAGATTTGGAAAATCAGTGGGCTTAAGGAATTACACAATTCCTAAGGTTTATTGGTGGCTCATGCATGGAGGACTCAGTTAAAACTGAAAACACTGTTACCGATGAAATAGGTAACCTGACCTCAAAACAAGAACTCTAGCCCAAAAATTCTCAAAAACATGAAAAAACACCCCAAAAACAAAAAGTGTGTCTTCCAGAACGCACTTGGTTTTTTTTGAAGGGCAAATTTCAACATTTTACAAAATTATGCTAAAAACAAAATTGTTTGTTGAAAAAAGGATTGAAAAAACACCCTCAAAACAAAACCAGTTGATGCTGGAATAACAAAAAAAAAAAATTGTGTCATAATTTTGACACTTGGACATTTTTTAAAATCGTAAATTTCTAACATTTTTGATAGATAATGTTAAAGATAAACAAATACATGTCTGAAGGGCTTATCATTTCGAACAATTTTCATCCATGTTGTTAAACATAAAATATCTTGACTCTAAACAACCCCAAAATTGTAATTATTGTCAACCATAACATTAAAGATAAAATTTGGTAGCGCATAAAAACCTTAATGACAAGTTGTAAACCTAAAGTTTTTCAATATTAAGTTTTCAACATACTTGAACAATGAAATTATGGAGAAATTATAAGACTTAAACAATTTTAAAAAATGAACAAGTAAATGAAAAAATTATCATTGAACAGAAACAAGAGTAATTTTAATTTTAAAGGATAAAAACTTATCTTTTTTCAAATCTTAGCATAAGACAAATTTAAATCTAATTTCAACCAAAACCTAAAAATCAAACATCAAAACAAAGTGTTCCCTTTCAATGACGCATATAATTATTAAAATTTTTAAAAGTATCTTATACCAAATGGTAACAATACATAATATCATGGTAATATCATTGCATAATCTAAAAATTCAACATTAGTTTCTATTTTCTATTTTACTTATAATTAAAATATCAACATTGGTACATTGAATATAACATAAATTATTTTTGTAATTCATTGTTGCATTGTCGATATTCTAAAGAGATGAATTTTTCATAATTAAAACATATAATCCAACAAACATATAAATGTCTCATAACTTCATGAAAAATGAGATGGAAGTCAAAAATTTTATTTCAAGTTACGATGCAAACATCAATTACATAAAGGTGTCTTAAAAAGTTATACAAAATCAACCATAGGTTCTGGCACACCATCATAACCTACATCTTTAGATGAATGGCTCGATGCAGATGAAGATGATCCATATTCTTCTCTTTCATCAACTAGTGCTCCATCTGAGTCAACATGCATGCCCACCATTTCAGAGTTCAAAAGTCTTGTAGATCTACGTCTACATTCTGCAGAGTCCCATCTCAACAGTAATTGTTCCGGTATCAATTTCTTCAAAATATTTATGGTCTGCAACCGAAGAGTTCCTCTCTTTGTCAAATTGAATTCATACACAAGTATGTCAACATCCTCCAATTTTAAGACATCTGTGTGGCGACGATTTATATTTGTGCCCTTTATTTTTCTCTTTCTGCCAATTCTTTTTTCCACTACCATCTCTGGCTTGTACACACCATTGAAAGGGTGGGTACTTGTGGCATACCAATGTACATCAACAAATGTAATCTCTTCATTTTCATTAATGACCTTTATAACCTTGGCAATCCAGAATGGATAGCTAAGTGGATCTTCATCTGCTAACACTGCTATCATGAAACCCTCCTTAAGATCCTGCACAGAACCCCTGTAAAGGTCTTCCATGGCTTCACGTTGTGCACATGATATTCTAGAACCAATATAGATTTCTCTTTCCTCTATCTGTGGGGAATTAATAATAGCTTGAGGTTGTTGTTGTTCAAAATTGTGTGTTTCCTAATTTTCATGTTCATTTGGCATATTTTGTGGCCAAAAAAAAAGAGTCTTCAAAAGCATATCCTCATTTATTGATCTTGAAATCATATCACTTTGATTACTGAAAAAAGACTCCCACCAAACTGAATCAGCAACATCGAAGTACTCATATGTATCTCTAATACATCTTTTAATTTCCTCTAGACATTCAGAATAATTTATGTCTCTCTTCTGCCTTCGTGCATTATGGAGTTCAGCAACTGACTGTAATAACAATATATTTGATGAAAATATTGGAAGCTTTGGAATGAACTTCAAAAATGCTAAACCTGATGATGGTCCCCATTCTTCAACAGTTGAATACTTCTTGCCCCATATAAGTGTTATCCCATCAATTTTTTTGATACAAAATTGATGCTGGAAGCTAATGTCATTAAGTTGTTCAATGCATTTCTCCTCATCATGCGATCCAAAAATAAACCTTCTCATGTCAATAGTTTCTTCCAACACATGAAAAACAGGCTCTGGAATGTACGATTTCTTAATACATTCAATTAATGATGGCAAGCTCCCAACACCTTTCCTCCTCAATGTTACTGAAAAACGATTGAACATTTGATCAATATGATCATGAGTATGCCCAACAAGAAGGAAACCAACCTTTATCTTTTGAAAAATCCCCAATTCAACCAGCATGTTTAGATACCCAAAAAGAACTTGATTTTTGTTCTCACGACTTGTGTTGTCTAATTGTAAATATAAAACTTCAGGAAGAATCCCAGACCAATTAGTAACCACATCATGGATTATAGTTATGGTCAGATTTGCATCATTGTGAATATTTGGAGTTGTGAAGAAAACTCTTGGAAACATCTTCTCATTAAATACCGTACAACCAACCAAGTGAAACTGAATGAAATTTTCCTCCTGTAATTTTTTTGACGTGCAGACAAAATGTGGAAGAAGTGTTTTCTTTTGGTCCATACCATCAATTATCAATCCCAGATATTTATTTGGATGATCATAACACTTCTTTCAATGTTTATACAATTTTTTCCTTTCACTTGTTTGCTGATTGCGATGGTCTTGAAGTTCTTTGACAATGGAATCTGTACATAAAATAAAAGAAACATATGAATAAATATATTTTCATAGTTGATAAGTATCAAATTTTAAAAAACAATGTTTTGAACACATACCTCTTTCTTCCCCTTGACATTTATCTCCTTTTGCTTTAAGAGAAGCACATGTGCTGCAAATCCCCATCCTTGTCTTCTTAGGAATACGAACATTGTTGAATTCATTTTTCCATATCCTTGTAAAATAAGAATATGTAATAAAATTACCAATTCCTTCAACAGCTTCTACATAATATTTGTATAACATGAATATTTATCGTCTCGAGAAATTATCTGGAATATGTATTGTGTTTTTATTTGGCATACACTCTCCATGATTTGAAAATAAGTCTTTCATCCATGTCTTAGCATTATTTTCAAACGGCCCCACCTCCCGTTTATAACGTGCTTCTGAATAATATGTGGGATCCATTTCCAATCTATCCTGGATTCTTGACAAACGGAAATTACCAATAGAATGCAACATTTTGAATGCCTTTTTGCAAAGCAATACATTCCCAATATGATAATCATAACCTGGTAGTGTAGATTGCATGCAACCCACTAAATATGAATTTTGCATGCTTTTATTCATTGACATATATGTTTTCCTTTTCTCCAAAACAAAGTTGAAATCCATATTTTTCAAGCAATCCCTTTGACAACATTCACTTGAAATCAAATGAACGACAGAACTTTTTTTTGCGAGATATTTTATCCTCGCCCTTGTATAACTGAAATTCTTTGGATTGATATTAAAAGGTCTACTCCTACTCCTAGTTGCAATATTTTCTTGCAATGGCTTCATCATTCCATCATCCTTTGTAAAAGTAGTTTCATCACCATTAGGAGGAATATTATCCCCACTATTATCATCCTCAACATAGTTAAGAAATTCATCAACATAATTGCCTAAAAAATTTTCTTTACCATCATCAGTGGAAGAAAACATTTCACAAGAATCATCGGAACTTTTGTAACCCCCACCCAAAATAAATTCTTCACCATCTTGACCGATGCTTTCAAATTCTTCCCTGGGAGGATTCAATTCTTCATCACCATGAGTGTCTTTGAAATGGTCACTTGGAGAAAATGCAATATTCAAATTTGTGCCTCTAAAATTATCATTTGCAAGAAACTCTTCATCCTCCCCTTCCTTAGTGGTGCTCTCATAATCCTTGAGATTAGACATAAGTGGAAGCTTTGAATTTGTATTCACTATAATTTCTTCATCCTGCCCCTCCCCTTCCTCACTGAATCTCTCATAATCCTTAGGATTAGGAATAAGTGAATGCCTTGAATCTATATTTATTGGAAATTCTTCATTCCCCCTTTTATCAGTGGTTAAATTATAATCGTTATGATTAGGATGAAGTGAAAATTTTAGCTTTGGAAATTCATCCCCATCTTCATCAATGGGGCTGGCATAATCCTCAGGATTAGGACGAAGTGGATATTTTGACGCTGCAAATTCTTCATTCCCCTCTTCCTCAATGGTGCTGACATAATCCTTAGGATTAGGACGAAATGCATATTTTGACTCTTCAAATTCTTCATTCCCCTCTTCATCTGTGGTACTGACATAATCCTTAGGATTAAGACGAAGTGGAAATTTTGACTCTGGAATTTTTTCGTCCCCCTCTTCATCAATGGTGCTTGCATAATCCTTAGGATTAGGATGGAGTGGATATTTTGACGCTGTAAATTTTTCATTTCCCTCTTCATTAGTGGTGATAGCATAATCCTTAGGATTGGGACGAAGTGGATGTTTTGACTCTGAAACATTATCATTCCCCTCTTCATTAGTGGTGCTCGCATAATCCTTACGACTAGGACGAATTTGATATTTTGACTCTAGAAATTTTACATCCCCTTTTCATCAGTGGTGCTGGCATACTCCTCAGGATTAGGACAGAGTGGATGTTTTGACTCTGCAGATTCTTCATTCCCCTCTTCATTTGTTGTTCTCACATAATCCTTAGGATTAAGCTGAAGTGGATATTCTTCATCTCCCTCTTCATCAATGGTGTCCTCATAATCCTTGGGATTAGGATGTAGTGAAACTTTTGACTCTAGAAATTCTTCATCATGCCCTTCATCACTGTTGCTTTCATAATCTTTAGGATTAAGAGTAAGTGGTATAACTGGCGCTCGATTTACAGAAATTTCATTTTGCTGCGCCTCATCAATTTTGTTCTCATCATCTTTAGGATTATGACCAAGTCAATTTTTTGACTCTCTATTCATGGTGAATGAACTCCCGTTATATTCATCACTCTGAATAGAGTTGTTGCGTGACGAAGATGTTGATGTTGTACAAAGAAAAACTTCGCTATCAGAAGAAACCATGGCTTTCGACAAGAATAGGTTGAATGATACAAATTCCTCTCCCACTTACAATATATAGCTTAAAGACTAAAAATTTCCCTCCAAATTTTCCCTTAAAAAAAATTCGCGAAAAAATTTCCCTCCAAAATTTCCCCCCAAAAAATTTCGCGAAAAACTTTCCCTCCAAAATTTTCATATCAAATATTTGGTACAAATATTAGTCAAAAAATGTATTTAACATTTTTTTAATAAACTGTTTATGTTGAAGTATTTTACCGATATTTATATTCAAAATATCCACAAAATATTTCTATCATGGATGCCTTCCAAACTAAAATAATGTTTTTATTTCAATGATTTAACATTCACTAGATGTAAATATTAACTATAATATTACTATAATACCACATGCAAATATTAACTATTTTAACTATAATGACTACATTTAAATATTTTAAATTTTAAATTTTAAACCTACATTATATTCATCTAAAATATATTTCAAAATTTATTAATAAACTGTTGGTCTTCAAATATTTCACCATACTTTCTATTCAAAATATCCACAAAATATTCTTTTCATGCATGCCTTCGAAACTAAAATAATTTTCTTATTTGAATGGTTTAAGATTGACTACATGTAAATATTTACAAAAATAACAACATGTAAATATTTTAGATTTTAAAATTTAATCCCATGATTTTAAACATTGATTACATGTAAATATTAACTATGATAACTAAATGCAAATATTAATTATTTTATCTATAATATTAACTATAATTAACTACATGTAAGTATTTCATATTTTAATTTTTAATCTGAGATTATATTTGAATTATTCAACATTCAGTACATGTAAATATTAAATAAAATATTAACTATGATCACTACATGCAAGTATTTTAACTATAGTATGAACTATAATAAACTAAATGTAAATATTTTAAATTTGAAATTTTAATCCCACATTCGTTAAACAGTAAACCAATCAGACAATATTCGCTATATAATAAGAATGATTGTTTCTATTTATCACATCACATCAAGTTTTCTGGTATTTGTTAGAGCAAATTTCTAGAGGTGTTGCATTGGCATTGGTAACTTCGTGGAGGCATTGCATTGGCATTGGAGGCGTTGTGTCGCTATTGGTAATTTTGTGGAGGTGTTGCATTGACATTGGTAACTTCGTGAAGGCATTGCATTGGCATTGGAGGCATTGTGTTGCTATTCGTAATTTTGTGGAGACGTTGTGTTGGCATTGGTGACAACAACTTTTTGCATTTCAAAGGTTAGTTTTCCTTCTATTCTATCAATTTAATGACGATTTTGGGGAAAATATGTTTTTCTATAGTTTTTTGTGTCCAAAAACTACTTTTTAAAGGTTTTTAGGTTCAAAAACCGTAATCTTTTTATATTTTTTTAGTGAAGAAAATGCAAAAAGACGTAAATTTTTTAGGGTTTTAAGGACAAAAATTTAGATTTTTTCTTTCTTTTTTAAGACTTATAGGTTCATCTAGACAGAAAAATCCATAAAACGACCACGCACATAAAAAAAATAGTAATATTATAACATTTTTTATTTATTTTTTTTAATCATAAATATATTAGTGGTTTCATTATTTAAAATGTTTTTTTTTTTGTTTTTTTTTTAGAATTTTTTGATTTTATATTCTATTTTATTTTATCTTTTTAATTTTAAATCTTAGTTTTATTCTTTTTAATTTTAAATCTTCAATTTTTTTTTTCTTTATTGTTTTGTTATATATCATATTTTTTTATTTTATTTTTTTAATTGTATTGTTATATAGTGTTTTTTTTTTTTAAATTTAATTTATTGTATTGTTTTTTTTTTTTTGTAAGTAAGTAGTATCATTATATTATGATAAGAACAGAGGTTACAGCAATGGTGCGCGAAGACTTATGGCTTTGAAAATAGATAGGCCTGCTTCGCTTCGATCTTTCAAAGGACTGAGTTTTTACATAGCTGAGCGGTAGCTTGAACTTTGACCATCTTAGTCCTTAAAACAAAACTACAGGGCTGCCATGCAGGGACACCCTTTGATTGCAAAATTAGACCAAAATATTGCTGTAGGCCATAGAGGCCTTTTACAAGCCGAGAATTGACTGTAAAAAGACTGTGAAGAAACATAGGACACGAAACATAGATTAACCAGTTGACAGAAAAAACATAGGGAGAGTTGAGCCATTAGATAGTTGGAGTAGAAGCACCCGAGTGAACCCCTTCGACCGAAGTGACGCCTTCACCGCCTGTGGTTGGAGCCCGTGGCTTGAACCGTCTGATCACGATGGCCTGTGCATCGTCCGAAGGAAGCTCGATGGAGACATGGTGAACGTGGCAGAGATAGATTTCAAAGCGGCGGACGAACTTTTCCAGGGCTGTGCCATGCTGTTTTAATTCCGCAGTTAGCGAGTTAAATGCAATCTCCAGTTTGTCGAGGCGGGCAGTGTTTTGAGCCGACGCCATGGATGTCACCGCAAACGTTTCCTTTACTGTTGCCCCTTGCATGGCTATGGCCTTGGCCGACATCGTTTTCATTTTCCAAGCGACGACTTATGTTTGCAGAAATTGGGTCTGACGTGTGGATGGAGTTCCGGGGTCCACGAGCCAATCAACCTCTTCACTGATGTTGGTGTCGTCCGTGTGTGTTCGAGCCAGTTCTACTTCTTCCTCCAGCACCTCGATAGTCTGCTTGCCGCGTTTGGAGACCGAAGCCTCATAACAGTCCATGGCCCTTTTGAGGGCTTGTGAGGCTTTGATACTTCTTGGATTTACTTCCGCCATGGCTCTTGAGACTGTTCTTGCACCTATCACTTCGTGTAAGCTGAAAACTAGATTAGAAGAGGAGCCTGCAGATTGAAAATCCAACACAGGAATGATACAAAAAGGTTGCGGGGATGAGCTAATAAAGAGAATGGAGAAGGGTTGAAGCGTGCTTTGGGGGAGCCATTTAAGGCCATAATTGAGGGAAAGTTGCCTAAACGTACTGCCGCCCAGGCTGGGTGAATGATCGGAGTTGTCCGATCTGCCATGTAATCCTTCACACGCTGTCATCCTGCGCTTAAAGCGCTTGGTGGAGCTTTTTCCTCTGCCACAATTCCTTCTCATTAAGGACGGCTGATTCCGATGGCTTCTCGTTAGCCTCTCCTACGTGTGCCGCTCGACTGGCGCAATCACCATACCGTTAAGCCTGATTTTCTGATGACGACTGGCCTACCGTCCGTCCCACGGAATCACCTGCATTCAAGTCCTTCCTTGATATTGCGCTGTATTGATCCCGAAGCTTATCATCCGTGAGCTCGTGCCAACACGTGTCCCAGGCAAGAGTCGGGTTGTCAACCGCGTAGTTAGCAATGTGGTCCGCAAGCGAGTTGGCTTGCCTTCGCACGGATTGCAAGATTATTCCGCTGAGAGAAGGAAAATGCTGTGCTATCCTTTCCGTGACCGCGGCTAACCTCCAATGCTTGATTGCTTTTGCGGGTTGCGTTCCATGTTGTATTTTCTTAACTGTGGTTATGGCCACCTGAGAGTCGCCTTCCACAATAGCTTTCCTTTTGCCCAGCTGAACTAAGAGTCGGAGACCCTGTTCTAGAGCTGTGAATTCGGCGTAGTTGTTTGTAGTTTCTCCCAGATTTTTGCTTAGGATATGAATGATGCTTCCATTTTCATCACGTAGAACCCCACCTGCCCCAACTGGGCCAGGGTTGCCCTTTGCTGCACTGTCGAAGTTCAACTTGCAGAAACCATGGGGCGGATTAATTTATTGTATTGTTATATTAAAACAAATGTTTTTATTTATTTATTATATTGTATTGATTTTTTCTTTTAATTATATAATGTTTAAAAACAAAACATAATTGTTTATATATATATATATATATATATATATATATATATATATATATATATTTGTTATATTTTGATATTTTTAACAATTTTTTTTTTAATTAAATAATGTTTTAATAATTATTTATTAACTATATTAAAATTAATTAATTAATTAATTAAAAATTTAAAAATAAATAGTTAAAAATAAATAAATAAATAAATCATGGGGCTGCCGTAGACTGTGCCCGCGGGGCGCCGGAGGCCGGCCGGGCGGTGCCACGGGGGCGGCCCAGCCAGCCTCAGGGCCCCCGTTGGGCGGGAGGCCGATTCCGAGGCACGGTCTACGGCAGCCCCATGATTTTTTTTTTATATTTTTTTTTGGTTTTAATAACACATTTTTTAATTTTTTATTTTTTTAATATTTTTCATATTTTTTTTTAATTTTTTTTTTTAATTGTTTTAATAAAAAAATTAAAAATTAATAAAAACATTGTTATATATAAAAATAATAAAAAAATTGTTATATAATATAATAAAAACATTGTTATATAATAATTGTTAAAATATATATATATATATATATATATATATATATATATATATATATATATATATATATATATATATATATATATAACAATTATTTTATTTTTTTTACCATTATATAATTAAAGAAAAAGACAATACAATATAATAAATAAATAAATAAACATTTGTTTTAATATAACAATATAATAAATTAATA
Source organism: Pinus albicaulis (assembly GCA_034641835.2). Taxonomy (NCBI): domain Eukaryota; kingdom Viridiplantae; phylum Streptophyta; class Pinopsida; order Pinales; family Pinaceae; genus Pinus; species Pinus albicaulis. The sequence goes on along the minus strand of CM076583.1, from coordinate 467,140,814 downwards.
TAAAAAAAAAACTATATAACAATACAATTACAAAAATAAAATAAAAATATAATATTATAACATTTGTTTTTAACATTTAAATATTTGAATTTCTTTTTTAAATTTAAGTATTAAAACAAAAATATAAAAATTTTGATTTTTTCTTTTATTTTGTTTAATTGTTTTTATTTTATTTTGTTTATTTTTATTTAATTACTATGTAATGTGAAATAGAAATTTGGAATTTTCAAATATATTAAAAGATTATATAAATTTATAAACTTTTATATTAATTTTTTATCATTTTAAGTTTATAATTTTTTATTTAATTGCTATGTAAAGTAAAATAATTTTTTCTTTTATTTTGTTTATTTGTATCCAATTGCTATGTAATGTAAAATTAAATTTTAAAATTTTAAAATATATTAAAAGATTATAAGTTTTTTTAATAAAATCATTGCCTTAAAAAAAATAAAATTTAATTTTAACATTTGTTATAAATAGTTAGTAATTTTTTTGTTTTTTTTTAAATATTAAACAAAAACTGAAGTTTGAAAATAATAGTTTATTTTTTAAAAATTGTTTTATATAATTTAAACACATTTTTAAATTTTTTATAAAATGTATTCAAAACATATTATATAGATATATATACATATGATTTATAATATTTTGTTTTTAAATGAAAATTTTTATAGTTAATTTTATTGCTTTAATTTCAAGCTATTTAGTTTTAGAAATAAATTTTGTTTATTAAATTTATTTTATCCGCATTATTTTTCCATTAACTAATATATATATATATATATATATATATATATATATATATTATCAGGAAAATGGTATCAAAAAGTATTTATGTGAATGTTTCTGCACCTAGGGCAGTAGCTCCCAAATCTATAGCTGCAGTTCGACGCACTATGGATACAACTCCCAAATCTAAAGTTGCAGCTGGATGCACTATGGACATTGTTGGACGTAATAAGGACATTGTTGCACACACTAATAAAAGTCAAGCAAGTGGGGCACCAGGTTCATTAAAGCTTATTTCTGATTGGAAGAACGCCAAGGAAATAGATAAAACTGATTTCTCATGGTATCTTGAAGACAGTGAAACAGAGGTTGATATACACATCTATTTGATTTTTGGTATGATTGACTTAAATGAGCCATATGATGTGATGGGTAGAGTACGAGACATATGTATGGTCCCGAATACAAACACTATTTATGTTCTTGCAAGGAAGGCTCAGAAACGTGAGAAGGTTAGATATCGTCTATCAATCATCAAGTATGACACAGATGAAATATCTTCAAAATTTTCTGAAGAAATATCAAGCAACATTGCAAATAACATTGTAAGTATGCTTATTTTTATTTCCTCTATGCATTATTGTAAGGATGATTCAATTTTTTATAAATTATTGATCATTAACATGTTTTATTTTGTTTCATAGGATTTTGTTCCGAGTCTTTCAAACATGTTTGAAGGTATTTATATGTTGGTGCCAAATGTTATGGATGTGATCAACACTTTCCACAAAGACAAAGCAAAGGAAAGGAGATTGAAGCAAAGAGCAATAGCTCGTGACACTGCAACGGTACAAAGAGGGGATCAACCAAGAGTCACTAAGGTGGGTCAATCTAGTAAACTTAAACATGTTTCTTTTGAAGGTGTCGAACATGAAACAGAAAATTATGATAGAATTAGTGAGGAGGAGATTAGAACTGTTGTGCAAAAGGAGAAAATGGATCAGACACCAAAAAGAAAAATCGCCAAATATGTCTCTCTTTTACCTCATGAAGGAGAGCTTGTTTATAAAAAAACTGATATGTTATCCAATAAGACTAGGAAATCAAATATTGGTGAACCTGTAAAGGTCGTCAGCAGCAGTGAAGAACAAACTGAAAGCTCTCACGGAAGCAGAGAAATCATAACACCAGGTGCTGAGTTAGAGGATGGCATTATTAAAACAAAACAAAATGCTATTCGACAAGAGTTGAGGAAGAATAAATTAATTCTTGGTGGCCAAACATTTGAGCTTAACGTTAACCAATTTTATGGCCCAGATGAAGGACAATCTCAATATCAAATTAGAAAGTCCCATCACTTACATGTACATAATCTGAAAACATTGTTCAGGTTCAATCCATATGTGCATGTGGTGGATTATGTGGTTCTTGTCGATCCACATCAGGTTCCCAACAAACAAGCATTTGACAAGACAAAATGTTTTGATTATAAATATTATGTAATTTGAGGGAACCATTTGATAGAGGCTAAGAGACAATTGACTGCAGAATATCCCAATAACTATCTTTTTCAAACGGTGAAATGCATCATATACGTTGGCTTAACATAAATAGAATCAAAGTTATTGGCATGGGATCATAATGCAGATAATGAGTACAGAATGAAAATGAATTTCATCCAAAGGGTCAGATTTATTCATAATGAATTCATAGAAAAATGTGGTGGGGATAAGACACAAGTTAGTGTAGCATTTCGAAAGGAATTTTTAATGGAAACGGGTTATCAAATTGATGAAAAAAAAGCAAAAGATGGAAAATTGAATACAAATCTCTTTAGAGGCATAGATAACATTTTGTAGTTGGCATTTAGAACTAGGGAGGTATGGGATTTGATTGATGAGATTTTTGATCGGTGGGAGAATATTTCCATAAAAAATCAGAAGGTTAGAAAGAGTAAACCCATAATATGTACCAACAGTAAGGGGGGTCCTGAAATGAAGCAACTTCTAGAGGATATGACTATCACACCTTGGAGAACAATGCAAGGTGTGAAGGATGATAAATTAGTCAAATCAGTATTAGCCCGTGTGAAGTCAGGTGAATTATCAATGGAAGAAATGTGTGCAGAATTTCAAAAGTAAGTTTCTTGAATTATTTCTTATTTTTCTTTCATTATAATTTTCTTTTAAATAAAACATAATGATGTTGGTAGAATTTTTTATACATGTCAGTATATTAATGCTTTTAACTTGATTTATTCAGTCATAAATTTTCAATGAAAATACAAGAATGCATGGTTAAAATGTTGAATGCAGACAGTTGGGATGATGTTGTACGCAACTACCCAGAAGCAAGTTCTACATCAACACTAAAAGAGTTTTATATTGCATTCAATAAGGTATTTTGACTTATAAATTCATTTTATTCATATTTAAACTATTTTTATTTTATTACTTATATATATGTGTGTGTGTGTGTGTGTGTGTCATTAAAGATGTCGAAGAAGGATGGAAATGGAGTACCAGATACTTTCAAAAGCTTTATTGAAAAAATTAAGATGGAGAACATGAGAAGGAAGCATCTTATGAATGTTGAACTTGATCCTACTCTTAATCATTACATTTGGAATGGGCTCGACAGTGTCCAATATCAAATAATACAAGGTGATTGTGAAGACATTGCATCACTAATACCTAAAAGGGAATATGGCCTAGTTATTGCAGATATTCCTCATGGTTTCAATTTCCCAGACATTGAATATGATAGAGAACCATATACTTATCAAGCTTTTAGTAAAGTGGTTACGAGTTTTCAAGAAGTGACATCACTACTTTGGTGATTTGTGACATTTCATTTAGACACACAGTTTCTAATGTTATTAACAAGCTTCAAGGGTAAAGCAAACTCAAGGATGCAACTTACATGGTAAGACTTTGAAATTGTATGTTTGATTCCTCCTAAATTTTTTTATTCATGTAAAATTTAATTGAAATTTTACTATGTTATGTTACAGGCAAAAGTCAAATATTGTTTCTTCCGAAGATCAGCCTATTATAAATGATTGTGAGTTCATCCATGTTGAATTTTGGACAAAATACGATAGCTATAAGCATATTATTATGAATCGAGTAGATGGGAAGAGTCATAGTCAAGTATTGGTTTATGATGCAGTGGTAAGAAAACTAACATATGAAGATAAAGATGCAAAAGGAGATATAGTTAACATTTATCAAAAACCACAAGCATTGATTAACTATCTTATAGATCTATGTTCAAATGAAGGAGAATGGGTTTTGGATTTATTCTCAGGTTCAGGTAAGTTTTATTATACAAATTTAAATTTAAATATTGTCTTTTTTACTTTTTATGTTTCCATACTAATTTTTTTACTTATTTTTTGTGCTTGATGATTAGGTACAACACTAGCATGTTGCCTACTAAAAGGAAGAAATTGCATTGCCATTGAGAAAGACCCAGTTCAATGCAAATTTATTCAACAAAGAATTAACGCTCTTAAATTCCTTCCAGATGCGAAGCAAGAAGTTGGTTTGAGAAAAGGAGATTTTAATGAATCACGTGTGGCAAAAAAGCAAAGGAACCTCAACCACCATTATATGGAATGATTGGAAAGGGACACTTTGGAAGATTTGCTGACATGAAAGATCCATTAGAAGACGACAATGATCAAAATGAAGAAGAAAATGCTGCGGAAGAAGCCATCAATGTTGTTCTAGATGATGTTGAAGATGTATTAGTTGATATTGTTGATGATGTTTAAGTTATGTTTGCAAACAAAGCTTATTTTTTAGAACTATTAATCAGTTTTACTTGTAATGTTTAGACTTTGATATTTTATGAGAACAACCCTTTTTTTTTGCAAAAAACATGTGATTGCTATTATTTTTTGACATAAAATTCAATAAAAATATTATTTTCTTAAGTTTTTTTGTTAAGATTCTCCCAAAAAATTAGTTTATTTAACATGTTTTTTTCAACAAAAACTCTGTAAAAGTGTATTTTTTGCATTGTATTTATATTGAAAAATTGTATTTTTTTGTCATATGGTTCAAAATATTGGTTTTTTAGCGACAATGTTTTGATGTGCATTGAAAAATTATTTAACAATACATAAACATGTAGAAAATATAAACTTTAGAATATTGACCCTTTTTCCATCTTTTATCTATGTGAAAAAGTGAAGATATCATTACAAGTTTTTATTTTTTAAAAAAATATTTTTTTATTTTTAAAACACAAGTACATAAATGCACTTAAAAATAAACATCTCACGGAAGAAGAAGACATTAGAAAATCTATAGTGTCAAAATCAATCCTATAAAAAACGTTGGTGATGATACACCACCACTATTCAAAATCGACATATTATAAATAAATAAATAAATGAAAAAAACTTAAAGTGCCAAAAACATGCTCAATTTTTTTTTCCTTGATTCTACATCGCCACTTTTTCAAAATCAGGTGTTTTTCTTGATACTTTAAAAAGTGGGTAACAATGAGGTTACCTATTTCATCGGTAACAGTGTTTGAAGTGGCAAAGTTATGACAGAGTTGGAAGAGTAGTTATAGGAGTTGTTATTTATTTTAACTCAGTTAATGGAGTTAAACTCAGTTGAGCTAGTTGTATCTAGTCTAACTGAAAGATACAATAGTGAGATTTAAGTGAATTAATTAGTTAATTAATTCACAACTACTAACTCACTAACAAATGAACAGATACAACAGTTAACTACAGTGCATGTCAGTTCCAGTGGAGACCCAGTGGAGAGATAGGTGAAAGGGTGAGATGAACTATCCGTTGTGACTATAGTGATGCATTCAATGCATCTAACACACATTGGATCTACCAATGAGGATTGCGTAGTCAAGGCAAGGTAAATTCGAATTCATTCAGGGGTCTTCTCCAGCAGGGATTGCACAGTGGAGGCAGGCTGTGAGGAGGCAAGAAATTGGTGCATGGAGATGCAAATTTCTGCATGACAGTGTATAATGAATCTAAATTGTACTGAGAGCTTGATGTACTAATATTTGTATGAGATTATTACATGATTCCATTGATATACATAATATGATATTTGGGGTTTTTAGATTTAAGATTTCACGTTAAACAACTATGTTATGTGCGATTGAGTTTATTCAAATGTGTTTGCAATTGAGTTTTAAATTTCCGCAAGTTTAACAGTGGAAGGATTTTGTATTTAGCAAGAAGATAAATATTGTTAGATCAGGAGAAACTGCCGGGTTGGGAGCGACTTTGGTCAGATCTTGTGCAGGAGGAGATCAGGCGAAGTACCAGGGATGGCTCTTCATCAAAGAATGATGTTGAAGAGAATTGCGCTTTGGCTGCCAAAGCAAGGAAAGGGAAGGGGAAGAAATTCCACTCAAAATACAAGGCTAAAGGGCACTGTCACGAACATGGGCATCTCGCCACTAACTTCCCACAGAAAAATAAGAACAAGGAGGTTGCTAGAGATGCAGCTGGAGAAGCCTTAGCCTCACAATTTGAACTTGATTTCTCTTTGATCGCATGCTTGGTTTCAAGTGCTATGGGATTGGTGTGCTATCTTGATAGTGGTGCATCTTTCCATATGATATGAGAGAAGAAGTTTTTTAGTGACTTAGAGGAGAAGGATATCCAAATGCATATAGAGATGGGCGACGATGGTCGATACAGTGCAACCGGCATTGGGATTATTACCTTTGAGAGGGATTCAGGTAAACCATTTTTTATGAAAGATGTTATGCATGTTACAGGTCTGAAGATGAACTTGGTCTCGGTCACAATGTTGGAAGACAGAGGTTATGATGTTGTTTTCAGCGATGGAAAATCTTTCCTGTGACATAAAACAACGGTTCATACCAAGAGGATAGGGATTCAAGTTAAGAATCTCTAAAATCTGGAGGTAGATGGCTGCGCTAAAATGATGGGAAAAGAAGAAGAATTGGTGAGCTGGGATGAGGGCGAATTATGGCACAAGAGATTGGGCCATCTTCACCATGGCGCCTTGAATATTTTGTAGCAGATTTCTACTGGACTTCCCAAGGGTACTCTTGTGCAGTTAGATCAATGCAAGGGATGTATTATGGATAAGTTTGTGAATACCACCTTTCATGAGAAGGAGAACTGTGCTTCGGTGATCCTGGAGAGAATTCACACAGACGTGTGTGGACCTTTCTTGGTTACTTCAACAGAAAAACACAAGTATTATGTTATATTTGTTGATGAATATACTCATAGATGTTGGATCTTCTTCATGCAGAAGAAGAGTGAAACATTCTCAAAGTTCTGTGAGTTTAAAGAATTGGTGGAGAAGGAGTTGGGGAAGCAAGTGAAGGCTCTACGGAGCGATAATGGTGGTGAATATATCTTGAACGAATTCAAAGACTTCTGTAGCAAAGAAGGAATTCGAAGAGAACTCATAATGCCACATAACCCACAACAGAATGGGGTCACGAAGAGTAAGAACAGAATGATCGTGGGTGCTGCTCGAGATATGCTGCATGACCAGGGCCTACCAATGCACTTGTGGGCAGAAGCATGCAACACTGCGGTTTAAGTGCAAACTGTTGTTCTCATAGAGTACTTGGCATGAGTACACTTGAAGAAGATTTTACTGGTAGGAAGCCTCATATTTCTCATTTGAATATTTTTGGCTCATCTCTTTACATTCATGTGAAAAAGGACACCAGGAAGAAGCTAGAGCCGACTGCAGAAGTTGGTATATTTGTGGGGTACACATAAACACCCCATAATTATCATGTGTATTTTCCAGATAGTCGAATGACTATGGTGTGACAGGATATAACATTAAATGAGGTGAAAGCCATGAATTTGTCGCTTGAGAGGAAGCTACACTTGCATGCGGAGGAGGAACTTCTTGTTCCCAAAGATGAGCCTCTAGATGTGGATCAACCACAGGAGGAGATTCATGGAGTGGAGGAGTCCAGTCATGCAGAGCCAAACATCAGAACAGGCAAAAAGTGTACCACGGAAGTTGAGAGATTGAAGCTTGATGCGGCACAAAATGTAGGCATCTTTACATCACAGCACAGAAAGAGACAGTCACCTAATCGATTTACTGGATACATGGATCTTATGAGCAAGTGTGTCGTGACAGAGCCATCTTATTTTTAAGAAGTAGCACAGGAGCCCACATGGGTAGATGCCATGGTGGAGGAGTATGACTCCATTGTTAGAAACAATGTTTGGGATATTGTTCCAAGGCTGGTGGGAAAATCAATGGTAGATTCGAAATGGATCTACAAGGTAAAGCAAGCTGCTGATGGGAGCATCAAGAAGTATAAGGCAAGATTTGTTGCCCGAGGCTTCTCACGGATTGAGGGGATTGATTATGAAGAAACCTTTGCACCTGTCACACGATATTCTTCCATAAGGACCATCCCCGCTCTCTTAGCGCAGATGGGTTGGCAAATTCATAAGATGGATGTGAAGACTGCATTCCTCAATGAGATCATTGAGGAAGAGGTGTACATTGAACAGCCTGAAGGATTTGAGATCTTTAGCAGCATCTTATGTGTGCAGACTCAAAAGAGCGTTGTATGGGCTAAAGAAAGCACCACGTGCTTGGTACACATGGATCGACAACTATTTCACTGGACTTGGCTTCACCAAGAGTGAGGCGGATAAAAACTGTATCAAATTGTGATGGAGGGTAATATTTTAATCATTATTATTTATGTTGATGATTTAATACTAACAGATGATGAGTAGTTGATACACTCATGCAAGGAAAATCTTGCAAAGTAGTTCGAGATGAAGGATTTGGGTCTCCTTCATTATTGCCTTGGATTGGAAATATGGTAGCGAGAAGGTGAACTGTTTGTGTCTCAAGGCAAGTATGCTCAGGAGATACTTGGTAAGTTTCACATGGAGGACTGCAAGCCCATGGATACTCTTATTCCAGGAAATTAGAGGAAAGAGGATGCTACATCGGCAGAGGTAGTGGATGCCACTGTGTATCAACAGTTGGTGGGTTCGATCATGTATTTAGTTAATACAAGACTGGACATATGCTATGTGGTGAACCAACTTTCTCAAGCAATGGTTAAGCCTAAAAAGCTCTTTTGTAAGGTAGGCAAGCATGTCCTGAGGTATCTCAAGGGCACATCTGAGTATGGCTTATGGTACAGACAGACGGATGAGGTGAAGTTGCATGGCTTCATGGATGCATATTGGGCAGGCAGCCCAACAGACAGAATGAGCACATTAGGATGGGCTTTCAGTATCGGATCTACAATAGTTTCTTAGTACAGTAGGAGACAAAGATCCGTATCACTCAGTTCAGCAAAAGAAGAATACGTGGCAGCAATTCAAGCTACATGTGAGGCTATTTGGATGAGGAAGATCCTGGTCGATTTGTTCGGTTCACATTTAGATCCTACAGTGATACATTGTGATAATCAGAATTACATTAAACTCTCGATTAATCCTGTGTTTCATGATATATCTAAACATATTGATATTCGGTATCATCATATTAGAGATTGTGTGCAGCGAAACATCATGTTGCTTCAATACATTCCTACAGAAGATCAGGATGCTGATGTTCTGACGAAGGCACTCGGCAGGAGCAAATTCGAATACCATAGAGGCAGGATCGGGGTGAAGGATAATCCCTATCTTGTTGAGAGGGAGTGTTGAGATTCAACAAGATGATGATCTTAGTGAAAAGTAAGCACCTTCACTAAGTGGGGCCCGTAGGCTATTTTTAGGTGTATGTCTATTTTTAGACATGGTGAGCATATTCTATAACTTGCAGGATGCTATTTGTAGATGGTTGGTCAAATGTGAAAAATAGATGAAATTCTATTTTTAGAATATTGGGCAAAGTCTATTTATAGATTTTCAATCTAAAAATATATGCATGTCGATTATTATTAGCTCTTAGTAATAATCCGACAATAAACATCAACTTATTCTCTTGGAGCACTTTATTTCAGTGAACAAATTTGGAAAATCAGTGGGCTGAAGGAATTACGCAATTCATAGGGTTTATTGGTGGCTCGTGCATGGAGGACTCAGTTAGAACTGGAGTGGAAAAGTTATGACAGAGTTGGAAGAGTAGTTACAAGAGTTGTTATTTAGTTTAACTCAGTTAATTGAGTTAAACTCAGTTGAACTAGTTGTATCTAGTCTAACTAAAAGAGACACTAGTGAGAGTTAAGTGAATTAATTAGTTAATTAATTCACAACTACTAACTCACTAACAACTAAACAGATACAACAGTTAACTACAATGCATGTCTATTCCAGTGGAGACCTAGTGGAGAGATAGGTGAAAGGGTGAGATGGACTATCCGTTGTGACTATAGTGATGCATTCAATGCATCTGACACACATTGGAGTTTCCAATGACGATTGCACAGTCAAGGCAAAGCCAATTTGAATTCATTCGGGGGTCTTCTTCAACAAGGATTGCGCAGTGGAGGCAGGTTCTCAGGAGGCAAGAAATTGGTGCATGGAGATTCAAATTTCTGCATGACAGTGTGTAATGATTCTTGATTGTACTAAGAGCTTGATGTACTAAGCTTTGTATGAGATTATTACATGATTCCATTGATATACATAATATGATATTTGGGGTTTTTAGTTTTAAGCTTTCCCGTTAAACAACTGTGTTATGTGCGATTGAATTTGTTCACATGTGTTTGCAATTGAATTTTAAATTTCCGCAAGTTTAATAATGGAAGGATTCTGTATTTAGAAAGAAGATAAATATTCTTAGATCAGGAGGATCCGGTAATACATCAGTATTAATAAATTTCTACAAATAGTAGGGTGGAAAAACAAAGTTCAGGGTTACTTATGTACCATGATTGTTCCCTCCTACATCTATACACCTAAATGTGTGGTCATCCCTCATCATTACTACCCTTGAACCCATGGCATTTGGCTTTGAGACCCTCATGTCCCAATACATTTACCTTGGAGATGTATTTCCATTTAGGGGCTAGGAACACCTAATATGTGATCCAAGTGGATATCAGTGGCCACCCACCTATTCCATTTGGACCCGCAGCATCAATTCTTTCAGTTTTTCAGCTTCAGGACAACTTACTATTTTTAGCAAGTTTTTGGGTCCTGCACTCCCGGAGTCATTTTGGGGACTTAATGATCCAGGTGGATATTGGTGGCCACCCACCGATTCCATTTGAACCCCCACCCTCAGTTATTTCATTTTGTAAGTTTCAACACAACTTACTATTTATAGCAGTTTTTCGGGTCCTGAAATTCCAAAGTCGTTTTGAGGCCCTAAACGATGCTTTTTGGGGAAACCGGGAGTAACATGGGTTGTAGACCTATTTTTCTCACTCAAAATTTTTAGTCCTCGGATATATCTTTCTAACGAGCTATTGAGGGCGTCAAACGGAGATCGGATGCCAAAGTTACGTCCCCGGGAATTTGAAACACCAACTTACCCAAACGGGGCCCACAATTTTGACGCTTCATCTCCTAGAGTTAGGTTTTTGGACGTTTCAGATTTTAAATTGTTTCTCAACAATAAATAAGCCTTCAAGCCTCATTGTAACACAGTTTAGGGGCTGGTAGTCGACACATCTCTTCTCAGAGATAAGCACTACCAGTGCCCTAGCTTGCCACATCTCCATTATGTTTGCATTGTAACACAGTGGGGAGGCCTCTAGCCGACACATATCTTCTCAGAGATATGGTACCAGTGCCCTAGCTCGCCACATATCCATTATGTCTGCATTGTAACACAGTGGGGAGGCCTCTAGCCAACACATCTCTTCTCAAAGATATGGTACCAGTGCCCTCGCTCGCTCATTTCCATTATGTATCATTGTAACACAGTTCAAAGGCCTGTAGCTGCCACATCTCTTCTCAGAGATACGCCTACTAGCGCCCTAGCTGTTTATTTCAGTCATTACTTTTATTAATAAAATGAAGCATTATTTCCACTGCATCTCTGTATCTATGGCTATATGTGTATTTTGTTGCGTTCCTGCATAAAATCCAGATCAATAGGGTTGTTTATTAGCCACTCCTACCTAGGGAGGTAACACTTTTACATGCTCAAAGCCCGAAATTTTGAAGGGAAGCCCATTATGAAGTCTCATTTGTGCCCTTGATTAAAAATATTGGTTCACTTAGATGCATTAATGACTTTTTGTACCTGATGGTGAGGAGACACATTGGATCTTATATGTAATTGGAAGGTGGTTTCATCATGGGATGAGCAACTTAAATGGTGCCCAATGCTCACCATAGGATCATATTGAAACTTATATGGGATGAATTGAGAGCCATGATACTCCATCATGTGATAGATCATTATTTCATCTCATGGGTACACTCAGCACCTTCAACATCTTATTCATTGATGCACATTATTTGTGAGATGATGCACTTATACTAGCATTTCCACATGGTTTGGAAGATGATCCAAGGCCCATAAGATATTTGTCTCATCCTTGAGACATGGGAGGGAAAGCAAAATCATCCATGCCCTCACCTGTAGCAATCTATAGGCTTACTTTCATCAGGAGACCCATTAGACCAATATTTGTGCCTCAAAGATACTTTGGAGCACCACATGATGACTTACATGGAAATAAAGGGGCCATCCCCTCATACTACATTTATGGATCTCTCTCTCTCATATTTTCACTTAGAGGACTCATCATAGCCTTCCAACGACCTCACTTCATCATGACATCATCATTTCAGCATACTATTGGATGGTTTAATCATATTTTTTACGCTACTTGTTGGGATTATCACCAAGACCTTATTTTGCACATGAAAATAATGTTAGGGGATTTAGAATAGGAATTCGACCTCTAAAGGTATCATATAAATATATCTCGCTCTCATTATGAGAGTGCATCATCATCACTTGGATATTTTCTTGTAAACAAGTTCACATTTTTCTCTTGGACAAAATTGGAGACTCTTTGATGCATTTCGATATATTTTGAAGCTATAATTTCATTATTCTTGGAGCTACATATTGGTTTATGGTTGGATATATCTCATTGTCATCTTGTAAGTGCTATTTTGTTAAAAATTACTTCTAAATAATGTATAATGTGTGGAATTGTTGCAACTAGTTAATGCTCTTGTGCCCTAATTTGTTTAATATCATTGTAGAAGATTATGTGTTTGGAAATTGCACATGTTACTCATTGTATGACAATAAATTAATGTTCTCAAAGGATGGGATTTTTTTCTTCTTGCATGACAATCCATAAATCTCAAGTAGGTAAATGTTAAATATTGGTTTCTAGGGAATCATTGTTTATCCTCCTTGAAGACTCTTTGGGAAAATCTTGAATCATCTTAGACTCCATAGCCCAAGGATTAGGCATTGGTACAGGAATATTAGTGATCAACCTTTCCTTTCTCTCTCTTTTCTACTCAAAATTTTCAGCCCCTCTTTCCTTGGACATCTATCTAGGGCATCAAGCGAAATCCTTTAGAGGAATAATTTTCAAGATCCATTTGCACATAAATATTCCTTTGTGTCTTGTCTAGAGGATCTCAAATTTTAGTGTAATTTCCATGGTTATTTTTCCATAAATTTGTGTGCCCTAGGTGTGACCTAGAAGGGAAACCTAGTTATTTTTCCTTGGATAAGGTCACCTTCTTGGGGGTCATATGAGCCTAGTATTTGGAGGAATAAATCATAAATACCCTTTCTTCCCTCTTACCTTGACCTAGATAATACCTTGGAGGAATATATTCACACGAATATCCTAAAACCCTAGGTCCAACATAAGCTTTTACTAGGTCTCTCAAGAAGAGAAAACAACATATTTGAATTGTTGAATCATATAATAACTATTTTTGAGAGGTCCAATCTCACCTTTGGAGCCTTGACTCTAGGCATACCTATCATCATTGTAAAAATTTCAAACCTTAGGTCTTGATCTCCATCCTAGCCATTTCTTGGATAGCCTTTAGCTTCCTTGAAGCATTGCATCATTGTTGTGTCTCTCCTTGAAAGGGATTAGTGAAATCACTTCACACATAGATCATTGAACCATCCTTTTTCAAGTGATTCCTCTCATACGGGGACTCCTCCCATCGATGAAAGTCTATAAATAGCAGGGGACATTGACTGAGGTGACATTGGGTCTTTGTCCCATTATTAACTCTTGGTATAGTAGTTTTCCCATAGGTTACCCTCCTAGGGACTTGTTAGATTGTGTGGTAACACACCTTAAAACCTAATTACTATTCTTATTCTTAGGAGGAATTCATTATAGAACCCTTAGTGGGAACTTAGATTGAAGTAATTTGGTTATTTGATCCCTAAGATCTAATAGGGAAGCCTCCCTTGTGTTGAAGTATATCCATTACTAAATCAAGGGGAGTTTTTGTTGAGGTGACAATGGTAACACTCCCATTGTTGCACTTGATCTAGGTTGGTTAATGAGGCATTTCACTAAGGTGCTATATTTTTCTATAACGTTTTTGGCATGATATCAAGGGAGGAGTTGCGTCCTTGATATCTAAGTGAATTCTTCAACCTTTTCCTTGGTGAGCTTAACTCAATCCCTATTATATTTTTCACATATGGCGACTCCATAGTAGCATCCAAACTCAAGAAATTCCCATGAAGTACCTAATACAAGATTTGGTAATCCTCACAAAGCCTATAAAAGAAAGACACCACACAAGTCTCCTATATTTCAAATTTGACGCTTATGTGGTCAAAGTTGTGTTGAGAATTTGTTTTTGGATTAATCACATGAGCATTTAGATAATCGATGTTTCGAACTTGCGTATGAGGTTCATCATCAGGATGAGGATGTGTGAAAAAATATGATCCTGCTAAGCAGTGATAAATAGGAGATGAAAGGGGACCAAGTGAAAAAAAAAACAACATAAACAAACCCTAAAATACGAAAATATGTCAAATTTATAAAAAAAGATTATTATATTAATAATGTTATTTATTTATATTAAAATAATAATGTTACTAACATAATGACAATGTTTAATAAAAATATTAATTAATGTAAAATATTAATATCAATATAAATTAATATTAATATATGTATAGTATTTATAATGTATTATGTAAATTAATATTGTTAATAATATTAATTAATATAAGTTGTGAGGGTAATAAATAATAATATTAATTATTGTTTTTTTTTTTCTAAGTAAAAGTAGTCTATTAACAGTGAAAGTAGTGTACAGTGGGCCGAAGCCTTAACATTGCCCAGTGTTGAGGCATTTTAGATAGAAAAAACAAATTTTGAGACTGCCCTGTGCATTTTTGACAGACAAAACAAGGTATGAGACTGCCCTTCAGGAGGGAAACCAGCCTGTATAAACCACGATAAAAAATCCCACGCAGGGGATCGAAATACTGAGAGTACTGAAGACTGTCACTAACAGAAACTCGAACATGACTGAAAACATCAAAAAAGTCAAAAACATGCCCACTGGAGAGGGCAGAAACATAGAAAGAAAACCATAATTGAGAGGCAGAATTACTCATCAAGAGCCTCTTGCTCGATCTTGCACACGTAATCGTCCAGTTCATCACGCTCGCTGGGCATGTATTTGACCGAGTGGACCACAGTCCTGGAGGGTGGAGAGACCACCAGTTCCGCCTGATCGTGTCCTATGACACCCTGCAAAACATCCTTGCTACCGCTGGGTTGACCCTCCAAACCCTGAAGCGCTTGGTCCTGCTTGGTGTTGTCATTAAAGCTCGGCCCATCCGAAGGATTCTCAGCCTTCTCTTCCTGGGGCTCCTCAAGAAAAACAACCGAAATGGCAACAGAGACTCTCGGCCGATTGAGGGAGTAGTCAAACGAGAAAAGAGCAGTGTGGTACTGAGCAGGTAGTGCAGAGGACGAAGGAGAATCCAATCTGCGGCCCGAACGGAGCAAACGACTATGGAGAAGATGGGGAAGGCTATCCGAGGGGGAAGAAATCTCAGAATGCGAGCTCGAGGAAGAAGGCAAACGCCTCACATCGCCTCTGGTGGACCCGCGCCTACAGCGCATTCTTTGCCTTAAGCGAGGCATGCTTGCAGCGGAATTGGGGCTAGAACTCTAGGGAGCCGAAGTGTTGACAGGGGGCTGCGTCGGATGGGAATTCAGAAAGACAGAGGCTGACATGCAGGAACCAGAGAGCGAGAGATGAAGGCTATCCCCGAGCTCCAGACAGCAGTTGATGCGGCTTCGCTTGTCAGTGTTGGTGCGCTTGTTTGCAATACCAGCAGCAGGATGGCACCACCAATTCACCGGTGCAGGGGAAGACGGGTCCATAGCTTTTAACACTTCATCGCTGCAGCGGGATATCATCTATAATGAATGGCCATTAAATTGAACCGAAGGTGGATCCATAACACAACAGTCGAGACTGCATCGAGGATCGGCTACTTGTTTGTGATGTGCACCTAGATTAAATGCAATTAAAACCAACATTAACATGTATAAGGTGGGAGTGACGTTCCTCTTACGAGAAGGCAGGTGGCCTCTCGTCCGGCATAACCTCCGTCCCATCACCTCCATTGATCGCGCTAACACCCACATCCGGGAATAATATTAATTATTGTTGATATGTACTATATTTATCAATATATATCCAATGTTTATTCCTTAGATAGGATAGGAATAATAATTAATTATTTGAAATTAATATTTTTTTAAAATAATAATCTATTAATATAATCTTAATTAATTAATTGATAAATAATATAATTAATATGCTATGATAGTAATATCAATAATATTAAGGATTAATATATTTAATGGAAAAATATGTATATATTTGTTTGTTAATATTAAAAATTAATATATATATGTGTGTGTGTGTGTGTGGTGTTCTTTTTTGCATCAGTCCTTTTTTCACTTGGTCCCCTTTCATCTCCTATTTATCACTACTTGGTAGGATCATATTTTTTCACACATTCTCATCCTGACGATGAACCTCATGAACAGGTTCAAAACATCGATTATCTAAACTCTCATGGGATGGATCTGGAGACAAATTCTCAACACAAAGTCTCCTATAGTTATTCTATTTAAATAATCCTCTGAGATTATCTCCAATGACTAATTCATGGATCACTAATTCCTTCAAGCCTTTGGATATCATTTCCATTCCAGGATACCCTAACAAGATGCATGATAAATTTGATGAATGGTTTCCTATGTTCTCTAGAAATAATGACATCATAGATGAAGGAAATTTAGATAAATTCTATTGGTGTGTAGGTGGATTTGTTATTAAATAAAATTATGTTTTCATGAAACTTTTTCTCTTTACCTAGAAGAGAGTGAAAAATCAGAATTCTTAGAATTTCCTAATAAGGATATCAAAACTTGGGATCAATTCCATGATACTTTCATCAAAATATGGCACTAGCACATTTGGCCCAATTTTTGACGGCCAAAATGTCGCTCTTGTGACACATAGGCATCCTAAGAGTGACACTTGAGGTGGGGCAAAACGTCATTTCTTGTCCTATGGCAATTCCAACACTTCTAATAACTGTCGATAGAGCGACACTAATTCCGACATTTTTTTGGTAGTGTCGCACTTCCGACATTTCAAATTTTTTGTCACTCTTCCAACGTTTCCAAGTTTTCCTCGCTCTTCCGTAATTTCCAAGTTTTCCTCGCTCTTCCGACGTTTCCAAATTTTCATCGTTCTTCCGACGTTTTTGAATTTCCACCGCTCTTCTGACGTTTCCAAGTTGTCGTCGCTCTTCCGACGTTTCCAAGTTTCCATCGTTCTTCCGAGGTTTCCAAGTTTCCATTGTTCTTCCGACGTTTCAAGTTGTTATCACTTTCATCACTCTTCTAATGTTCTTAAAACTTAGTTGCTATTCCGACATTGTTCTGATGTTTTTAAAGCGTCATCGCTATTCCAACGCTTCTATTCTCTAGACCAAAAAAAATGCTTAAATTATGTTCTGTTTAGCTAGTGTTAATAACATTAAAATAAAAACGATTAAAAAAACCAAACAAGTAAATCAAAACTTGTTCTTTATCAAATCCATGCACTACCATATGTCAAATTTTTTGGTTTATAAATATAGAAAGGGAATGGTCGAACAGATAAAAAGCTCTACACAATGCATTTCGAAAACGCAATAGCCAACATTGTGATTATCAACTATGTGAAAAATTGCACATTAAGGGACAAAAAAATAGTTTTAACATAAAGTTAAAAAAAACATAACCAAGAAAGATTTGAATCCAAGGATTTGTTCTATAAATGCAAGAGACCATAAGACAAAGGCCAAAATTAAATTGGCATCTTCGATTGGTTTACTCTATCTACTAGTAAACAACACAACAAAATTTCTATCTTTGGACAGACATGCAAACAAGAATGTAAAATGATGGATATAAAGCTGCAACAAAGCTGAAAGTTTAAAAAAGGGAGGTTCCCTTCCCCTTCTTGTCTCCACCAATCTCAAAATATTTGCAACGCTGCAAAACCATGAAAGCTAGATGAAGGCATTTTCCCATGTTATTTATATAATGTGATTACAACATTTTCGTAAGGAACAACATAGAAAAATATGACATAATCGAATAGAAATAGAACTGAAAATATAGAAACTTTTAAAATCTCACATTGATCGCATTTTGAGAATAAGGCTTGCAAGACTAACATTGCAGCTTCAACACAATCTTCTTTGTTGTTTTTTCCCAGTAAGTCAACAAATTGAAATTTTATCACATGGGATTCATTGTAGACATTTAAAAAGGTAATATGACCAACTATTGAAATATTTTAGGTTCAACACTCATTAAATCTTCATTTACCTTCTTCTAAAACATAGGTATAGGTAACATTACAAAAAATTATAATGTTGGCCAATTTAGAAAATTTGACGATGGCAGAAACAAAGGAAGTGTTACAGGAGCAGGGGATAAAAATTATCATAAACTTCATTGATATATTAGTTTGACCAACTTTGTCCTTCTAACTAATGCAAAGATAGAGCATTGTCAAAACAAGTGCATGCAGTTGGGAATCTCAAGAAATTGCGAGGGAAAAAATAGTATTTGATGGTGAAATGCACTAAAAATTGAAGATATTACAGAGTTAACTTGATCACATTGAGAGCATATATTTATAATGAATTTTGGTCAAATTTTTCTTCAAGGGAGAGTGTGTTCATTGGAGAACAACAAGGAGTGGAGTGACTAGTCAAACAGATAAAAAGCTCTACACAGTGCATTTCGAAAATGCAATAGCCAACATTCTGATTATCAACTATGTGAAAACTTGCACATTAAGGGACAAAAAAATAGTTTGAACATAAAGTAACTAGAAAATATAACCAAGCAAGATTTGAATCCAAGGATTTTTTCTATATATTAAAGTGCAAGAGACCATAAGGCAAAGGCCAAAATTAATTTGGCATCTTTGGTTGGTTTACTCTATCTACTAATAAATGACACAATTTTTTCTTGTCCTTGGACAGACATGTGAACAAGAATGAAAAATGATGGATATAAAGCTGCAACAAAGCTGGAAGTTTAAAAAATGGAGGTTCCCTTCCCCTTCTTGTATCCACCAATCTCAAAATGTTTGCACCGCTGCAAAACCATGAAAGCCAGATGAAGGAATTTTCCCATGTTATATATATAATGTGATTACAACATTGTCGTAAGGCACAACATAGAAAAATATGACATCATTGAATAGAAAAAGAACTGAAAAGATAGAAATTGTTAAAATCTCACCTTGATCACATGTTGAGAATAATTCTTACAAGACTCACATTGCAGCTTCAACACAATATTCTTTGTTGTTTGTGCCTAGTAGGTCAACAAATTGAAATTTTATCACATCAAATTCATTGTAGAAATTTAAAAATGTAATATGACCAACTCTTGAAATATTTTAGGTTCAACACTCATTAAATATTCATTTACCTACTTGTGAAACACAGGTACAGGTAACATTACAAAAAATGATAATGCTGGCAAAAATTTAGAAAATTTATCAATGGCAGAAATAAAGGAAGTGTTACAGGAGCAGGGGATAAAATTCATTGATATCTTAGTTTGACCAAATTTTTCCTTCTAACTGATGCAAAGATAGAGAATTTCCAAAACAAGTGCATGCAACTGGGAATCTCAAGAAATTATGCGGGCAAAAACAGTTTCTGATTATGAAATTCACTAAAAATTGAAGATATTACAAAGTTAACTTGATCACATTGAGAGCATATATTTACAATGACACTTGGATCAAGTTTGCTTCAAGGGAGAGTGTGTTCATTGGAGAATAACAAGGAGTGGAGTGAATGGTCGGACAAATAAAAATATCTACACAGTGCATTTCAAAAACACAATAGCCAACATTGTGATTATCAACTATGTGAAAACTTGCACATTAAGGGACATAAAAATATTTTTAACATAAAGTAACTAGATGATCCGGGTAAATTTCCGATACCCTTTTAACCAAGACCTGTTAGAATTATATTTTATAAAAAACATTAATGAACACATGCACATAGAATCAAGAGGAACACGCGTCAAAAAACATACGACAAATTGCAAGAGGTTTAATAACGAAGTTCGTCCAGTGTGGACAACGTCTCCGAGCCTCGATGTCTCGATGGTGTTGGCCACTTCATTCAGTGTTGTAAATGTGAATATGTATACAGATGTTGTTTACTTATCATATAAGGAAAACAACCCTCAACATGAGTGGCAAATTATCTCCACGAGACGTGCCGCTGCAAGGAACTCTCACTCTTAACAGGCCTCCTATCAGCATGACATAAAATCACACATAACAACTATGAGTATCCTGCCAACATGGAAACAAAGGGATCTCAATCAAACATACATGTGACAATGAGTATCCCACCAACATGGCAACAAAGTGATCTCAAACATAAATGAAAATCCATGATAGAAATTACATCTCACATCAAGAACAAAAACAAGATCCTGCATCAAACATCAAACAAGGATCTATACAACACAATGCATCTCGTAGCAAAGAGAAAAATAAGTACATGATCACATTGCATACACCTCACACTGAAGATTACTGAATAATAGGCTGCTTGATCTGAAATCACCATCGCAATCGTGGGGTTGAAAGGCATGAAATCGAATGCTCACTAAATGCTGACATCTGCAACTCCACTTTGAAAAGCGGACGAGAAATGGAATGTTCAAATAGAAAATTGGAATAAACCATCAGATTCGTGGCATCGAATAGTGCAAAATGGATTGTCAAAATTTTGAATTCTGACAAAGTGAAAATCAGGGGGTACATGAATCTTTTAGATTCCCCCTAAATTCCTCAAAGATTCCCTCCTGCAAGTCATCTGAAGATCTGCTTCTTAGGTCAAAATTATGTCTGTGCCATCAACGTCCTTGCGAAATTCTGAGTAATTTGAGTATAAATTTGGGTGGGTTCTTCCACTGTCAAATTCCAGATCCTCAAGATTCCAGATCCTCATATTCTGAAGAGAATATTCTGAACCATTGCTCAAATGGCGAATATGGGCACACCATCGCGCTCCCTGTGAAATTCTGGTTAAAATGCATATAAATTTCAATACATTCTGACACAGAGAAATTTTACTCCTCAGAATCAAAGATTCCCTTGGCATAAAAAAAGATTCTCTCGAACTGCGTGCACCATCCTGCCTCGAAATCTGTGTCCGTCCGCCTCTGCCTGGCCTTGGGCGCACTAGGAAAAAGGTGAGTTTATATGAAAAA
Organism: Pinus albicaulis; assembly: GCA_034641835.2. NCBI lineage: Eukaryota > Viridiplantae > Streptophyta > Pinopsida > Pinales > Pinaceae > Pinus > Pinus albicaulis. The sequence goes on along the minus strand of CM076583.1, from coordinate 467,119,346 downwards.
GGATGGGCGGATTAACCAACGTAGGTCATTGGCGCAGTTGGTTAAATTAGGAATTCGTTAAGGGGAGGTTGGGGGATCAAATCCCGCCTCCCCCAAATCCACATGGAATATTTTAAAACTATCATTTTTAAAAATTTTGGGGGGCCAGACCCGCATCAGGCGACCCACCCCTTATTCATTTCTCCCACCGTATATACGTGTATGGTGGAGTGGTTCAAGTGGCGGGGTTCATAACTCGCCCCCGACCGTTGAAATAAATGTTTTGGTTGGTGGCTGTAGGGTCCAGCAGGGGTCATGGCCCGCTGACCCGCATTAATATATATATATTTTTATGTCTATGTTAATATAACCGTGCGGTGGGTGGCAAGGGTGATGGCCTGCCACCCCTCCTTTTTAATATTTTTTTTTATTTCAATAATAAATAACGGTTATTTTGAAATTTCTCAAAAATAAGCCGAAGGAGTGTTCTTAAGTGTCCCACAATTTTGCCTGGAATCTAGTCGGAGCTGGCCGAAATCCAGTCACCGAAATTCGGAAAAAATGTTGCCTCTTTAGGCTTGCCACCTCATTAAGTCAACCCAAAACTTTGACTACTTCTAACTTCGCATACGAGCTCGGTTTGACGAACCGTTCACACCATTGCGATTAGGACAACAAGATCTTCAACTTGAATTTGGTTCAAGAGAAATCCGAACACTTTGATTTTTGAGCTTTCATAACCCCTCTTTGTTGTGTGTCTTTGGAGCCACTTGGATCACCAGGAAACATAACCAAGCAAGATTTGAATCCAAGAAATTGTTATATAAATTAAGTGCAAGAGGCCATAAGACAAAGGCCAAAATTAAATTGGCATCTTCAGTTGGTTTACTCAATCTACTAATAAACAACACAAGAAAATTTCAGTCCTTGGAGAGACATGCGAACAAGAATGTAAAATGATGGATATAAAGTTGCAACAAAGCTGAAAGTTTAAAAAATGGAGGTTCCCTCCCCCTTCTTGTCTCCACCAATCTCAAAATATTTGCAACACTGCAAAACCATGAAAGCCAGACGAAGGCATCTTCCCATGTTATATATATAATGTGATTACAACATTGTCATAAGGCACAACATAGAAAAAAAATGACACCATTAAATAACAACATAATTGAAAATATAGAAATTGTTAAAAGCTCACCTTGATTGCATGTTGAGAATAATGCTTGCAAGACTGACATTGCAGCTTCAAAAAAATCTTCTTTGTGTTTTTGCCTAGTACGTCAACAAATTGAAATTTTATCAAATCAGATTCATTGTAGACATTTAAAAAGGTAATGTGACCAACTCTTGAAATATTTCAGGTTCAACACTCATTAAATATTCATTTACCTTCTTGTGAAACATAGGTAAATGTAACATTACAAAAAAAGATAATGCTGGCAACAATTTAGAAAATTTTCCGATGGTGGAAACAAAGGAAGTGTTACAGGAGTAGGGGATAAAAATTCTCATAAAATTCATTGATATCTTAGTTTGAACAACTTTTTCCTTCTAACTGGCGCAAATACAAAGAATTGTCAAAACAAGTGCATGCATCTGGGAATCTCAAGAAATTGCTAGGGAAAAAATAGTTTCTTATTGTGAATGCACTAAAAATTGAAGATATTACAAAGCTAAATTGATCACATTGAGAGCATCTATTTACAGTGACACTTGGATCAAGTTTGCTTCAAGGGAGAGTGCTTTAATTAGAGATTAAAAAGGAGTGGAGTGACTGGTTGGACAGATAAAAATCTCTACACAGTGCATTTCGAAAACACAATAGCCAACATTGTGATTATCAAATATGTGAAAACTTGCACATTAAGGGACATAAAAATATTATTAACATAAAGTAACCAGAAAACATAACCAAGCAAGATTTGAATCCAAGGATTTTTTCTATAAATTAAGTGAAAGAGACCATAAGACAAAGGCCAAAATTAAATTTGCATCTTCAGTTGGTTTACTCTATCTACTAATAAACGAGAGAACAAAATTTTTGTCCTTGGACATGTTGATATTTTGTGTATTGGGGTAGCATTGGATGTGCTCTAGCCCTGAAACTTGGTAAAGGGACTAGTGTACACCTGATCTCCAAGACCCAGAAAAGGTTTTAGGAAATTCCATCCATTTTGGGAGATATTTAATTAATTAATATTTTTAATTAAGGACCCTAAGTCTAACTTACGAAAATTAAAAGATTAAAGTTAGTTAAACTAAACATGTGATAAAATTGACTTAAGTCACAAGGATCAAGCTTTCTTTTAATCTTAGACATTGATTCCAGATCTGATCATGGTCGTTGGTTTCCCAACGATAAATTATAAAGGAAAGGCTTGGGGTCAGTTGGAGAACATACACACAAAAGCAGACCAGTGAAAATAAGATGAAATTCTAGGGTCTGGTTTGCTAATAATTTTGAGAAGTGTTTCAGCTGCAGAGAGGGGTAGTTTAGGTAAAGGGGATGGTCTGATCCCAGTGCCTAGAATCAGCAAGAGGCAGAGAGAAACTTCCATAGGCAGAGCAGAGAAGAAGAAGTAACAGCAACAGAGAGGGTAGCAGCTGCGCAATAGAGAGGCAACTTTAGCTACACATGTGATACGCAGTCCCTTCTGGGGAAACACTGGGAAACAGGGGACCCATCTGGGTTACGCAGAGACCATCAGGGGTAGCGTAGGTTTTGCCTCACGCATTATGGGGTTACAGAGCCCTCTCCAAGCCAGTGCAGAGGCACGCAGAGGCTGCAAAGGCTGACGTAGGGGCTTCAGGGGCAGCGCTGGGGTTTCGAGGGCCAAGATCTGGTTGAGTCTTGTAAATCTCGTTTGAGGGTGTGGATCAGTCAACGTTTTGGTCTTATAACAACAAGTTAGCTGCAAATTTATATTTTTCTCTGTCGGGTTAACCAGTGTGGTGCCCAGATTTGTTGCATTGAGAAAAATACTTAATAATATAAACCCTCTAGCAGCCAGAAGACCAGTTTTCCCGCATTGGGTTTTTTCGGGGACTATTGTCCAGAAAATATTGTGTGTCACTTTTTCTATTGTGCATGTACTTTTATGTTTTAGATCTAAATTGGTGAAAGTCTGTTATATGTTTACTTCAATGTTAATATGAATATTTAAACATTAATAAATTGTTTAATTAGGAGAAGTATAACCAGATCTAACAGTAGATTTATGCATAAAGTAACTTTTGGAAATTTTCACATGGTATTAGAGTGATTGCAGATCTAGTAAGGTCACCAGTAGAACACTGAAGAATATTGCTGTAGAAAGAAGTAGAGAGAGCAGCAACAGTGGCAGAAAGACAGATCTGAAGGGACAACGCAGTTTTAGAGGAAGCAGAGCCACGTGTAGGTCAAGGTGACGCATTCCTACATCTCCATGCAAGTCCACGTACTTACTGTGCAGAGGCAGTGCTGGGACTATCTCGTCACGCATAGGCCAACTAGGGCGAAATAGATCTGAAGCTGTCTGATTCAAAAGTGCTGAAAGTAGAGCTGTATAACTTTAGAAAGTGACGGTGGGGTTAAATTTCTGAAGATTCAGAATTTTGCCTAAGCACTAGAGACAAAGAGCGTGAGTAGATCAGCTTCTCTGAGGGTTTCTAGCCAAATAAATCTGCAGATCGATCAGAGGATCAAAGAGAGTTGTTTTGTTGATTTGGCAGATTTCCAAGAGAGGAAATCAGTTGTCAGAGGGAGCAGAGGGTGCCTTTTCGCCAAGTACCCTAGATCCGAGCTTTAGTAGAGAAGTGGGGAGAGGCATTAGAGAACTTTTGAGGTCTAAAATGGGCCTTCTAAGAAAAATGTACAACCAAAATAAAATTTATAATAACCAATAAGATTCAAGATGATGATATCAACCATGGGGGATGATTCACCATTTTTGGGGTAAAAAGGTAAAAAGATTAAAAAATAATAAAATAATAAAACTACTTTTTCAATTTTTATTTTCAACTTATTTCTCGAAGGTTTTACTCAAATTTCAAGCAAGAGTACTAATTGGATGCAAAATTTAATTCCTCACCCAAGGAGTACCCTGTTGCATACTTTCGATGGACCTTGCTACACGAAAAATGAGAAATACATGAAAAAGCGTGATTGCAATCATGTTTTTAATGTATTTCTCTTTTTCGTGTAGCAAGGTCCATAAAAATTATGCAACATGGGTACTCCTTGGATGAGGAATAAAAATATGCATCCAACAAGTTTTCCTGCTCGAAATTTGAGCAAGCCCATAGGGAGATAAGTTGAAAATATGAGTTGAAAAAGTAGTTTTTCCTTTTTCCCTCTAAAATTTGATGATGTAATCTAATATTACTTTATTATTTCCACTATTATTTTATAATTTCCTTAGGAGGCCCATTTTAGACCTCAAAATTCCCCTAATGAATTTCCGACAGAGTAGATCTGAGAAAGTGGCACCTCACGGACTACGTGATCAGGACAGGTTGGATGGCCTATCCAACTTTGTAGTTTGGAAGGTCAAAATCTTGGTAGTCATGGAGGCATACGGTCTAAGAGACCATGTAGAAAAATTCCTGGCCACACCAACCGATGAAGATCTTCCGAAGAAGCATGAGGAAGCTGCGACACATGCCAAGAAGTTCATAATGGATGGGATTAAGGACCATATTATTCCACATATAGCTGAAAAGAATACAACTAATGAGATGTGGAAGGCTTTAACAACCCTATATGAGGGGAATTTTTTCCTAAGGAAAATTCTTCTGGAAAATCAACTATGGTAATTCATGATGACAAAAGGAGAATAAATAGATCCCTTCCTCTTTAGATTATAGATAATCAGAGATCAGTTGTCTGCCATGGGAGAAAATGTGAAGGATGATGTGATGGTAAGGACTGCACTCAATGCGGTCATAGAAGAGTGGGAAACCTTTGTCCAAAGTGTCTTGGGAAGAGCGTACCTTCCTGATTGGGACAACATGTGGGCAATCTTACGTTAAGAAGAACTTTGAAAATTCACCAAGAAGAAATACAGCACGGGATCCAGTAAGGTGAAGAAAGAAGAGGAGGATGATGAAACTTTGGCATCAAGGAGGCAACAAGGGAAGAAGAAGAATTATCTATCAAAGATAAAGTGTTTCTAGTGCGATGAACTAGGACATTTCACTAGCAATTGTCCACAAAATAATAAGGACAAGGAAGCTTTTACTTCCAAGGATGTTGTGGTGGATGGTGGTTCAGAATATGACATAGCCATGAGAGCTCATGAACCAAGAAAGTGGCCCGACATGGATCCGTAGATCAGATAACGAGTGTGGGCGGGATCCTTGAGCAGCTCATCCCTTGGATCAAATTTGAGCTACGAGAGCCTTAAGACAGTAGCGAAAAAATTGGAGTAATTGGTGCAGAGAATCACGGATGAAGCAGAGGTGGACTTGAATGTTGAAGGGAGCAGCGCAGTGTCGATGCAGAAACAACAATGTAGGGGTTGATGTGACTTCAGTAGCATAGAGTAGATCTGCTTACATAGAGCAGGGTTGCAGCAACGTGGAGGCTTCAGGAGGACAACACAGTGCAACAACAATGCAGAAGAATTCAATGCAAAGGTTGATGTGACTTCAACATCATAGAGGAGGACTATTTACGTAGTTCCTTGCTCTAGTTGTGCATCAGCCTCTAGATGCAACACAGATCAAAAACCTATGGAGCTTCAATGATGAGGATGCAGCCCAACTGACTTGTCTGTCAAATATTTGGTAGGAGATTCAATTGCTTCTCTCAGCAACTATAAATGCAGTGAAACAATTGGCAGCATGATGCAATAGATTGAGACGAAGCTGCATTATGGATGTGGCGGTGGCAGTGGCGATGTCATGGGCACCAGTACAGAATGGTAGCAACAATGTAATGATGAAGGGAAACAGGCCAAGCATCAACAATACAAAAACCAGTGCCAAGATATTGTCATACATGGTGTGATGTATTGCTAGAGCACACTCCATGCTAAGAGGGAGTGTTGAAATTTTGTGTATTGGGATAGCATAGGATGTGCTCTAGCCCTGAAACTTGGTAGAGGGACTAGAGTACACCTAATCTCTAAGACACAGAAAATGATTTGTGAAATTCCATCCAGTTTGGGAGATATATAATTAATTAATATTTTTAATTAAGGACCCTAAGTCTAACTTAGGAAAATTAAAAGATTAAAGTTAATTAAATTAAACATGTGATGAAATTGACTTAAGTCACACGGATCAAGCTTTATTTTAATCTTAGCCATTGATTCAATATTATATCATGGTCGTTGGTTTCACAATGATAATTTATAAAGGAAAGGCTTCGGGTTAGTTGGAGAACATACACACGGAGGCAGAGAAGTGAAATTAAGCTGGAATTCTAGGGCGAGGTTTGCTAAGAATTTTCAGAAGTGTTTAAGCTCTAGAGAGGGGTAGTTTAGGCAAAGGGTATGGTTTGATCCCAGTGCCTAGAATCAACAAGAGGCAGAGAGCAGCTTCCAGAGGCAGCGCAGAGAAGCAGAAGCAGCAACAACAGAGAGGGCAGCAGTTGCGCAATGCAAAGGAAACTTCAACTGCACAGCTTCTACGTAGTCCCTTTTGGGGCAGCGCTAGGCAGCGGGGGACTCATCTGGTTTACGCAGAGACCCTCAGGGGTAGCGTAGGGTCTGCGTCACCAATTCTGGGGTTACACAGCCCTCTCCAGGCCAGCGCAGAGGCACACAGAGGTTACAAAGGCTGATGCAAGGGCTTCAGGGGAAACACTGGGGTTTCTAGGGCCAAGATTTGGCTGAGTCTTGTAAATACTGTTTGAGGGTGTGTATTAGTCAACTTTTTGGTCTCAGAACAAAAATTTAGCTGCAGATCTATATTTTTCTCTATCGGGTTAACTAGTGTGGTGTCCAGATTTGCTATATCCAGAAAACTACTTAATAATATAAACCCTCTAGCAGCCAAAAGACCGATTTTCCCGGATTGGGTTTTACGGGGACTATTGTCCAGAAAATCTTATGTGTCACTTTGTCTATTGTTCTTGTACTTTTCTATTTTAGATATGAATCAGTGAAAGTCTGTTATGTGTTTTCTTTGATGTTAATTTGAAGATTTCGACATTAATAACTTGTTTAAGTAGGAGAAGTATAACCAGATCTAAGAGTAGTTTTCTCCATAAAGTAACTTTCAGAATTTTTCACAGGACAAACATGCAAACAAGAATGTAAAATGATGGATATAAAGCTACAACAAAAAGGAAATTTTAAAAAAGGGAGGTTCCCTTCCCCTTCTTGTCTCCACCAATATCAAATTTTTTGCAACGCTGCAAAACCATGAAATCTAGACGAAGGCATTTTCCCATATTATATATATAATGTGATTACAACATTGTTGTAAGGCACAACATAGAAAAATATGACATCATTGAATAACAAAAAAACTAAAAAGATAGAAACTATTAAAAGCTCACCTTGATCGCATGTTGAGAATAATGCTTGCAAGATTGACATTGCAGCTTCAACACAATCTACTTTGTTGTTTTTGCCTAGTAAGTCAACAAATTGAAATTTTATCACATCAGATTCATTGTAGACATTTAAAAGGGTAATATGACCAACTCTTGAAACATTTTAGGTTCAAAACTCATTAAACCTTCATTTACCTTCTTGTGAAACACATGTACATGTAGCATTACAAAAAATGATAATGTTGGCAACAATTTAGAAAATTTGTCGATGGCAGAAACAAAGGAAGTGTTACAGGATCAAGGGATAAAAATTCTCATAAACTTCATTTATATCTTAGTTTGACCAAATTTGTCCTTCTAACTTATGCAAATATAGAGCATTGTCAAAAAAATTGCATGCAGCTCAGAATCTCAAGAAATTGCGAGGACAAAAATAGTTTCTGATTGTGAAATGCACTAAAAATTGAAGATATTACAGAGTTAACTTGATCACATTGAGGGCATCTATTTACAATGACACTTGGATCAAGTTTTTTTCAAGGGAGAGTGTGTTCATTGGAGAATATCAAGGAGTGGAATGAAAGTATATTTAATTTAGGAATTATTTCAAAAGTATCTTGACTTTAACAATTGAGCATTTCAAGGTTGACATCCATACTTTGGGGAAAAATATCTTGCAAAATACTTGGTTGACTGATGCCTACTTGTGAAATTTTAGGGGACAAGGGAGAGGTACCTTATCCATATTAGTAATATGCCTCTTTTAGTTTATTTTGTTTCCTATCTGATTACCTTCTTGTGAACTTGGGGGACTTGGGATAAATGTCTCCCTCTAAAGAAATTTTATTTATGTTTGGTTTGTAGGAGTTATCTAAACCTTAACTTGCGGCCTTGAAAGAGTAATCTATGAGTTTGATTTTGCTATTCTGTCATTTAACATCTTCTATGACTGCCTTGCAATTTCCGTTATTGTCCTTTGTGTTTCATTTTTCTCCTTTAGGGGTGACCCAAGCCTTAACTTGGACCTAAAAAGACTAGTATCTAAATTAAAATTTTCTCTTCTATCCCACAATTCCAGGGTATAAATTTGATGGTAACTCCTACCCGCCATTTAAATTTAAATATGATGTATTATATGTGCTTTTATTTATTTAGCTATAAACACATTAACCCTAATTAATATGCCTCAATTAATGGAGCCACTAGAATTGGAGTAATAAATAATTGAGGTTATTCGAGGAGGTGTTATTATGGTGATTCAGTCATAATGCAGGTGCAGTAAGTAACATGATAGCGCCAAACAAGTTCCGATATTACTCAGTGCCAAGTTTCAATATTGCTTAGTGGCTCACCGTCAAAGGGTCGTATTTCTACTTTCTTGTCCTTCTATGTTCCCATGTCCTTCTGTCTTTTTCTCCTAAGTTCTGAGTCCTTGATGATATGTATCATCTCCCAGAGGTATTTCCCATCTTTTCAAAAAATTCCTCTCCCAAAAATGGACTGGCAGCTTTGGGAGTTTTTCACACACTCTGGTGGTCATTGTTGAGTTAGTCCAAGAACCATGGCTTCACAAGTGGCCTACTCTTCCCTTGAGCTAGGTTTGGTTTTCTACATCAACATCTCTAATTTTCAGGTTATTAAAAAGAAGTTGGGAAAAGACCTTGGGCACAGAAATTAATGCAACAGTCTTAAGCCCAGTTTACTATCTACTAGTATTATTACCCTCTTCAGCTTAAGCTAGTTCCCATTGAATTAACAGATCAATGCCAGGGACTTTTTTGGCCCTGGATGTCACCTTTGATCTCCCTAATCTGATGTGATGTCACAATATTCCCCAAATTTTCAATACTTGTGCATGTTAAGAAGATGGTGATGGAAGATATACTATTCTCCTATAACGTTCCAAACTCTTTGCTGACATTTTTCATTAGTTTAGATGGTAATTTGCTTATTTTTTCTATGCTGAGTACCATTCAACACTTCGGTTTGTGTTTGTTAGCTTAGACTGTAATTTTCTTATGTATATGGTTTTCTCATTAGTTCAGCAATACACTAAGTAATTAGCAAAGGTGTGGAGATGAGAGTTTATGCTGGAAGTTCATAGTTATAGAGTTTCAAGACACTTTGAAGTCAACAATACACTAAGTAATTAGAAAATTTGTGGAGATGAGAGCTGATGTGGAGAAATTTGTCCATAGTTTTCAAAATGTAACACATCAAAACCAAAAAATCAAAATTTGGGATTGTAGACTTTCTTCCCTATTACTTCAAGGCACTAGGAAAGTATTTCCATGGACTTCCTGAGAGGGTTTCAAAAACCAAAGGAGCTAACAACTATGCACTTATGAGTGATGAAAAAATAAGTTTTAATCTTTGCCAGAAGAATTGCATAAACTACTAGAGAAACACCAATAATGAAAATTCCAACCTCCGGAATCGAACCTATATCTGTAATATAATAAGGAGACAAACTTGCTACCATTTACTAAGATAATATTCAATTTTATAATATTATTTACCAAATTAACACACTTGCAGGGAGATTGTACCCTGAAATCAAGCAACAAATGAGAAAGATAATAGATTATAAGGTATTTTTGGGACTACCGTATGGATGTTGATGGATACCAATTTGAAGATAAGTATAGCCTTCCATTTAAAAATGAATGTATAATCTGAGGTCATGAACCACGCATACGTGCAATTGTTGGGAGAGTACAATTATAAGCATTCCAAGACCCCATATGAAAGTTTACGATGCACAACACTACTAAGATTGAGTAATCCATGGCTCTACTCAAATTTATCCATTTGAGACAAAGATAAGATGGTTTATCAAGTGTAGGAGGTTGAAAATTTTGATGGAATAGATACCCCTCAACCGTAGCTCATAGGCCTGAGGTAAAGCCCCTTTTGTTAACAAATGACCAGCTCAACTCAAATGTCCCAGCTCTCCATTTGAGGCATGTGTAGGATTTCTATAACAAAATCTTTTTGAATTGGTTTTTCAAGCATAGGCGGGTGACAAATTTTTGGAATAGAAATCCTTCAGCTGTAATTCATTGGAAAAGGTAGAGCCTATTTTGTTAACAAATGACTTATTACAAAAAAGTGGGAAAAAAATGAGACTGACTGAGTGAACCACACCTCGAGGGTTGGAATAGATATCCTTCAGCCATAGCTTATTGGAAAAGGTAGAGCCTATCCTATTAACAAATGAATTATTACTAAAAGTGGAAAAAAATGGGACCGACTAAATGAACCACACCTCCTGGAATATCTTAAGAGAATGTCTCATAATAACCACAAAAGGTATCGATATCAAAATAATCATGTCCAACTATATTTTGATAATAGGCCTAGTTCCTGGTGCACACACCATTTCCTTAGATTGGCTAGATGGTCATCACAATACATGAATTAACAAATGATAAAACAACTGAAACCCAAATCAAAGCTTTGGTTCACTTACCATATATGGTGGTAAGAATGTTGAGGATGAAAATACCTATAACCTTCCTGGACGGAAACTGAAATCGCTTCCACAACACTTTTCTCTCCTCAATGGAAGACTTATCTTCTGTCTTGGAATCAAACCCTCCATCCACATTTTCAGTAACCTTTTTATTCTCATCATAATTGTTAGTAAACCCCTTGCACTTCAAAAAATCATCCACAGCGGCTTTATTGACATATTGCTGGCCTGTACAGGCTTGTAGGGATTCGAACCCCAGACATTGTGCGAGGAATTCTTCCGTCTCCCATTGGGTGATTTATCCTGGGAAATTACAAGAAGTCTGAATACTTGACTTTGATTATTAGAGCATGAGGAAATGGGTGTTACCATATAGCCTCCAGCATGGCGATTAAGCGTTGCAGAGTACAATTTTAGGCTAACCCACGTTGAATCTGATGGTGTTATCAGAGAAGTGGAAGCAATTGAAAATAAACTCACACCAAAATTAACTGTATCAGAGACAGTTGTTGAAAATAAATTTCTTTGGAATTTTCTTAGATGGGCTACTTGGCCAGATCACATTACATAGATTCAAATTTTTGGATCGGATTACATCACATTGATATTTGTTTGGAGGGTAGTGTTTGTTGAATTATGCTCCATTGAATCCCATATCTACCCATCCCTTATCACCCATTCGATCATATCTACCCACACTCTTAAAATTTACCATTAATATAATATGAATAATCTCACCAATTATGCCCTAAATAAATCTCAAAGTCTCGGATCCCGTCGGATACAAAAATAATGAACCACAAGAGACTTCAAAACTGCACCAAATGGATTAAACCTTTACAACAGGAGAATCTATCTTATGGAAATACAATACAAAATTATACAACAAACTGCACGGTGAAAAACATGAATATTCCCGCACAATACCACAAAGAAGCTTTGGATAAGCAGAGTTTCCCTGTATGCTACACTAAAACGCAAAATCTTCAAAATCTTCAGTCATGTAGAGCTCTTCACATCAATCCAATGCCTAAAACTCCCTCCGATTTGAATCTTCGACCTATGTCTTCAAGCAGCAGTGGGGCAGAACTAAATAAATAGCAAGGTGTGTTAGGGAATGGGCGTTCAACGTTCAACATTCAGGGCGAGTCGAGTTTCGTTGGGCATCGGGCAGTTCGACGGGGTCGAGTCGGGTTCAACCCAATTCTGCGTGCATAAAAGTGACAACACATTTGGAATAGTGATTTGAAGGATGTATTTTTTTTAGGCGAGAATAGGGAGGCTGGGTGAAGGGTGAAATTTTTTTGAGGTGGGAATTGGAATTAAAATAAAAAATTAAATGTAAATAATAATATTAATTTTTTTTATATATAAAGTATTAAATTAAAAATTGAATATAAATAAATAAGATATTAAGGTGTATATATTTAATATGTAAAACTTACAACTTTCCACACACACAACCCGACCCGACCCGAACCCAACTCGACCGCGTTTCCTTGGTTGCCCTCACGCAACCCGACTTGACCTGCCCGAACTAAGGCACAAGGGAGAAAACAGAAAATGGGTCGCACGAACATGCACATTAAGGGACATAGGCGGTCACAACTTAGCATTTTTTATATGGCCTCCCTCACACGACCCGAACTGAACACGTTTCCTTGGACGTCCTCACACGACACGACTCAACATGCCCGAATGAAGGCACAAAGGAGTGTAAAATGGAAAATGGGTCGCATGAAAATGCACAAGGAACACAAGAAGTCACAACTTAGCATTTTTTATACGGCTACCCTCACATGACCCAACCTGACCCGACACGAATGTGTTTCCTTGGGTGTCCTCACACAGCACGACCCGACCCGCCTTAACGAAGGCCCAAGGGAGCTAACGAAAAACAGGTTGCACAAACGTGCACAAGGCACACGGGTGGTCACAACTTAGCATTTTTTATACGTCCGCCCTCTCACTACATGACCCAGACGTGTTTCCTTGGGCACCCTCACACGGCATGACTCGACCCGACCCAAACTAAACACGTTTCCTTGGGCGCCCTCACACAACCTGACCTGACCCACCTGAACGAAGGCACAAGGGAGAAAACGGAAAATGGGCCACACGAACGTGCACAAGGCATATGGGTGGTCACAACTTATAATTTTTTATACAAACTCCCTCACACGACCCGACCCGAATGCGTTTCCTTAGGCGCCCTCACATGACCTGACCCGACCCGGCCTGCTCTAAATGTGTTTCCTTGGGCGCCCTCACACAACTTGACCCAACCCTTATGTGTTTCCTTGGGAACCCTCACATGACCCTACCCGACTCACCCGAAGGAAGGCACAAGGGAGAAAAAGGCAAACGGGTCACACGAACGTACACCATAGGGCACAAGGGCGGTCACAACTTAGTATTTTTGATACGTCCTCCCTCACGCAACCCGACCCAACCCGAGTAATTGAACCGAACGTGTTTCCTTCGGCGCCCTCACACAACACAACCCGAACCGCCCAAACGAAGGCACAAGGGAGAAAACAAAAAATGGGTCGCACAAACATGCACAAGGCACACGGGCGGTCAAAATTTAGCATTTTTTATACGACCGCCCTCACGCGACCCGACCTCGCAACCCGCCCGAACTCATTTTGTTGGGTGCCCTCACACGACCCGACCTGCCTGAACGCGTTTCCATGGGCACCCTCACACGACCCAACCCGACCCGACCCGCTTGAATGTGTTTCCTTGGGTGCCCTCACATGACACGACCCAACTCGACTAGCTTGAACGCATTTCCTTGGGTGCCCTCAGTACATGACACGACTTGACTCGAACCACCCGAACATGTTTCCTTGGGATCCCTCACACGACCCGACCCAACTTGACCCGAATACAACGACAGGGCTACAGTTGGTATCAAATCTTGGACATTATATTGGTTGGTCTCAGTGAAACATTGGTAGGGGCAAGACATTGTTCAGGGTCGAAGCTACATAAAAAGACATGGCAAGTTAGGAAGAATGTCAAGGGAGGATTTTTCAGACCTTGTATAGGTTGAGGCATATGAAAGAAGAGCACCGATGGATTCTTGTTGAACTTGAAGTCTTGGAGGAGAATGTTGAAGTAGAGATTCTTCGACTTGGTTGGGAAATGGAGTAGGATGGAGCTGCAGATTTCGATTAAGAAGAAGAAGTTGAGACATGCGAAGAAGAGGATGTTGCAGATGTGTCAATGATAGAGGAATAACTTGTTGAACACGTTGGACCTAGATTGTGCACTTTGTAGACATTGATGATGAAGGACACTTATAGGGGTTAGGGGTTAATGGGGTTAGAGTTTAGGGGGTTAAATGGGTTAGGGTTTTAGGGGTTTATGGGGTTAAATGGGTTAGGGGTCGGGAATTATGTCAACATACTCCATTTGTAAATGGCCATTATTTTTATAATGCTAGATGGAGAAGACTGCACAAAACTAGGATTGTAGATCCTTGCATTGATAAATTTGGTTTCTTGTCTTTCAATGCAATCTAATTAATGGTTCATTTTGTTCATAATTCGTTTTGAAATGTTGGAGGTGCTTTCTTTTATAGATTATATTAAGCTACCTAGTGCCCCAACATGACTTGATAAGAATGGAGACTTGTTTGCTTATGTTTTGAGTTGTTTTTGGAAGGCATTGATTTTGGTTGTTTCATAAAGGAAAGCAACATTGATGCATGTTGTTTACCATTGTTTGTAATCAATAAAATCCAACCAAACTCTAATTCTGTCCACCAGAAAAAATTTCTACCATAACTTAATTTTACAAGCCTGTGCATGCTTGATAAATTTGAAATCACACATTTATGTACTAGAAATTCACCATTGGCTAACCCACAACCTTGTACTAGAGCCAACTCCAAAAAGAGAAAAATATCCCAGGGCATCAAGATCACCATCAAGAAAGGATGATGACCTAATTCATATCCTATGGAGCAACTAAGGATAACCCCAAGCAAAGCAGACCCTTGGATACGACATGACCCGACCTGCCCGAACGCGTTTCCGTGGGCACCCTCACATGACACGACCCGACCTGCCCACCTGAACGCGTTTCCTTGAGCACCCTCACACGACCCGAAACAACCTGATCCAGACATGTTCCTTGGTCACCCTCACATGACCTGACACGACCTGACCCAGACGTGTTCCTTGGTCACCCTCACACGACTCGACCCCCCCGAACACGTTTCCTTGGGCACCCTCACACAACACGACTCGATCCGACCCGACCCGAACGCGTTTCCTTGGGTGCCATCACATGACCCGACCCGACCCACCCGAACATCAAAGGCACGAGGGAGAAAACGGAAAACAGGTCGCAAAACCATCCTTCTTCATAGCAAATACATAGTTGACATAGTATGAATTGTATTTTGAGGGGTGGTTTTCTTCCCAATAGGTTGTCCCTCTTTACCTCACTCTTTTGATATTGTGTATTGTATAATTTATTTCATGAGTACTTGACATGGCCACAAATTATTGAGACTCATTGATTTTTTTTTTGTACATTAGTACTTAACATCGCTGAGAAT
This sequence comes from Pinus albicaulis, assembly GCA_034641835.2. Lineage (NCBI taxonomy): Eukaryota > Viridiplantae > Streptophyta > Pinopsida > Pinales > Pinaceae > Pinus > Pinus albicaulis. The sequence continues at coordinate 467,103,836 of CM076583.1, read as the reverse complement.
TGCTAGGACTTGTTCAATAGCATACTCCCTAGTTGGGTTGTGGGGTGGTGTTGGGGTACATTAAACTCATCAGTTCATTAAGGCACACACTTTGGCCATCATTAGACCCTCTTCCATACATTATTAGGGGCACATATGACCAATTTTCATTCACTATTGGGCATTCCCTATCATTTTTCAAATTCTCTATATTTAGGGTTTTCTATTTTAATAGGGGGTGCCACCTAGGATGACATGTGGCACTAACTAGACTCTATTTGAACGATTAAATGAGTATGCACTTCAAAGACCTAATTCAAAGACCTTCCTAGAGTTAGTATGCACTTCCTCTCTACTTTGCAACAATTAGCCGTCATTTTTCTCTATCCTCTCCTTGTTAAGTTAACTTTTATTCCTATTTTGGAGTTCAACTAAGTTTAACCAGTTATTATTTTGCATGCGAGAGTCATTAATTAGTTTTAATTCATTTCTAACCCCACTAACTTCTAGTTCACTCTATTTTAGAATATTTTACTAATTATGGGTCTCCCAATATAATTTTACTTATTTGCAAACTAGGGAAAGTGCTTTTCAGATATACCAAATGCATGCACATGGAATCCTAACCCAATTTGAATTAGTTGGCATCCTAGAGAGTCTCCTTGGTTTATTACTGAATTTCTCAACAACTTTATTCTCTTTTCTTTCTTATTTTGAAAGTATCTAGTTGTGTATTTGTTCACATATAGATCCTATGATTGTGCTTACAATCTAACACATCCCGAATGAAGGCAGGAGAGAGAAAATAGAAAATGGATCGCATAAATGTGCATATGGCACACGGGTGGTCAAATCTTAGAATTTTTTATATGGCCACCCTCACACGACTCGACCCGACCCGACCCAACCCGCCCGAATGCGTTTCCATGGGCGCTCTCACACGATTAGACCCGACCCGACCCGCCTGTATGTGTTTCCCTAGGTGCCCTCACATGACCTGACCCGGCCTGCTTGAACGCGTTTCCTTGGGCCCCCTCACACGAAACGAACTAACCTGACCTACCCAAACGCGTTTCCTTAGGTCCCCTCACACGACCCGAACAGATCCGCACGAACACGTTTCCTTGAGCGCACTCACACGACCCAACCCAAACCGACCTGACCCATCCAAACATGTTTCCTTAGGCGCCCTCACACAACCTGACCCAACCTGACCCAGCCGAATGCATTTCCTCGGGCACCCTCACACGGCACGACCCAACCCGACCCGACATGACTCGACTCTGCCAAACGCATTTCCTTGGGCGCCCTCACACGATCCAACCTGACACAAATCAAGCTGACCCTCATAGGGCACGACACGACTCGACGTTTTGAAAATTTCGTCGCAATTTCGACGTTTTTAACATTTCATCGCTATTTCGTCGGTTTGAAGAGTTTGTCACAATTCCGAAATTTTGAACATTTCGTCGCTATTCTGACGCTTTGGGTAGTGATGACATCACTATTCCGACGTTTTGGGTAGTGACGATGTCGCTATTCTGAAATTTTTAAGGTTTCGTCGCTATTCCGACGCTATTAAGGTTTAGTCGCTATTCCGACGTTTTTAAGGTAGGGTCGCAAGAGCGACGCTTTTTGGCGGGATTTAAAAAATTGAGAAAAAATTGGGAACTTTCCTATAATACATCAAAACTGTCGGAACTAAAGTGTCAGAAAATTGACCATATGTACTAGTGTGGGCAGCCAAGAAAGACCTAAGTCTATTGAACACCCGGTTTGATGAAATGAAGAAGAAAGAGAATGAAAACCTTCAAGAATTCAATCAAAGATTTCATAGTTTCATCAAGTTAATCCCTACAAACCTCAAACCTTAAAAATATGCTATCTTATTGCAGTACAATATTGATTTTGAGGGACAATTTTATTTTGTGCTCAAGGATAAAGGTCTTACTACTCTTGCCAAAGATAGAAAATATGCTACTAATATTGAAGAAAACCTTTTTTCTTCGAAGTTTGACCTTTTATTTATTCCTAGAGCTAAAGCTAAAACCAAACTTAGATCCATGAATCATGTTGACCCTTCCCAAACTGAATTATTCTCTTTTGCTCAGAAATTTGGTAGTGATGAATGAAACTATGTAGGGACAACTCACTATGATGAATAAGTTAACCATCTTAGAGAAGGATAAAGGATCATGTACAAATTATCCTCCTAGACCTCAATTGGACAATAATAGGCCACCAAGAAGGAACCTAGATCCAAAAAATAATAGACCTCATGTTGAACAAATTGTTCCCAATACCCTTGCACCTTCATATATGATTAATCAAGAGGGAAATCCATGGTTTCAATATTGTAATGAATCACATATGAAGCGTGAGTGTTGTTACAATCAAGGATATGAGGGAGAACATTCTGAAAATTTGAATTTAATTAATTATCCTTGTCCTCTTTCTATTTTTCCCAATAAATCATATCCTATTTCCAAGAAAAAACATGAGGAATTTGTTAAGGGATGTGTTAAGAACCATGATATGGATGAAAATTTTGTTGAAACAATGGATAATTTTGATAAAGGATTGAATTACAAAAGGAAAAATAGACAACCTAAAAATTTTGAAGCAAGCAATAATAATGGCCCACCAAAATGATGGAATAGAGCATCATCACCTTTGAATGTTGATTCTAGTCCCCCTCCAACCAAGAAATATGATGATGTTGCTTTGAATATTGATATGTAATATGTCCTTTCTAAATTAAATGGATTAATTCCTATTCTTGAATTAACTAAATTTGAACCTTAAAGAAAACAAGTGAAGATATTCTTTCACTTTGATAAAGAACCTGACGACCTTCATGTGATATTACAAATATGCATATGACTGAAGGACTAGAGGTCACACACCTTTCTTTCTCAAATTATTGTTGAAAAAATTATTACCTTTTTATGTGTGTTGGTTTATAGTGCTTCTTGTAATGTGATGCCATTGAATGTGATGAAATAGATAGAGTTAAAAATCACAAGGCCTTATAAAAATATAGTAGTTTTGGTTCTAAATCTATTTGATGTCATGGTTTCATTAAGGATTTAAATATTTGTCTGGCTGCTTGTCAGGGCATACCTATGTTGATGGATGTTGCCATTATATATGTTACTTATGTTTGGGGGATGCTCTTATGTAGGAAAAGGTCTATCACTTTAGGAGGGGATTTTCAAGTGAACTTATATTATGCCACTATCCCTATTATTGTGAGAAACCTTTTATTCTATATAAAGAGTCTATTGGTAGATTCCATGTGGAAGAAATTAAGGAACCTACAAATCAGAAGTCTAGTATTGGTGGAGAGTTATGGAATCCTCATATATCCATAAACTCTAGGATGCCTATAAAATAGCCTTCTAAAAATAATTCCATTTTCCCTTTCTCTTAAGATAACATTGATGAATCTACCCAAGGAAGGAATGTTGGTGAAGCTGAGAAAATTGAGCCTATAAACCTTGAAATTTTTCCGCAACACTTTGGCCCTCAAATAATGAGGAGGAATGAAAGGCCAAAGGAAAGGGGCAATTTGGAAATTATAAGTGACATATCCCATGTGGATATTGTATCAATTCACAATATGAATTTTAAGTCCAGTTGTTGTGATCGAAACATGAAGAGAATAATAAGATATACGGATAAGAAAGGTCACAAGCACATCAATAAAGGAGAACATTTTGAAAGAGGAGATTTAGTACTTTGTGGAGATGACCCTATTCATGATCCATGGAAAAATATGGAATTGATTATTTTCACATATCAAATATTGATGGAGTGAATTCATCATTACCAGTACATGGAAAACTTCTTAGATCTTATACTAGCACTTGATTAACTTATTACCCACCACTTGTGGGTGACAACAATAGGAGATTTTTTCTCCTAGATTGTCTTTAGTCGGCAGCCAACAACCCCTTGCAGCCCCCAGATAGCTCGATGTGCCAATATCTTTTCCACCTGATCCAACCATTATACACCCTCGCCCATTTTTCACGATCGTATGTTTGAAGGTGGGCCTTCCAACCTCGAAGGTATGGATTTCATTATGTAGTTGGGTATTTTTGCTTACTTATCGTGGACACTTCTGGGCATGGATTAATGGGGGGATTTGACAGAAATAATGGGATTGGTTTGTGTCCCCTTTTCCAACTTGGTGTTTAACCTTGTATCCTAGTCCCATGGGATCTCCTTTATTGGCTACTAGCTTTAGAAGTGGCACTACATGGGAGACCCTGATGTTGGCCGTGTTGTCCTACTTCCCGACACCACATACATCACTCCCCTCCCCTCATTATAGCACCTTTCCACCTATTTCCCATCTGAGTCCACATTTTTCCATTGGGTCCACAAGGAGTTAGCCTCCCCCTCCTCTTGTCCAGAATTTGGGTCGGGCTTGGAACAATGGCCCGAAAGTTGATGAAGCTAAAAAGAAAGTAAAAAACATAATTTGGCCACTCTCAATAAGAACTGTATCCTAAAATTAAAAATATGGCTGGGACATACAAATTTAGCACGTGGGAAAAATCCAACATGATACCTACCCCTATCATCATGGCCATCACCTTGGTTCCTAGGGCCCCTCATATTGGTTCCCTGCATCATTAAGGAACCCATGATTGTCCTAACTCCTAGTGGGTGATGAACTTCCTGACCTTATGGGGTTAATCACTTTTATATATTACACATCATGCTCTCATTCCCTGGAGCCTCAAGCAATTATAAAAGAAAAATCAACAAAAGGAAAAAGGCATATGAAGATGGGTGGAAAAAAAACGTCGGGGTAAATCATGTACCACGATTATTCCCTCCTACATCTATAAACCCAAGTGTGGGCCTCCCTCATCATAGATACTCTTGTACCATGGGAGGTGGCTTAGAGCCTTCCCCTGATGCCCCAATTTGTTCCATCATTATATCACATGAAACCAACCATATGACAGATGTACCATGGACCTGTCACTCCCTCAGAGGCTGATACCACTTAATAGGGTCCTTGATTAAACCCATTCTTGAACATTGGAGACACTTGTACACTTTAAATTCCATTATGGAAGGGCATGCAACTATGAAATTCCCACTTGGTTCTATGACCTGTAAGCTCATTTGCTCAATTACACTAATGATTTTTTTTACTGGAAGGTGAGGAGATGCATTATATCTTATGTGGGATTGCAGGTGGGTCTTCATCTTGGGGTTAGGTCTCCCTATACGGGGTCCAAGCCCTCTAGAGGGTCATTTTGGCACTTATAGGGTGTATGTTGAGAGCCATGAGCCTCCACTATATTATATAACATATAGCCATGCCATGGGATCCTTCAACACCACTCATTTCTCTCTCATGTTCCATTTATTTGATGATGATGATGCACCCATACCACCTTGCCCAACTGGCTACACAATTGCACCACACACTTGGAAATTGATGCAGGGCCTAGATGATTTTTTTTCTTACCATGGGAGACAAAGGGAGGGTTTGCATCATTGTTCCATCCCTTACAGATGGGATACATGCTTGTTCGATTCAGTTGGAGACCCATGAGGATGACTTTGTGCCCCCACAACCACTTAGGGGAGCCACAAGTAATTTGATTGGAGATCAAGGGCCATACCCTTCATCACTATTTTTGGAGCCCTTATATTCATTTTGGCACATGTTGGACTCCATTTGGCCTCCCAACAACCCTCCTAGCTACTATTCTATCATTTTGGCCCTCTTGACAAGCTTATTTTTCGTATTATATAGCTATTTGGTGCGATTGTCACCAAAGGGATGTTATTTTGTACATTATTTTATTATTAGGGGAACCATTAGGCCTAATTAGGCAATTTCAATCCATTATAGGGTCATATATATTGATGAGAGGTTCAATTCATTCCTCATCGTCACTTGGATTTCTATCTCTTTCGAGAAAATATTTCGAACCAACTATTGTTGGATGAATTGGAGATCAATTGATGCATTTTGATGTTTCAATATTTTTTATTTTTCTCAGAGCTTCATTTTTGCAAGTCTAATGGATGGATATAATCTTCATGTCATGTAAGTTCTTGTCTTATGCGAAATCTTTTTATGTTTATTGTCTAATGTATGGAACTCTATGTTATGGTTATTCTTATGCCGTAATTATTGAATTGAAATTCATAATCACTTGGTATATTGGCTCGTTGCATATATTATTCATTTTGCCAAGAATATCAAAATTTTCCTAAGGGGTGGGTTAACTCTTTTGCACCTCGAAATTCCATTTCTTGGCAAGTCGAAGTATAAATATTTCTTGTGACAAAGTAGTTGCTTCTCTAGCGCATGAAAAGTTGCAATAAGGCTCCTTGATAGAGAAAAAATCCTAATCAATTTCACTTTGATTCCATTCTCCACAATTGGCTAGGAACTGGCCTCAAGTCCTGGATGATGACCCTAGATTTTTCTCCTTTGATTTTTTTCCCTAACCCTAGGAAACCTAGCTAGGGCATCCAACAAATTCCATTCTAGCAATCATTTTACTGAGCAAGCTGGTAAAGAACCATGTTGGGGTGTCATCCACTGTCCCTCCAAGTTTGAAGAAAATCCCATGGTCGGTTTGTGAGATACACCAAGCCCTAGATCCAAAATTTCTGGGATTTAGGTCTTTCTAGGTCAATGTATTTTTAAGGGATCTCTTGTGCTTGAAAACTCAAAGGAATTTCATCTATCATTGATTCCTTCTCCCCCTTACTTTACCTAAGCTATCTGTTTGAATATTCACCCAAAAGCCTAGTTCTTATTTGGGTGTCCTTGGGCTTCTTGGTGGTCCCACATCTCTACCATTCCTTATTTCACACGGCCACTTAGAAACCTATATTATAGAAAATTCTTGGGTCTAGGACGTGTTATATTTGGATAATATCCCTAGGTCTAAGCCTCCCTTGAGCCTTTCTTAGAAATACCTTCACCTTACTTTTAAAGAAAGAAAGCCCCATTATTTGAGTCTCTCTTGTGAACGGGACCTAGAAATAACTACCTATCCCATCAATGATTCATCATTATTAGTGATTTCCTTATACCGGGACTCCACCCATCGATTCAATTTTTTAAAGAGCAGGGGACATCGACTGAGGTGACACTAGTTCCTTGTCCCATTATTGTCACTTGGTCTAGTATTTTCCCCTTTGGAACCCCTCTTAGGACCCCTGCTAGATTGAGTGGTAACATGACTCACCATGGATAACTTAGAGTAGATAGGATTATTTTTTATGCATTTTGTGCATCCTTCTTTGCTTTATATCATGTTTATTTTCGTGTGTTTTTACTTGATCATTTAAAAAAATTAGCTTAGAATATGTTAATGACATATAGTTTTAACCTTTCATATTTTAGGGGGACTGTATCTCCTTGTTAATTTAGTACTAATATTTTCATTTTTAGAATCTAGAAAATGTCAAAGTGATGGAGTTTATAAGTTTGCAAGCATTAATAATTGTTGGGATTTGTGAAAATTCCTTGATTGCAATTAACTAGAAATTTATGTCCTAACTTATTTGTAGTTTATTTTTTACTACAACAAATATAAATAAAATCACAATTGTAATACTCACAAAAAATAAAATTCACCACTGAAAATAATTTGGAAGCTAAGAAAATAATGTGCACACACAATAAAATAGACACCAAAATTTTTGAACTAAACAATCCCAGGAAAAACCTCGAAGGGAAAACTAGTGCAGCAAATGAGGGTTTATTTTATTATTTATGAAAAAAAATTATGTACCATAATATGGATGCCCAAATGGCATTACTCCAACAAGTAACCAAGAAAAAATGTATTGGAAAAATTATCTCCCTTTTGCAACAATTCAACCTCCCTCTATTCTACTTGAACCTTCTCACTAGAAACTCACTCTGCTAGAATTCGCAATACCTAGCCTAGGAAATATGCATTTCCTATTAGATAGCTCCAGATGAGACGTCCTGCCTCCATCTGCCTCTAGAAAAATTTTCTCTATCCCCTGGGTGATCTTTACAACCTTTGACAACTGAAACAACCTATTTCCCGACATTCGCACTGGGGTTTCTGGCTGCTCACACTAGCTGCTCTGCCTCTTTGCAGAATAATTTCAGCCTCCTTCTTCCTATTTCTCTACCACTGAAAGATTGTCGGGAAACTATATGGAATTATCCTTTTGTTTCTCCCTCAATCACTTATTCTCTTCTTCTGGATCAAACTCTCTTCCTTGCTGAATCATGACAACTCGATAGCTCAATTTACTAAAGAAACTCACACCCCTTTTTTGTTTATTTCCATCCCATCAACTTGCTCTTATAATCTCTCATTGGAGCTTCAACGAACATTATTAGATCCTCATCAACAGTTAAGATAATCCTACACTCGATCTATGTGAGTTTCTAGAGCATTCTTGATCATCCTTAATCAATTCCCTTTAATTAACCATTTTTCCTAAGTTAGACTTGGGAAATATTTGAACGATGGATAATTAATTTGATTAAAGCATTTTGCAAGCTTATATTACGAAACCTTTTATGGGTTTTGAATATCTCGTGTTCCTTGTCCTATTAGACACAAATTGAAACTAAAAAACCCATATGATGCTACTAAATCTACCAAAAACTAACACCCTTTCTTAGTGAGGAAGGTGTTCTCTCTCTATCTCCAACATCTCTCTCTCTTGTAGCTAGACTGAACCACACTGCTAATCTCTGACACATGTTTCACCTCCTTTCTTCACATCTTCAATTAATTTGACTCCATGTTGCTAGAAATTACTGTGAAGAGATCACTCTAGCAAACTCTGTCCACCACCACTGTGCATACTTTGATCTACCACACACTGTTGTTGCTACTTCTCTGCTGCTAATACTGCACTATTGCTGCAATATTGAGTCATGATATCTCAGATCTTGAAGATATAACTTCCATAGGGTTGCTTCCTCTGAAGCTAGACTCCCTCTGAGTCTCGATCTCCCACTAGGAAACATCTCTAGCTAGAACTGGTCTAGCAACCTGCAACTGAGAAATTCGCATTGCCATCATGAATTTCCAACAAATGCAACTTGAAACTCAACCACTATAGATATATTGTGTCCCTACAACTGGCTATGCAACTATCCCTCGATTCTCTGACTGCAACTAGCTCTGCACTATCTATTGAGCATATGTCTGCACCCAAATGTCTTTGTGACTCTCTAGTATCTGGCTGCAACTAACTCTGGTGTGTCCCTCAAGATCTGAATAGGCCTCCTAACACCAATCCTCCTGCTATTGAATACTATGGGCCCTTGTAGCCAAGGTAATGATCCGTGAGGAAACATCTATCCAATGTTTTGCCTCCTCGAACCTTGCCCAATCCTGCAAATCTGAAGCATCACACTCCTCCCCCATCTGGAGGTATAGATGTTATCAATGCAAATTAATTCAAACTGGAGGAAAACTAACCTATCACTGCTAAAGCTGCCATCTGCTTCCATTTGTTGTCGTTCTTCTTATCTGGACACTAGGTGATGTAGTGACCAAATTCACCACATCCAAATAATTTGACCTTCGATGGGTGCTTCTTTTCTCCTCCCTTTGAGCATGCCTTTGACAAGGACCTTTCTTATCCTTCCGTTTAGATGAAAGGGAAATGTTCTCCTCTTCCTCCTTCTCAACTTTCGGTCCTTTGCTGCTGCTACTGGTAGTACCTTGACAATACCGAGCCTCAACTCCTCTTGCGTGAGACCGCTCCACAGGTGTTCCCAATCTGGTAGTTGATCTCGTCTAGTGATTCCTTGGAAAAGGTTCTGCATTCCTTAGTAAACCCATTTAGAGTCACTCGCACAAGTTCTTTGTCTTTAAACTTCTCTCCTATTATTAGCTTCTAATTGATCATAGACACCCTGAATTTTGGTGAGATAGGAAGTCATGTTCTCACCCTTATACATTTTCGTTGTCCACAACTTCTCCTTGAAAAACATCTTTCGATTCTCAGAAGAAGCCTGATAAATATTTGAAACTACATCCCACATCTCTTTTGATGTATTCTTGTCCGAGACATTCATAATTATATGATCTCAAACTCCATTAAGGATCATCCTCTTTCTTTGGCCATCTCCTTGTTAAAGTTCGCTTATTGCTATTGATTTCTAGGTACGACTAAATTTTTTTCGACGTGCATCTTCAGACCATGGTCATATAGCAAGAAAGCTATCCTACCCTTTTAGATGCCATAATTAGAGGCTCCATCAAGTATATTCTGATCTCAGAGTCCTGGTGAGGCAATTTCTATGAAAATAAAAAAATGGGAAAATAAATTGGGAAACTCCCTCTCTTTCTTGCGACCCTTCTACTGCTACTCACACTCCCTCAGGAATGCGTAGATCTTCTACTGCTAACCTCCGGATGTCCTTCTCTGGCACTATCACAACCTGCTACACCTCAACTTGGAAACACGATCAATCTTCTAGAATTCCTTCTCTGAAATCTGGTACACAATTTTTTGCTCTTAAATCTCACACTGTCTTACTGGGTAAATTACTACAACCTCATGCTACTGGAAATATCGAATCTCCTCCTGAGAATTGGAATCTAGAAACCCTCTGAGAAATAATCTGGAAATATCCCTGTGTGCTTTTCTATTACACCCTATGTTAATCTGTTGCTACAAAACTCTTGCCACAAATCTACTGTGTCCTAATATTCTCAACTGTTGGCTCGAGGGGTCCTGACCCAGGTTTGGAGGTTAAGGTTTTCCAACAAGCCCATATACTACTGGCCCTTTCAGCAGTGACCTGCTTGAGTAGGTCAAAGTCTCACCCGAAGCAGTATGGGAGGCTGTTGGAACCAGGTTTCTGCACCTTGGGAGAGGGTAGGTAAGTCAAGTTGAGCTGCGTTCGACTTCAAAATTACCAGATCAGATATCCCTTGGAATCCACGTGCACAATACTAATTATAATCATAGTAATCAGCAGACCATAAATTCACAGAACAATAACGCAATTAACATAGATATAAAGTATACAGAAGGACCCAGATAAGAGGTCAACGCATCATAAGAAAATAACACAAGTACTTTCGCAGCTTAACATAGAACCATGCATAACATAGACGATATAATAGAGAAGATTCAGATATTTCATCAACCTTCCACTTTCATTAATTCATCAGATCCTTTTACAATACCCAAACCCCAACCTACACACACAGCAATAGATTCTGCACATAGTAGGACTAAGGATCTCCGCACACACATCCAGCCAGAGTCCTTCCCCAATAACCCAACCACATCAACTAATTCACAATTCGCACCAATCTTAATGCCTGCTTCTTCTTCCTATTGACTCAAAATGTCCTTCTATTTATAACAATCTAACCTAATCTTTCCTGTAGTCCGCAAACCATGGTTTGCGGACTCTAGGTCTAACCTTTGACCCATTACAATGCTTGCAGGGCTTTGACCCACCCCAAAACCCCTGTGCTAAACTAAAATATACAAAGATACTCAAAACTGTCCCAATTCGCAGCCTTTGGAGGACCCCATTCCAACAGTCCCCCAGCACAATCTTGTGACTCGTCCCAAGTCACTGTGGTGTTGGGGTCTCCACCTGCGCTTGTATGATTACTCTGGTCATATAGTCATTTGATCCGATATGGTTTGAGCCGATTACCATTGACATAGCCTGGTAGCATATCACCACACAGGGTAGCTATCCTAACAGCTCCGCCATCTGTGATCTCCTTAACTGTGTAGGGCCCGAGCCAATGCTGTCAGAACTTTCTGGGATGCTTTGCAAACTGGATATCATATAAGAGGACCATTTCGCCCTCCACAAATGTCTTCTAGTGAATATTTCGATCATGCCAGGCTTTATCATGGGCCTTCTAGACTTGCTGATGGAAATTTGCAAGAAATCGATCTTCCTCCAAAGCCATAAGCTGCGCCAATCGTTCCTCCATGATGTCAGAATCTGCCATGTTCATAAACGCTACGATACGCAGACTAGGAACAATATACTCCATGGGCATAACAGCTTCTTTACCATAAACCATTCTGAATGGCGTTTTTCCTATCAGCTCCTTACAGTTCGTTCGATAGGCCCAGAGGACCGATGGGATGCGCACATCCCAATCACTGTGATCAGCATTGTATACCTTTTTTGGCGCATGCTCCAAGATTTTATTAAAAGCTTCAACCGCGTCGTTGGCCTGTGGGTGATATGGTGTGCTCTTCGTATGATGGATCCGAAAATCCTCGGTCAAAGCCTGGATTGTTTCATTAACAAAGTGAGTACCTCTGTCGCTCATGTGGATCTTCGGACATCCAAATCTGGTCAGGATGTGTTCAAAGATGAAATGCACGGTGATATCTGCAGTACAACCTCTTACGGCTTGTGCTTCAGCCCACCTGGTGACATAGTCAGTGGCAGTAATAATGTAGCACACACCCATCTTCTTCCCCAGTGGATTGATCGGCCCAATGAAATCAATAGCCCACTTATCAAATGCTTGTAGAGCCATTTGTGGCTAAAGGGGCATTTCATCTTTGCGGGACGTCCTCCCTGTTCATTGGCATGTATCGCATGCTTTACAATAATCATGTGCGTCACTATGCAGGGTTGGCCACCATAACCTAGCTCTCAAGATCTTTTGCGCCGTTGCTTTCCCTACGTAGTGACCTCCTGCTACTTCGTCATGAGTTTCTGTCAATACAGTGTGTCTTTCATGTTCCAAAACATATTGCCGCAGTACTTCATTTACTCCCATCTTATACAACTCACCTGCGATGATAGTAAAATTTGCTTCTCGGGTGACTAGCTCTTTCTTCTGCTGTACAGAGTACTCAGGAGGTGTCGTCCTAGTAGTCAAGAACTGAATGATATCAACGAAGTGTGCATCTACTACCTTAATAGTGAATAGTTGCGCATTAGGAAATCTGGCTTCTAGGTCGGTTGGCTCCTTGCCACTCTCTATTCAGGACAGGTGATCCAGCCCATCATTCAACTTTCTCGGCTTGATGATGATTTCAAAGTCATATTCCTGAAATAGAAATAGCCATTGGCATATTTTCCCCCCCAACACAGGCTTATTTACTAGGCAATTTAAAGCTGAATGGTCGGTGAACATTTTGAAGTGTCCCCCTAGCAAGTAATGCCGATATTTCGGCAAAGTGTAGACCATGGCCAATCCCTCCCGCTCTGTGGTGGAGTAGTTGCGCACCGCACCAGAGAGTTTCCTAGTTGCAAAGGAAACCATATGGTCAATATCTCCTTCTCCCGGTTGTGTAAGGACAACCCCAAGGGAAATTCCTGACGCATTGACATGAATATGGAATACCTTCTCCCAATCAAGAAAGATGAGAATAGGTGCCGAGACCATCTTTTCCTTGAGTAATTCGAAGCTCTTTTGGAATTCGTCATTCCAAAATAATGACACATCCTTCTTGATCAATTGTTCCATGGGGGTTGTGATCAGTGCATAACCTTGAATGAATTTCCTATAGTAGCTTGTGTGTCCAAGGATCAAGCGCAGCTATTTTTTCATGGTTGGTACTGGCAAGTTTACGATAACTATGATTTTGGCAGGATCTACCATTAGTCCTTGCCGTCAGACTATGCGGCCAAGAAAGATTCCGAAAGGTACGCAGAAGATACGCTCCTTGATATTTAGGGAAATCTGGTGTTTTCGGAAGGCATCCAACATCATGCGCAGGTTTGATACGTGTGCCTTTACCAAGCCGAAGACAGTCTAATCATCAAAATACACCTCGAGGAACTTGTGGATGAATTTCTTGAATACTGTGACAACAACCCTTGAGAAGATAACCGAGGCACTTTTGAGTCCAAACGACATGACAGTATACTGAAACGATCCCCATTCAGTGGTGAACGTGGTTTTGCTGTGGTCCTCAAGTGCGATTATGATTTGATGGTATTCTGAGAACCCATCCGTGAAGGAGTATGCTTCCTGTCCTCCCACACCATCTAAAATTTTGTCTGAGAATGGTGTCGGGAATGGATCATGAACACAGGAATCATTAGCTTGTGGAGGTCCACATAGATCCAAATCTCCCCCTTAGTTTTCTTCTCCTGAACCACCATTGGAATGACCTAGTCTAATTGTTCAATAGGTTCGATGATACCCGCAGCAAGCATTTTATCGAGTTCATCCTTGACCTTCTGCTTATACTTGGGGTTCAACATATACGATTATTGTTTTACGAGTCGCGCATCGGGTTTGAGAGTGATATGCATGATCCCCAAGTCCCCCGTTATCCCCTTCAGCTCTGAGAACTTTTTCGGGAACAAGTCCTGGTAGTCTGTAAGTAATTCGGCCACTTTGCCTACTGTCTAGCCTAATATTTCATGTGGTTCGAAAACCATGGTTTGCAGACTCTAATTCTACCCTTTGGCCCATTACAATTCTTCCGGGGCTTTGACCCACCCCAAAACCCCTGTGCTAGACTGAAATATGCAAAAACTATACAAAATATACAAAGATACTCAAAATTGTCCCAATTCGCAGCCTTTGGAGGACCCTATTCCAACATCAACAAATCAACTAATTCGCTCACCAGAACCCTCTATCTGGAAAATTCCATGCTTGTTGGAATTCTACTTTGGGAAAATCGAAATTGTCCTACACTCTGCTCCTGGAAATCGATTTTCTTGCCCAGTAATTCACACTTCTTGGCTAGTTTGCGCAAATTTGAACTTTGTGCTTTAGATCTCCTTTTGAAACTGCATGATCTCTCTTTCTTTCACCTTTGGGCCTATGATTTGATCAATAATGCTCTGATACCATGTGAAAATTCCTTGATTGCAATTAACTGGAAATTTAACTCCACTACAAGGAAAAGACCCTCTAGCAGATGTTTTTTAGGAACCCCTTGCAAAAATAGCCTAGACATCCGTTTGCAGTAGAGGTTACTAGAGGAGGTTGGTGGGTGGAGGTTTTTGCGGATGTTTTTTTTCCGGTGTGTTTCTCATCCTACACTGCACCGGTGTGTTCCACTAGAGAAAGCACTAGTGCGTACTAAAAATTGGCACACTAGGACACCGTGCGCTCAGTACAAACTCGCCCGGTGTGTCTAATTAATGTATCACACATGTGCTCTATACAAATTCAGCACTGGTGTGTCCTAAAAACCCACGCCAAAACTGAAACAACCCAATGCGGTTGGAAGAAACCGCCTGGTGCACCTCAAAAACCCGCGCACCGGAACAAGGTTAAATAAAAAAAACTATGGCCGAAAATCCACATTTTTCACTTGTCAGTGCTTAAGAGCTCTCAAGCAACGGTGAAAATTTACCTTGTGTGAGGCAATCTACCATCAGTGCTCCCATTGCACGCACTACTACTGTCCATTTCCCACCATCCTCATTTCGAATTTTGCAAAATGGTGGGAAAATTTAGTTTTGCAAATTCTATAGCCAATATACCTCCTTGACACCCAAATGTACAGGTATTCTACTTTTTTTTCCATAATTAAACATTTTATCGGATTAGTTTTCTAAATTAATTTAAAATTCACCTTATTTAAAAAATAATAATTCCCAAGAAATGCGCTTGAGTTGTTCGGCTCGCATCGGTTCGCGGTGCTACTTGTAAATTTACAGGCCGCACTACGATGGGTGCTAACAATATCCGCACCAGTTCGAGGGTAGTAACGAAACGACACACCATGCTTTTTTAAAATTAAAAAGATTGTGGTGCGGTCGGTTACGCACCGTTGACCATCTAGAAGTGCGGGAACGCGGTGCATTGACTGAAATATGTGCCCCGACACAGATATTTTTTTCATCGCAGTGCATTCCTGCACGTCAACATGGTCAATGTTGCAATCATGTAAATGACCGCATCGTTGACTATGTAGTGATGTCAAGAGGGCGGTGCACTGCCTAAACGAAACGCCTCGGGGCGTATAGTTTTGTCAGCGCACTGCCCTCTCGATACTGGTACATAGTCAATGGTGCGGTTGGTTATACCACTGCACTGTTGATAGCATAACGATGCCAAGAGGGCAGTGCGCCGATGAAAATATCCACCTTAGGGCAAGTAGTTTCGTCAGCGCACTGCCCTCCTGAATTTGTTCATAGTCAACGGTGCAATTGGTTAAACGAACACAATGTTGACCACTAGCTAATGTTTGGTGGCGCATTTATTCAACGCACTGCTTGAGATAGGATAGGTCATGATTTTCAGTGCACTTAAAATTTCCAAGTGTACTGCGTCTGGTGTGCGATAAAAACAGATGCATTGTTACCAGTACATGCTTGTTTTTTTTGGCGCATTGACTATTTTTTTTTTTTGCAAATATATATATATATATATATTCCTAAATACATGTCTCATTTAATAAAAAAACAATATTTAATATGTGAATCATTCAGCGATGTCAAAGGAGAGCAAAGAGGGAGCAACAACAACAACAGATGGACCAGTATAACATGGTTCTCCTGTGGGAGGCACAATAGAGGAAGAGAGATATGTACCCTCGCCCTATTACAGCAAACACCCAGGCACTCCTAAGGGAGATATTCCCCCTAAAGTTCTATGAGGAGGCTACATCCCTGAAGGGCCATGGTGGGTTATTGTGACAACTTATCCACAGGTGGAATGCCCACCAACAAGATTTTCGGGTTGGTCCTAACCAGTGGTACGCGCCCACTGAGGAGGAAATCTATTTCATTACTAACCTATCGAGGAGAGGGGAGGATTTTCCCTCATTCCCAGAGGTCCCTGTTGGCTATGCAACAGGGAGTCAGTTGGTGTACTCCCAGAGATACATTAGCACAGATATATTCTCTCTTGCAAAATTTCAAGTCTTCAGGGGTCAGTTACGTATTTCTTCATTTGGTGGAGAGGAGGTGCAGTGCCTCTCACTACTGATTTCGACCATTGCACACCATACCAATGATGAGAAACACATTTGTTTCTTGCTTCTATTTTATGTTGATTCTTTATTACAGGCGCCACGACTTGTGAGGTGATCTGCGATTTTTTTTGCAGCAGTTCTATACAACTTAAGATAGATGTTGTGCTCAGGCACAAGGGAGGGTGAACTTCCCTTTTGATTCAGATCTATTTTGTTTATTTTTTGAGAGGTTTCCAGAGATGAGGCCTATTTTTTTTCAGTAACCTCATAGGTTGGTGCTGTATGTATGGATGCAGATGTGGGGACAGATGATGCCCAATATGGGTGAGCCAGAGTTTTCCGCAAGGATATCGCATGATGCACTGAAGTTGCTAGCTAGTGTTGATGAGCATGCCTTCATTTTGGTCCCCTGTCCGTATGCTGGTTTGGATTGCCAAGGGTGTGCCAACATCCTCTTCATAGACGATGAGATGCCAAATGATAGAGGTAATATTAGTGTTTTCTTTAAATTTATTCTAACATGTTCTTTAACTTGTTTTTATTAATCTATTTAATGAAATTGTCTAATTATTGTTGTGTACTTATATATATTTTATAGACATTGGGTCATTTGATGGTGATGAGATGCCACCACCACCAAATGATCGAGATGTAGATCCTGATGATGATCAGGAGATGACAGATGTCGAGGATCAGGCCGGTGCAGACAGACCTAATCATCCTCATATTGCGTAGGTACAAACTGGTGTGAGGCGTCGGCCTGACACTAGATTTAGGATGGATTTGGGTGACCAACTCTGTCAAATGCTTGTGGAGGAGGGAGTCAGGCCGATCACTATCAGAGAGATACAGGCCGATGATAGGCTAATAACGATGTGGAGAGGCATACCAAGTGATATGTTGACACTGATGCGACATGTCGTAGGAGCTACCAACTTAGTGGCACGGATGAGGAGGGCCCTTCGACATAGGCATAGTCGAGACGTAGTACGTTGACAATCGAGCAACAACATCATCTGATGATCACGATCAGGGGAGTGATCATCATTCACCTCACGCCGCATATGAGCAACCTGCAACATCGACCAGCAGTCATGATCATGAACAGGTTGGACATCCACGTTGAGTCAACCTTCTCAGCCTGCAGCATCTAGAAGTCATGGTCAGGACCATGCTAGACCATCCACGTCGAGTCATCATGATCAATAGCTTGTAGCATCCAACAGTACTCATGATCATGAGCAGGCTAGACCATCCACGTCGACTCATCATGAGGAGGCCGTTGATCCTAATCAGCATGAGGCACCATTACCAGATCAACAAGCACGTAATTATCGACATATATCTGAGCTTGTCGAGGCTGCACCATTGACTGAGCATGCCTCTACTAGTAATACTATTGATCATGATGTACCAACAACTGATATTTGACATTTATATTACAGTTTTATATTTTTGACATTATATATATATATATGTGTGTGTGTGTGTGTGTGTGTGTGTGTGTGTGTGTGTGTGTGTGTATTTTATGTTCATGTTGCAGCTGTACTTAATTTACATGTTGGTGATCATCAAGATGTGTATATTGTTAGGTCATGTTAGATATGTTCATTTAATGTGCAGCTTGCAGATAGATGTGTATGTGATAGCAGTTATTTGAAATGGGATGTATATTAGATGTTTCTGTTGTGATGATGGTATGCAATGCTTTTGTTTTGTTAGATGATCATGATCACAATGATTATATGATGTTGGTGAATTTTAATGTGTTTTTTTAGTCGAATATGATGTTTGACGATAGTTATCATGATTGTGATGTTTATTTTTAATTTTAAATAATGATATTTATTAAATATTATGTCGTGATTGTAATTGAAATTTTAATTTTAATTGTATGTAAAATTGTAATTTTAATTGTAATTGTATGTAAAACTGTAATTTTAATTGTAATTGTATGTAAAATATTTGTAAAATTTTAATTGTACTTGTAATATTTAATTTATTGTTAAATGATTGTAATTGTAATTGTATGTGAAATTGTAAAATTGTAATTTTAATTGTAATTGTATGTAAAATATTTGTAAAAATTTAATTGTATTAATGTGAAATGATTGTAATTGTAATGGTATATATGTAAAATTGTAAAATTGTAATTGTAATGGTATATATGTAAAATTGTAATTGTAAATTTTATGTAAAATTCTAAAATTGTAATTGTAACTGTATGTCAAATTCTAAAAATGTAATTGGAATTTTAATTGTAATTGTATGTGAAATTGTAAAATTGTAATTGTAATTGTAATTCTAATTGTATGTAAAATATTTGTAAAATTTTAATTGTATTAATATGAAATGATTGTAATTGTAATTGTAATTTATGTAAAATCCTAAAATTGTAATTGTAATTTTAATTGTAACTATATGTAAAATATTTGTAAAATTTTAATTGTATTAATGTGAAAATTTTAATTGTATTAATGTGAAATGATTTTATTAAAATTTGTAAATAATTGTAAAATAATAAATTTAGAATAATATGAATTTTTGTGACATAATAAAATTTAGAAAATAATGCACATAAATTCATGTACTTTAGAATTATCATTATTTTATTATGATCTTACATTAAAAAAAAGAACTTTATATTACAGTACGCCATTGTTTTTGAGATCAACATAATTGCAAATTATCTAGTGTAATATTGATTTTAACATTAACACAATGCAAATTACCAATTAATTCAAAATACATATTATAATGTTTCGAAAAAAAAAAATTTACTTATAAGGTAATTAAGTCATCTTCTTTATAAAAACCCATATTAAAAAGTATAAATGATGAAATAACACATGTACCATATCACTCTTGGTTCTCATGATCACCCTCATTATCTTCCAACTCGCTTGGCATGATAACATTATTGTTCTCAAAAATATGTTTTGATCTAGGGTCCTGTCTCAATACGAACCACCAATCCCTATCCAACATATCTAGGTAAAAAAACACCTGGTTGCATTTTTTGGGGAAAAAATAGGGCTCCTTAGCTTCATCTCACATCTTTCTAGAGTTGATACATATCAGCCTACTATCGTGATCTTCCTTTACATTTTTCTGATCAAAGTTGTCCCACCACTTGCACCTAAAAATTACATGCTGGAAAGAAAAGAAATCCATTTCAATGATCTCTTGTATCTTTCTTACGTAACCTAGCGTCCCTCGTACTAAGTTTTGATCACGGTAGCTAGATCAAATAGATTGATTGAAATCGACTTACACTCCACAGTATTGTGTCATGTGTCCATCATCGACATTTTCTGTGCAAAAATGGTGTCCATATGCCCACATAGATGGGAACAAATGCACCTATAAAAAAATTAAAAAATCATAGTGTCATGTGTCTTATAATAAAACAACAGTCAAAATATGAAATACAGATGTAATTACATTTGAAAGGTGCATTATTAAGTTTCATATATACATATAAATTAAATAGATTATTACCGAGTTGGTGCGCCCAATCCCTATGTTTAGCGCATCTGTTTTAGCACACGGGTAACGACCGGTTGCACCGTATTTCTCTCTGGCTTGGTCAGAAACCCAACTGTTGGGGAATATTTTTGGCATGTTTTCTTTTAAATGATCAAGATAAGACACACTTCTACCATTTAATCATTTGAATTATTTCCTATCGCTATCCCATTTCATCCTCTTTTGTTTGTACAATGCGACCCACAGTTGTGTCCCTTTAGAATTGTAAAGAACGAATTGATTGATTGCTTCAATTTTTGCATTCATTGATGGAATAAAACTAACATATAGTACATATGAGATCAAAATATACATTATATTAAAGTTCAACATGAATATTTACTTTGTGTAAATTTGAAAAATTATAAGTCGCTTACTCTTTATCAAGCGCCTTTTTCCATTCGTTTGGATCAGCTCTCCTTCTCTTTTGTCTTCATCCCTTTCATCATATCAAATCACCACACCTGTTCTGTTGTCGATCTGCTTGATGTACTCACTAGCATAATAGAAAGAATCATACAATATGTACCCCTCTACCATAGACCCCTAAGGTTTTTCTTTTTTTCGAAAAAAATCTTTCAATTTTTTCATGTACCTCTCTAAGAAGAACATCCAACGACAGGAAACCACCCCAATTAATTCAACATCATATACTAGGTGGATTAGAAGATGAACCTGCAAGTCCATGAAACTCGTCGACAGTTCCTTCTTAAACATACAAACAATCTCAACTATCTCTTGAAGCCACCGTGGAATTATAGCCACATGAATCTCTTTTGATGTGATCCAACGTACAAATGTATATGATTTAGATATGGTACGTCCTAGGTCTTGGGGGAATTCATGTTTCACACACCCATGCATGAACAAAGGATAATGACACTACAAAGTTATAAACACGTGCAATAATATACAAAATTAGTTATGTTTTATGATCCCTGCATGGGATAAAATTTATTAATATAACAAATAATAAAATCATGCTTTTGAAATTATACATACTCTTATAAGATTCAAATGGTCATGTGATTTCAACCCCGATAAGGAACCACACACTTAATATTTCATAAAAGAATATTTAAAAACACACACACACACACATATATATATTTAATTCGTGAGCCATATGTAACACTACACACTTACTATTTGACAAAAACAATTTTTTTTTAATGTGTGTTAATTACTGCACCTTTTAAAATATAACGCACCAAGTCTCATTGTTGACAGAGAGCACCATACGGTGGTCCTCTATTTGGCGGTGCATTTATAAGAATAGTCCACACTGACTTAGGTGCGTACCTAATTAAAGGCACACCAGTTTCTTTATATATTTTTTTTAACTGAAACATTTATGATTTATTTATAAAATATATTAATGAATGGTATGATACATGTTTCATATTGATAAAGAAATGACTAGCAAGATATTAAGTAACAAAAATACTGATAGCACATCAAGAAAAACAAAAAAGACAAGTTCCTTGTAAATTCTTTACAAAAAATATTATTTTTGAACTGTATGTAAGTTTAACTAATATGTATTGTTTATTGTGTATCATGCATATCCACAAAATGAAGAAGCTCGATAACATTATTTTTGATCTAGGGCCAGAAGAGCGTAAAAGCTTGATGGAAAAATTGCAAAAGAATGAATCAAGTGAATGAAAAAATACTATCGATCCAATATGAGTTTCCTTTTTTAATTTTCATTAATAATATAATTAAAATTATTAGATAACATGTTTCAAACAATCTGTTAATTCACATATGTTTATTGTTCTACAATGACCAACAACTCAGAAAATGAATGTTGTTCTAAGAAAAGAAAAGAAATAGAACATGCAAATGAAAATGAATTGCTCCTTAGCTCATCTAGAGTGGTGTTGGAGGTTAATGAAAGAAGGAAAAACTTTTACAAAACTTTGAGGGATCTAGTGGAATGAATGTATAGATGTTTTTTCCACTTGCAATATAAAAATCAATCAAATGATTCGAAGAACAAAATTTTATCTAAACTGCAGGATGAGCTTCCAGAGAATTGGTCAATGAGACATGTCAGACTCTTAATAGCAAAAACATACAAAAAGAAAAAAAGAAGGAATGAAAAAGTAATATTCCTTTAAATGTTTATATATATATATATATATATATATATATATATATATATATATATATATATATATATATATATATATATATATATATAGATATATTACTAGAAAACAATCATTTATAAATATCGCTTTTTTTATATTTACTTTTCATATATCAATATAAAAATTAGATAGTTTATTGTCATGTGACATTTTCTGGAAGATTATGAAAATATCAAAGGATGAACGAGTTGATATCTGAAATATGCCAGTAGGAATGTCCAAAAAGATGTACAAGGAGATGGTCAAAGAAATTGACATAATTGCATCGAGGAGCCATCTCAAAAACAATGTGCTTCAAATGTAATATGTAATCATTGAATTTTACGATTAGGAACAATAAATAAACAATTTAACCTTAAATATTAATTTCAACTATTTTCTTGCAGAAAAGAAAATAAAATGGAACCCATTCAGCACATAAAACAGGACGACAAGGAAGAAAATGGTTGATATCTAAGTTTGTGAGTAATTGTTACTTCCTTATAACAACTTAATTAGATTTCATTTTTGTATATTTTAAGTTATTTTACAACAATCATCATTGAATGCCTTCAAACAGGTGCTAACATACAAAGAAGAACCATCAGACGAATTGATTGACATTGGGTTTAATATGGGTTGTGAGTATATGTTGGCATATCATAAATTAATTGTGGAATTTGTAAGCATCTATCGATCTTGTTTTACTTAGCTCCGCCCATAATTAATAGAACAAAAAAATATATTATATTAAATATATGATTTATTATGGGGTATAAATTTGCAGGAAACAAAGTATGGAACTGCACCAACAAATGAAATGTTGAAAGATGACATGATATTTGGTTTTGAAAGAATGTGTATAGTTCATGAGTCAATTGTTACTATGGTACGCCATTTCTTTTCGATTTACATTGATATATATTATTTAATATTGCAATTTTCATTATTCTCAACAATGTATATACACTCATTACAATTTATTTTTATGTTTGTAGATGGAAGGTGAAGAAGAAGAAAGCAATCAACATTGTGAACAAAACATTCCTCAAAATAACCCAAGTCATGGAAGTAGCTCGAGAAGTGACAACAGTTCAAGCGAAGAATGATGATCATTATGTTTTGGATATCAAAACAAGTCGTTGTATTATTTGAAATATTTGTCTATGAAATTAGACATTTTGTTTAATTTAATGGACATAGTGTCCTAATTGAAAGACAAAGGGATACCAACAAATGTCCCATTTTGTATGACAAAGAGTGTCTTATTCATACATATAAAATAAAATATGTGCTAATTTATTCTATTGCGTTCTCCATTGTCGCTGTGAAATGTAACACCACTCATTAAATATATGGATGATTAAATATTATAGTGAAGAGATGTGAAATATGATGATATGATATAAAAAATTAATCCAAACATCACATTCAAATTCATTAATAAAAATTTAATTGATATGAATACTGTAATAATATATGTGTCGACTTTTGATGAATAATGAATTTTAAAGAATCACAATAATTTCATTGTCACAGGTCGATGTTTCTACGACCTATGGGCACAACACAAATACCAATACCAATAACAATTATAAATCTCGGTGTGTTTGTGAGATACTGCGCATCGTTGCATTTCTATGACCTATGGGCACCGCACAAATACCAATACCAATACCAATTATAACTCTCGGTGCGTTTTTGAGATACTACCCATCGGTGCATTTCTACGACCTATGGGCACCACACAAATTCCAATACCAATTACAACGATCGGTGCATTTGTGTGATAGTGCGCTTCGGTGCGTTTATATAATACTCTGCACCGGTGCGTTGATTCGACCTATGGGCACCATACATATCCCAATACCAATTATAATGACCCGACGCATTGTATCGGCTAGAGTGCGCCCGGTGCGGTGTTAGACCTTAACGGCCCGGTGCATGGACCTTCGACTGCCCCGGGGTGACTATCTGGCTGACACGCACCGGGACGATTCTGAATGCCCCGAAGCGTCCTATATTTATTTTCTATCTCGGTGCTTGGTACGTTTTCAGTACTTGTGCATTAACTCTAAAACGCACCGGTGCATTGACACCTGAGTAGCGCACCGATGATAAAAC
This sequence comes from Pinus albicaulis, assembly GCA_034641835.2. NCBI lineage: Eukaryota > Viridiplantae > Streptophyta > Pinopsida > Pinales > Pinaceae > Pinus > Pinus albicaulis. Next base: position 467,079,183 of record CM076583.1, on the reverse strand, counting down.
ATTCGTAATAACCTTCGACCACCCAGGTTTTCTTAGTTGTGTTGAAATTCCATTAGAAGCTCCGCCAAAACCTTCGTGATCGCAAACGTATGTTGTAGAAAATGTTTTTTTGACAATTTTTTCCAATTTTATAACACTAAAAACCTCTGTTATAACCTCCGCTAGAGGGTATTTTCCTTGTAGTGCTCCTAACTAATTTATAGTTTCTTTTTACTACGATAAATTTTGGTAAACTCACAATTTCAATTTTCACCAAAAATAAAATACTCTACGGAAATAAACTGGAAGTTGAGAAAATAATTCACACACACAATAATATAGACATCAATATTTTTGGACTAAACAATCCCCAGGAAAACCAAGAAGGAAAAATCGGTGCAGTATAAGAGGGTTTATTTTCTTATTTATGCAGCAAAATTTCTGAGTATAATAATCTGGATTCCCAACTGGAATTCCTCCGACAAGCAATCTGGAAAAAATATATTAAAGAAATTTATCTCCCTTTTGCAACAATTTGGGCTTCCTCTGGCCTACTCAAACCTTCTCACTAGCAACTCGCTTTAGGAAATTCGCATTGTCTGCTACCTGGTCAGTGATCACTGGTGTGAAGATCACATCACTGATCAGTGATGTGTCTCTAGAGCACTTTCGGTCATCCTTAATTAATTACCTTTAATTAACCATTTTTCCTAAGTTAGACTTATTGAATTTTTAAATGATGACTAATTAATTTAATTAAGGCCTTTCACAAGCTTATCTTGCGAAATATTTTTGTTATAAAATTATATATTACAGAGCAATGGAACACATAAAAAATACAAACAAAAAAAACATATCAAACAAGAGAGACAGATATATATGGTTCACCTAGCTTAGGCTACGCCCACAAAGAAGCCATTCCTTCCTTTATATTATCCATCAAAGTGAAGAGACGCAACCTATAACAGATCTGATGTAGTTTCCTCTACTCTCTCACACAGTTTCCCTTCCTCTTTCTCACTCAGAATACACACACAATACACATTTGAAATACAATACCCTCATACAAAGAGGGGTTTCCTTCTATGGAAAAAAACCCTAAATTAAACATGACTTCTATCGTCAGATCATGTGTCTAATAAACGGCCAACATTGACTACGAAATTACAATATTTTACAAGGCAATTTTAAATCTATTTTTTGTTTCGAGGGTGCTGCCCCTGGACCCCCCCAACAGGGGGGATGGGCCCCCCAAACCTCCATGGAGGGAAGTGTAGGGACCAACCCTATAATTTACTAGATGAGCGCTAGGCTTTAAAAAAATTTATTTTATTTTTTTAAACTCGGTAACTAGGAATTTAAACCAAAATCATACAAGTTGAAACTCAGTAAAATTAAATCACTTATATCCAAGTACATAATTTAACTTCATAACACATACATCTATTTAACTTGTTGATTATAGACACAATAAAATCATCATAAATGAAAACAATATAACTAACACATGTACCGTTCACCCTTAGACAAGAACCAAACTTGACTTGCTGCTACTTGAGCTCCCTTGCTGTCGTCTACCTACAAGCCTGAATGTTGTTGATCCCCAGCACCATTAGTCTCACTATAGCAGGAATCTTACGAGATGATAGGGGTTTCTGTCATTGCACATATAATTTACCCTCATAACCACTGGATACTTGAAGGGCAAGTGGTGTGGCACCCTTTGGATTTCAAGAGAAATTCTTGAAGGACACGATCGACTTGGCACCCTTGGTATCATAAAAATAAATTCTTAGGCATGGCACCCTTGGAACTTCGAATGGAAGTTCTTGAAGGGCATGACCAAATTGACACCCTTGACATCATTAAAGAAACTAATAAATATAATCAATATATGAAAATCCAACTAATTCATATCAAGTGACATATGATGTTAGAACCAAAGGAATTAAATCAAGAATAAAACTTAGGGTAAGGGAGGAATAGGAAGAGATAAAATATTTACCATGATAACTCTACCCTTTCCATGTTAAAACAAAATATTAAGTACATAAGACGTAATTAGGCAAAAAGGGGAAAGAGGGACATAGAGTTAAGTAGAAAGATTTATTAAAAACTTCATTAAGAGAAGAGGGTGGTGAATTAAAATAAGATTAATAAATTAAAATTTGAGAAATTTAGAGAACTTCCATGTGGTAAGAGCCAACATAAGAATATTCATCAAAGAAAAAATTGAAGTAGTTAGGGGACCAAATCTAAGAATTATCAATTAACTTGAGTAATAAACACAAATTAAGGAGTAAAAAGGGGGAATCAAGAGACAACTAGGAGAAGAAATAGAAAGCCTTGTTGGGTTGAGGGAAATAATATTTTTATATGAATAATTAAGTAAATCATTTTGGAGAGTCTTGATGAGAGCGTGACACATGGGTGGGTGAATAATCAAATTTTGGGTAATAAAAAAATAATTGTTTATGCATGAACTTCCAAGTGTCACCTATGAAGCCTTCTATAAAAGAAAGGGAAATGGAAGGAAAATGACTTTTTGTTTACCCTATTGTTGGATGGAGGAGGTTATGTCATTTTGAGTGGTTACGAGCTATAGTTGAGTTTGGTGGGATAGAGTATTATAGAGTGGGGACTCTTGAGCCGAGAGGGACTCACCTCTATCAGCTAGCACATTCTTTAGTTGTATAATCCCATTGCAACTCGGGGGTCCGCGGGGAAGGAGAGTACTCAAGGAGTAGGCTAGGAGGTCAACCAGTGGGTCATTACATACAGATAAAGCACGACAACATTCAGGCTTGGAGGTAGACGACATCAAGGGAGCTCAAGTAGCAGCAAGTCAAGTTTGGTTCTCCTCTAAGGGTGAACGGTACATGTGTTAGTTATATTGTTTTCATTTATGATGATTTTATTGTGTCTATAATCAACAAGTTAAATATATGTATGTGTTATGAAGTTAAATTATGTACTTGGATATAAGTGATTTAATTTTACTGAGTTTCAAATTTATGATTCTGGTTTAAATTCCTAGTTACTGTGTTAAAAAATTAAAAAAATTAAAAATTAAAGCCTAGCACTCATCTAGTAAATTATAGGGTTGGTCCCTACAGAAAGTGCCCCCCTGTGTGGGGGGATGTACAATCTTCCCGAGGTATACATCCAGCTGAAACAAAGACCTCTAAATCAAGATGATAATCAAGCTCCACACCCAACAATTTTCTAGTTTTTGGAAATCTCGTGATCCTTAGCTTCTTAGACACAAATCGAGACTAGAACACTTGTCTGATGCTACCAAATCAACCAAAAACTAATAGAATTATCATGCACTCTTCATTCAAGCATATGGATTATGTGCTCTACAATGAGCATATGTCCTTAAGTTGGAGCCACTTGTTACCCATCAATATGCATGGGTAACACTAAGAGAAATTTTTTCTCCTACAATGCAATTTTCCAACCATTAACTTATCATGATCCATATATAGCAGCTTCAGATGTCTCATCCCCACTATTTGGTTATCTTTTTCATTTGTCTAGCCTATTCATTTGATGAAGGTGGGGTCATCTATTGTGAGGTAAATTCACCTTATTTTAATACAAGTGCTTTCATTTAATGTTTTTGGAATTCTAGTATGGATCAAGGGTTGAGATTGGACAATAAATCATGATGCTTGGAGTGTATACTTATTACTTCATTTCATCTTGGTGGTTATCATTTGCTCCTAGTCCATTGTGACCTTTCTTAGTGCCTTTGTTTCACTATCTAGGAGGGGTACAAATAGGAGGCTCTGATTGTGGTAGCATGTATATGTTATTCACACTCAACTCTTTCCATTATTATTAATCATTCGCTAGTATTTTGATTGGTTGTTATCAATCACTCATACTAGTTCCCTATATACCTCATCCTATGAGAAGAATGGACTGAAAAATTCCCAAGGCTAGTGCAGTTGTTAAAGAGCATAAGGCAAATTTTAAAATGCAAAAGAATGGCAAGGGATGTAAAGAAAATCAAAATCCAATTATAGCCTGAGCTCTACCCCCTCTTATATAACTGCTCACCATAAGTTCCGTGTATATCTCATGCCTATCAAAATAAAAGGAACTTTTAAAAGAACATCCCAACCTCGATGAAGCAATGAATTGCTCATAATTAAAGTGGTCATCATCATTATTACATAATAATAAAAGAAGCTTGTTATGAAAGCCAATCAAAGCAATAAAAAGAATAATCAAGGGGTTTGGAAAAACAAAGGCAAGGGTCCTTTTATAGAGGTGCTCATGGATGATGGTTTCATATAACCTAGTATAAGACTATGACACCCTTCAGGAAGTAAACTCCAGACCATAACACTTCCCACATGCACCTATCATTTGAGAGGGTCAGCCTAGGAACTATTCCACCCTTTAGGGTTGGAGCACTTAATAGGGTCAAATGATAACCATCCCATACCTAAGTCTAGCAACTTGTATATAGTCATAAGCTTATGAGACATTTGAAGATGATACCTAGTGTGAAGTAATTTGATGAATTTCACATTAAATATGGTCCACCTTGATGCTACTATGGTTCTTGTACCCATGATGTTGATCTCACTTGATTCCTTCAGTATGTGCTAGATGGTATTCTAGGTGTAGGCAAGATCCCTTGAGGGATGATGACTATACATCTTCAACACCTCATAGTTGATGCTCCGTGACCTTCCTATATGACACCAGACACATAAAAAAGGATGTTGGGCATCTTTTGAGAAAAATTTCCTTTGATGATGACTCAACATGGATTTTGAGACCCTGCATCATCTTCAGGACCTTGGACATTGACATTCCTAGTTGGGGCATTTCCTTGAGAGTATGCTATGTTGATTTTTAGTAGCATCGGATGTGCTTCAAGTCTCAAATTTGGTAGGGAGGCTTAGGCAAATGTATTCCAAAATACCCAGAAAGAATTTTGGAAAATCCCACCTGAATTTTGTTTTATGAAAATAATTAATCTTTTTTAATGGGACCCTAAAGTTTAAACTTAGGAAATTAAAATAATTAAAGGATATTAATTAAAACATGGTATGAATGTTCGAGAGAAGATAGAGATCAAGTCAAGTTAATCTTATCCATTGATTAACGATTTAATCTTGGCCGTTGAAGTCTCAATGAGAAGAGTATAAGGAGGACTTGATGGGGCATTTAGAAATTACACCGAGAGAGTCTAGATATTGAAATTCTTTAGTGACCAGTGCTCAAGGAGAAGATCGATCAATTTGATTCTTGTAGAGAGTGGCAAAGATAATTTCCGGTTGGATATATTTCCTGAGCCAGGAATACACAACATAGAAGACAAAGGGAAATACGCATAAGAGGCAGTGCAGTAGCTACGAAGAGGCAGCGCAGTGCCACACAGAGGCAACGTTGTAGCCTTGAGGAGATCCGAGATTCAGTTTAGGATCAGTCAAATATAGTGCCAGAGAGCCAGGGTGTAAGACCAGAAGGGGCCATAGATCAGTATTCAGCCAACAGAAGAGCCAACAATCAAAGGTGATGCAGTCCCCACACAGAGTGACATGGCTCTGTGCAAAGGCAACATAGGGCTCATCGGCTCAATGTTTGGTCAATCAAGATTTTTGTTAATTTTAGTTAACCATGGTATGTTCTATGCTTAGAGCAGTTTAATTCAATCTTTATTCTTATTAGCTCGATTCAAATTCAGACTAGCAATCATATAACCATTGAAAGTAAATGCTGATAGAACATAAAATAAATCGACATAAGACAAGCCAAGACAAGAGACAATAATTTGTATAATTCTTCTTATTCAGCAGTGAGAGAGAGAAAAAATGTCTTTTACAGCAGTCAACAGGATGCTCTAGCCAACAAAAACTTTGATGGTCAAACCAACCCTTCAACCTCTAATTAGGTTCAATCAAACACTTACAAATTCAGCCTTCCTCCAGTGTCACACATAACCCAAAAATAAGCACACAAAACAGTCAACGCAGAAGTCAAAATTCTGTTGTCAAACCAGTCAACGCTGCAATTAATGTTGCATTCAAAGGTCAACGTTTGACCTCAATTTATGTGCCTTCAAATGTGGCCTCTCTAAATCAAATTTCCTACCTCAAAAACACATTCAAACGATGGAGGTTGACCCAAAGTCAATGCTGTCCAGATTTTCCCTAAATCAGTCCAAAATTGCAGCTTCATGTTTTCACACGTTTGGAGGAGAGAGAAGCCTCTAAGGTTGTACGAACCAATCATATGAGAGAGAGATGTGTGAGATGAGTGAAAGATGAAATGAAAATCATGCATCTCCTTTTTATATCCATGACTGTGGGTGTGTGACACATATTTTGGGGCTTGTGAGCCTACATTACAATTCTGGCCAACCTTGAAAATTTGCACATGTGTGGAAAATAAATTCAAAATACAAGTTCTGCTCATCCAAACGAGATGACCTTTAGATCAATCTTGCACCTCTCAGAAAGAGGAATCCAAAAAAAAAATCATCTCCATCATATGAGCAATGCAACATGGATTTTGGCCCTAGTTTCCATTGAAGTATCAACGAGAATATTATAAGGACTTTATGGGGCATTTGGAAATTACACCGACAGAGTCTAGAGATCGAAATTCTTTAGTGAGCAGTGCTCAGGGAGAAGATCGATCGAGTTGATTCTTGTACAGAGGGGTGGAGATAATTTCTGGTTGGAGATCTTTCTTGAGCCAGGAATACACAACATAGAAGACAGAGTGCAGTACTTAGAAGAGGCGGCGTAGAAGGTACGCAAAGTCAACTTACTGCCACGCAGAGGCAATGTTGTAGCATTGAGGAGATATGAGATTCAGCTGAGGATCAGTCAAATGTATTGTCGGAGAGCCAGGGTGTGAGACTGAAAGGGGCTAAAGATCAATATCCAGTCAACAGAATAGCCAACAAGAAAATGTGATGCAGTCCCCACACAGAGTGACACAAATCTGTGTAGGGCTCATCAGCTCAGTGTTTGGTCAGTCAAGATTTTCTAGTGTCAGTGTGAGGTGATCCTCACTAGCTCTTTGTCAGCCAGATTTTCTGTGTGGATGGCCAGTAAGGCATCCCATATTTTATTCATAATTACTGCATAAAAATACAAACCCTCAGTTGTTGCACCGATTTTCCTGCACTGGGTTTTTCTGGGGACTTATTCCAAAAATAACGGTGTCATGTGTTTATTGTTTATTCTTGCTCAGACCTGGTTTCTGCACTTATTTATTTTCCGCAATTTAATTTTGTGAAGAATGTAGTATATGGGTTTCAATATTTACCATAGAACACAATAAATAATTTGTTCAGAAGTTAACAAATAGAAGAATTAGATAGATGTCTTTTGGATTAATCACATTGCTATGATTTGGTCGACGTTTTGAACCAGCTAATGTGGTTCATCCTCAGGATAAGATGAAAAATATTAATCGATCATTATGAATAAATAGTAAGGATGTAACATTGCCCGAATATAGTCGTTGGAAAGCTAGCCATTGTAGAGTTAGTTAGTTAATTAGTTGTTAAGAATATTATTTAAATATTTAATAACTATTAAAAATTTTAAGATGATAAAATAAAATATTTAAAAATATTTGTAATTATTTAAAAATTATTAATTAAATAAATATTTTATATATTTTATAAATATTTTGATTAGTATTAAAATAAAATACAAAAAAATGTGTAATAATAGAGAAAAATATATTATATTTATTAAGAAATATAAATAAGGGACCGAGATAAGAAAATAAATGTTAAGGAAAAAAAAAAAAAAAGACCACCACAAATAGGAGAAAAATTTAGGAAAAAATCTGTAAGACAGGGAGAAAATAAATAAGGATAGGAAAAAGAAGGGAGAAAGATTAAGAAAAAACTAATAGAGACCTAGGGAAAACAGAGAACACAAGGAGGGAAAAATAATCAAATCAAGAGAGCTGGAGTCCAGCTCTTACTTAGTTTCCATCCATCATCCCTGTTGAGATTCTTAGCATGCCTTTCAATCTCAATAGCCTCCCGAAGCTTCATATGGTGGAAGTGGTCGACCTTAACAATGACCTTGGAGTCCTCAATGCATACATGGTGACAAGATTTTCTGCATGTTCAGCAAGAGTTGATGTGCGAGAGTGATTGTGTCTAATGTTTGCAGCATGCTCTTGGATTCTCTGTTTAATGGATCTCCCTGTTTCTCCAATATAGGGAATACCACAAAAGCAAGGAATCATGTAAACACCTTTCATGTCCTTAGGGTCAACAGGGTCCTTGACAGATTCGAGAGAATTCCTAATAGTACGAAGGGGTTTGAAGGATGAGGATACATTATTCCTCCTAAGGACATGGGCAATTTTGTCCATCATCCCTTGGCTAAACGGGAGATGAACCTTGGAAATAAGATCAACCCAAATAGATTTGCCTTCTAACCCTTTATATGCTCTTTGAAAAGCCTTAAGGCTTTGCGGTTTATTGTACCCATTATTTTCAAAGACATAAAGGATATGGGATTTATCCGAATCCAAATGGTTGTCATCAGAGATTCTTACAGCACAGGTAGAAAGAGTGAAAAGAACATCAAATTTCTGAGCTTCAGGAGGCTATTGAGATTGCAAGGCATGTTAAGGATCTCAACAGGGATGATGGATGGAAATTGAGTAAGAGCTAGAATTCAACTCTCTTTATTTGATTCCTTTTCCCTCATTGTGTTATTTGTTTTCCCTAGGTCTCTGTTAGTTTTTTATTAATATTTCTCCCTTCTTTTTCTTATCCTTATTTATTTTCTCCCTGTCTTGATGATTTTTTCCTAAATTTTTCCCCTATCCATTGTGGTGGTCTCTTTCCTTTTCTTTAACATTTATTTTCTTATCTGGGTCCCTTATTTATATTTCTTAAAAAATACAATATATTTTTCCCTATTATAAATATATATATATATATATATATATATATATATATATATATATATATATATATATATATATATATATATATATTATTTTATTTTAATATTAAGCAAAATATTTAAAATATTTATTAAAATATTAAAATATTGATTTAATTAATAATTTTTAAATATATTATTTTATCATCTTAAAATTTTTAATAGTTATTAAATATTTAAATAATCTTCTTAACAACTAATTAACTAACTAACTCAACAACGACTAGTTTTCCAACGACTATATCCGTGCAATGTTACATGCTTACTATACTCTTCATAACGATCGATTCAACTTTTTCACCTTGTCATGAGGATGAACCTCATTAGCTGGTTCAAAACATTGACCAAATCATAACAATCTAATTAATCCGAAAGACATCTATCTACTTTATGGATCACAAAAGTCTTAGATCTAAATAGAAGAATTCTCGTCAGTTGCTGCAATAGGATTCTGAGAGTTAGGATTTTTCACATGGTATCATAACTTGTTTAGCCGTGCAGGAGGAGCAAGAGAGAAAATAAGGATCCATTGTTGAGCAGAACGAAGGAAATCAAAGAGAAGAAACAGATCTATTTCCCCAGTGATTGCGCAGTTCAAGCCAGGAGGGCTAGTTCTCCAAGGAAATCTCTCTCTGAGTGAGTCGAAAGAGAGGTAGGATTTTCTAGTTTGCAGTTTTTCAGAGGCAAAGGGAGGAGTGCAACAGATTCAACGCAGATTAGCTACTGGTGGGACACAGTTTTCATGTAGCAACAATTGCTAGTGCAGAAAGTGTCAGAAGAGAGAAGAAGAAGACAATTTTGAGGGAATTCTAACCTCAAATAATTTCTTGCCCAATAAATTTTGATTTCCCATGCAGAAGCAACGAGATCATGACTTATTTGGCTAACTCCAAGAGGGAGTGTGTAGAGCCAGCTGCAAGGAGGGTTAGAGGCAGTAGTTTGACATTTGATTGGGTGAGATGGCAACAAGTGGGTTGTGTGATTGGGATCAGTTGGAGGGTGCCTCCAACTATGTAATCTGGAAGGCAAGGATATCCTTCCTTCTGGATGAGCATGAGCTCAAGGGTTCATTGACAGTTCAGTGGTTGAACCTGTAGATGTCGCACCATTGAGAGTCTTCAAGAAGAACATGGAAAAAGCTAAATGGTTGATCCTCAACGGGTGAAGGATCATATTGTCTAACATATTTCTAGCAAAGGGATTACAAAGGATATGTGGGATTAGTTGGCCATGCTATATCAGGGGTCCTCCGAGCAGTGGAAGATGTCATTGGAGGAAAATATATGGACTACCAAGATGCAGAAAGGAGAACGCGTTAATCCATTGATTGCAAAACTTCAGGAGATCCGAGATCAGTTGGCAGCTGTAGGAGCAGCTCCTCAGGCCACACAGATGGTCATATTGGCTTTAAATTCCATGTCCGAAGAATATCAAGTCTTTGTACAGAGTATCCTAGGTAGAGAGAAGTTGCTAGACTAGGAAGGAATGTGGGCAGCTCTTCAGTAGGAAGAGATCAGGAGGGACTTACTCAAGTGAAAAATTGATGGCAGAAGTAGCAGTGGGACGAAGCCCAAGGAGGAGGAGGAGAAGGCAGCCCTTGCATCAAAGGGGCACCAGGAGCAACGAAGATGTAAGAAAGATGTCACAAAGTTTAAATGCTTCCGGTGTGGCGAGATGGGACATTATGCTACACAATGTACTCTCAAGAAGAAGGACAAAGATGAGAAGGATGATCCGTAGGCCGCAACTGTGAGGATCGAGGAAGAAGAATTCGCGATGATTGCCCACATATCTCTATGGGAGTATTGGGGTAATATAGAGTTGTAGTTCAAAAGAACTGCACGTTAGGAAGGATTCTTGAGGAGTCCACCTCTTGGATCACTACCTTGCTCTGGGAGCCCAAATCAAAAGTAGCAGGATGGACGATTATCGGTTGGTTCAGAGAAGTGCAGCGGTGACAGCGCAGTGGCTAGAGAGCACCAGAGTCTCAGTAGTGTAGAGAAAGGTTCGCAGCAGTGCAGGAAGGCACAGCGTAGAGTCAGCAGCTTCAGAGGGTCAGCGTAGAGACTAGCAACAGTCATATCTTCAGTATGAGATGCATCGTACTGAACATTTAGTTCAATACTTGGATGTTTTTTTGTTGCACTAAGAAACAGAGTTGCAGTGCAGTAGAAGTTGGCAAAAGTACGCAGGGTCAACAACAACATAGATGCATCAATGCAGTGTTGGCGGGAAGCAGTGTCATACATCAACACCGCAGAGGGAGATGTTGTCCAATTAGTGTAGTGCGTGAGAAGGATGTAATATTAGAGCACATTCCTCGATAAGAGTGAGTGTTGATTTCTGGTAGCATCGTATGTGATCTAAGTCTCAAATTTTGTAGGGAAGCTTAGGCACATGTATTCCAAAGAACCCAGAAATAATTTTGGAAAATTTTACCTGGATTGTGTTTTATGAAAATAATTAATTATTTTTAATGGGACCCTAAGTTTAAACTTAGGAAATTAAAATAATTAAAGGATATTAATTAAAAAAGGGTGTGAATGTTCTAGAAAAGATAGATATCAAGTCAAGTTTATCTTAGCCATTGATGAATGATTTAATCTTGGTCTTTGAAGTCTCAATGAGAATATTATAAGGACTTTATGTGGCATTTGAAAATTACACCGAAAGAGACACTGACAGAGTCTACAGATTGAAATTCTTTAGTGAGCAGTGCTCAAGGAGAAGATTGATCGAGTTGATTCTTACAGAGAGGGAAAAGATAATTTCTGGTTGGAGATCTTTCCTGAGCCAGGAATACACAACAAAGAAGACATAGGGCAGTACGCATAAGAGGTAGTGTAGCAGCTACGTAGAGGCAATGCAATTCCATGCAAAGGCAGCACTGCAGCCTTGAGGAGATCTGAGATTCAGCTGAGGATCAGTCATATCTAGTGCTAGAATGATGGATTGTGAGACCGGAAGGGGCCAGAGATTAGTATCCAGCTAGCAGAAGAGCCAACAAGTAGAGGTGATCCATTCCCCATGCAGATTGATGCAGATCTGCGCAGAGGCCGCGTAGGGCTCATCAAATTAGTGTATGGTCAGTCAGGATTTTCCAGTATCAATGTGAGGTAATCCTCACTAGCTCTTTGTCAGTCATATTCTCTGTGTGGATGGCTAGTAAGGCATCCCAGATTGTATTCACAATTACTGCATAATAATACAAACCCTCAGTTGTTGCACCAGTTTTTTCGCATTGGGTTTTTCCAAGGACTTAGTCCAAAAATAATGGTGTCAAGTGTCTATTGTTTATTATTACTTAGATCTTGTTTCAACACTTATTTATTTTCCACATTTTAATTTTGTGAAGGTTGTAGTGTATGGGTTTCAATATTTACTGTAGAACACAGTAAATAATTTGTTCAGAAGTTAAAAAATAGAAGAATTCTCATTAGTTGTTGCAGTAGGGTTTCGGTAGTTAGGAATTTTCACATGGTATCAGAGCTTGTTTAGCAGTGCAGGAGGAGCAAGAGAGAAGACCAAAAGGATCCATTTTTGAGCATAACGAAGGGAATAAAAGAGTTGCATAAGCAGTAGATCAATTTCCCCAGTGATTGCGCAGTCCAAGCCAGGAGGGCTAGATCTGCAAGGAAATCTCTCTCCGAGTGAGTCGAGGGAGAGGTAGTATTTTCCAGTTTACAATTTTTTAGAGGCAAAGGGTGTAGCACAATAGATTCAGCACAGATCAACTATTGGTGGCACAAAACTTACATGTAGTAGTAGTTGTTGGTGTAGAAAGCGTCAAAAGAGAGAAGAAGAAGATACTTTTGAGGGAATTCTGACCTCAAAAAATTTCTTACCCATGAAATTCTGATTTCCCATGAAGAAGCAGAAAGATCGTGACTTATTTGGCTAACTCCAGCAGGGAGTGCGTAGAGCCAGCTGCACAGAGGGTTAGAGGTAGAAGTTCGGCATCTAATTGGGTGAGATGGAAACCAGTGGGTTGCGTGATCATGATTGGTTGGAGGGTGCCTCCAACTATGTAATCTGGAAGGAAATTATCTCCTTCCTTCTGGATGAGCAAGAGCTCAAGGCCTTCATTAACAGTGTAGTGGTTGAACCTGTAGATGTCGCACCATTGAGAGCCTTCAAGAAGAACATGGAAAAATCCAAACAGTTGATCCTCGACGCGGTGAAGGATCATATTGTCTCTCATATTTCCAACAAAGGGAATGCAAAGGAAATATGGGATGCATTGGCCACGCTATATCAGGGGTCTTCCGAGTAGAAAAAGATGTTCTTAGAGGAAAATATGTGAACTACCAGGATGCAGAAGGGAGAATGCGTTGATCCATTCCTTGCAAAACTTTAGGAGGTCCGAGATCAGCTGGCAGCTGTAGGAGAAGCTCCTCAGGCCACAGAGATGGTTAGATTGGCCTTAAATTTTGTGTCTGAAGAATATTAAGTCTTTCTCCAGAGTATCCTGGGCAAAGATAATTTTTCGTACTGGGAAGGAATGTGGGCAACTCTTCAGCAAGAAGAGATAAGGAGAGACTTACTGAAGTGCAAACTTGATGGAAACAACAGCAGTGGGACGAACCCCAAGGAGGAGGAGGAGAATGCAACCCTTGCATCAAAGGGGCAACAAGAGTAGCGAAGGTGTAAGAAGGGCATCTCAAAGATTACATCATTTTGGTTTGGCAAGATGGGACACTACGCTACACCATGTCCTCTCAAGAAGAAGGACAAATATGAGAAACATGATCCACAGGGTGTAACTGCGAGGATAGAGGAGGAAGAATTCACGATGATTTCCCACATATCTCCAGGGGAGAATTAGGGTGATCTAGAGCTGTATTTTGAAAGAAATTCAGATTGGGAAGGATCCTTGAGGAGTCCACCTCTTGGATCACTACATTGCTACAAGAGCCCAAATCAGAAGTAGCAAGATGGACGATTATTAGTTGGTGCAGAGAAGTGCAGAAGTGACAACGTAGTGGCTAGAGAGCGCCAGAGTCTGAGCAGCACAAAGTAGGGTTGGAAGTAGTGAAGGAAGGCACAAATTAGAGTTAGCAGCAGTGCAACAGCTTCAGAGGTTCAACATAGAGACTAGCAGCAGTCAGATCTTCAGTACGAGATGCATCATATTGAACACTTGTTCAGTACTTGGATGTTTTTTTGTTGAAATAAGCAACAAAGTTAAAACGTAGTAGCAGTTTGTAGCAGTACACAGGGTCAACAACAACATAGATGCAACAATGCAATTTTGGTGGGCAATAGTGTCAAACATCAACACATAGAGGGAGATGTTGAAAAATCAGTGTAGTGCGTCAAAAGGATGCAGTACTAGAGCACATTCCTCGCTAAGAGGGAGTGTTGATTTATGGTAGCATTGGATGTGATCTAAGTCTCAAATTTTGTAGGGAGGATTAGGCACATGTATTCCAAAGAACCTAGAAATAATTTTGGAAAATTCCACCCGGATTGTGTTTTATGAAAATAATTAATTAGTTTTAATGGGACCCTATGTTTAAACTTAGGAAATTAAAATAATTAAAGGATATGAATTAAAACAGGGTGTGAATGTTCTAGAAAAGACAAAGATCAAGTCAAGTTAATCTTAGCCATTGATAAATGATTTAATCTTGTTGTTTAAGTCTCAACGAGAGGATTATAAGAAGGACTTGATGGGGGATTTGGAAATTACACCGAAAGAGTCTAGAGATCGAAATTATTTAGTGAGCAGTGCTCAGGGAGAAGATCGATTGAATTGATTCTTGCAGTGAGGGGAAAATATAATTTCCGGTTGGAGATATTTCCAGAGCCAAGAATACACAATGGAGAAGACTAAGGGCAGTACGCAGAAGAGGCAGCATAGAAGCTACACAGAGGCAATGGAGTGCCACGCAGAGGCAGCGCTGCAACCTTGAGGAGATTTGAGGTTCAACTGAGGATCAGTCAGATCTAGTGTCGGAGTTCCGGAATGTGAGACCGGAAGGGGCGAGAGATTAGTATACAGCCAACAGAAGAGCCAGCAATCAGAGGTGATGCATTCCCAATGCAAAGTGACACAGATTTGTGTTGAGGCAGCGTAGGGCTCATCAGCTCAATGTTTGGTCAGTCAAGATTTTCCAGTGTCAGTGTGAGGTAATCCTCACTAGATCTTTGTTAGTCAGATACTCACTTTGGATGGCCAGTAAGGCATCCCAGATTGTATTCAAAATTACTGCATATAACACAAACCCTCAGCTACTTCACCAGTTTCCCGCATTGGGTTTTTCCAGGGACTTAGTCCAAAAATAACGATGTCGTGTGTCTATTGTTTATTCTTTCTCAAATCTTGTTTCCGCGCTTATTTATTTTCCACAATTTATTTTTTTGAAGGCTGTAGTGTATGGGTTTCAATATTTACTGTATAACACAGTAAATAATTTGTTCATAAGTTAACAAATAGAGAATTCTCATCAGTTGTTGCAGTAGGATTCCATGAGTTATGAATATTCACATGTTATGCCCTTGAAATGACATGACACCCCCAATTAGAATTGCACATTCTTGATGGAAGTTTCACTTCACTTGGTAATGATGGATTATGATGACGAGTTGGGACCACTTTGGATGTGATTTGGCAACTTCTACCTTGATGATGTCATACACTAGCATGAGGATGTCACCCTAGCACTATATTTGACGATGATGTTGTGCACGAGAGAGCTCTTTTTGATGATGAGGCACCACATTTGGATGAGGAGATGTGACTTATGGGATCAAACATACCCCTTGAGCCATCCATTGCACCTTTTCATGGAGATACATGACTTATGTGGATGACATAACCCTTTGAGGCTATTTTTCATGTTTATTCATTATAGAGGCTATATTTTGGGGTCGTCTTAATGATCCATCCACATTGTATCATGGATTTTGTATTTTTAGGGGATTTTAGCTTAATTGTAGGATTAGATCACTTGGTTTCCCTCATACATATAGGGGAGAGATTCACCTCCTTGGATCATTGTCATACAAACTGTTCCATAAAATGTTTCTATGAAAATTTTTTAGATGTGTACTACATCCTCAGTAATATTGCTTGTACACTAGTCATAAAAGTGCAATCCTGTGTTTGAAGCACTTCATAAGTCACTGAAGTATACACCAGCACTAAGAAAACTATGTATTGTTGTGCATACCTAGATAATTTCAAGTTGTATGCTAATTGTTGAAATGTTTGAATGAAATATCTCATGACCGTGATATAATTTTTTAGATTTTGTTTGCATACTGGTTAAACGTTATGTTTGAAAGTTGAAAAACTTCTTTATTTGTGAATGGAAATGCACATTTACTATTCCAGAGTAATTTAAAACCTTGAACTTGAAATATAATGATAACCATCATCAATAATGTGTCCACATCAGTTTGCTTTCAAACTGTTTGATGAAATGTGCCAATGAATGTGTTCATGTATGAATAGCAGCCTTAATTCTAAATGACTATATATTGATTTCAGAGCTAGTATTACAAGTTGAAAGCTCTGTTTTTGTTATTGCTCCTTGGGAATTTCATTATCTCCTATTGAATTCTTAGACAAGGGTTCATTCCCACTACAACTTACACCATAAACACTCATAATTTGCACCAAGCAACAATCCTGTAGGAGGTGTCCCTTCTATCGCTTCATTTTCTGTGTATTACAAGTTCATTTTTAGTGTTTATTCTAGTCCTATCTATTGTTAGTTTACCCCTTGCTCGAGGCAGAATGAAAGGTACAACAAAATACTTGGTGACTGTGTGAAAACCTGAGATTGATTACTTGGGATTACTAATTCAAAGGAATCAAACTTTTTTAGTTCTAATAAAAAATGGGTTTTTTTAATTAATCACGAAGAAAGTAAATTTTAGTTGATTACAATTTTGTATGATTTCTCTAATATCTTGGTTTTGCATGCTAGTTTGGAAGTAATTAGGATTTTGTATGATTGTTCTAATACCCTGGTTTTACATATTGGTTTTGGAATAAAAGGGAAATTGTAAGCTAAAACTTAATCTCTTTTCCATACTTTGAATCTCTCATATCATATAATAGGAAACATTATTTACCTTTCAAATACTTATATTTGAAAATTGCTTTAATAATCACCAGATTTGACCAGCAGGCTATGTATCTATGAAAGTGATTTCATTGTCCACATTGAAGAAGATAATTAGATATATTGGTCACACATTGATGGGAATTTTCCAGCATTAGACAAAACAGAGCATAACTTTAAAGATACATATAAGCAGGAGTTAGGTAAATCATCATGTCTTTGGGTGCCACTATTTCTTAGTGTAGGAAAAAACCTTTCTTAAGGAAGCCACCTAGTGGTGATTAGATTCACCTTTAAGAGAGGGAAGACAAACTGAGCTACAGTGGTTTGTCTCCCATGCTTCCTTTGATTTGTTTTGAGAAATTCCATGCTTATTTAATGTGGAAAATATAGCAATAACATTTTTGTGCTGTTGTTAGAGATAGACGCCATTTACTAGAAATTTGGAAGAACACACTTCCACAATTGTGATCAATGCCAATCGAATTCGGAAGCATTCATCTAGTAACTCCTTTGGAAGAATTATACATCTTTAGTATGAGGTCTCATGCTGCATTTTTGCGAAAAATGACAACACCATGGGATTTTCATGTCCTATGCTCCTTTGGACTTCTCAAAATTCCTGGATATCCAAATTGGTCCAAGCTAGAATGGATGAGGCAAATACCACATTTTTATGGGAACACTTATCTAACAAAGAAACACATTTCATTCTTGTCGGTTACATTTCAAATATGAATATTGTGCATGGAGATGTTGGGATGAGGATGTTTGAGATGTCCATAATGGTAGAGGCTAGAAATTGCTTTAGATTGCTAGAAAAAGGTGAGGTATCATCATTTGCTGGGTTTACTCCAACATTTCTCATGTACTGGGACTCCACCTACAAGTGTGAAGATTCCAATAAACTAGAATCCTATTGCAACAACTGGTATTATTTCTCCCAACTATTAAATTAATTATTCAGTTTATTGCTACAAAAACATTGAAATAAACACACTGCAACCTTCACAAATAAAACTGCAGAAAATAAATAGCGTTGGAAACCGAGAAATACCAGCACACACACACATAAATTTGACACCATTATTTTTCGACAATTTTCCCCAAAAAATACCAACTTGGGAAAATTGGTGTAGCAATGAGGGTTTTTATTATTATGCAATAGTGAAATAAGAGTATAATCTATGGATTCCCAACAAACAATCCAAAAAACAATAAAATATGGGAAAAATTATTTTAAGGGAATTACCCTTCTTCCTCAAGCAACCCCGACACAACCTCCTTCAAAAAACTTGGCTTCCTTGACCCTCTGTGCGGCTCTGGGAAGACCCTCTAACATCAAGCCTCTGATTGGCCTCTGATGAAGTTGTTATGCCTGACTCTTCTTGGGAAATTGCCTCTCCGACACTCTGGACCCTCTGCTCGGCCTCTGGAACTAAGAACAAATTTCTCTCCTGTGAATTTAACTTCCCTCTCTAAAGAAATTGCGCAGTCCTCTGCGCTGCCTCCCTAGGAATAAATCAACCCTCTTGCTGCTACCTATATGGATTTGGAAAAATTCCTCTAGATCACTGTCCCTGCCCCTCACTCATTTCTTTCATCTCTGGCTCTCCGATAGCTAACTGTTGCTACTCTAGAAATCGATCAACCAAGGAAATCGAATGTATGGTTGTTTGGTGTGTCTTCTCCAAGTGCCCATCGACTTCCTCTTATAATCCATTGTTGGAACTCCAACGACCAAGATTAAAACTTAATCAATGGATAGTATCATCTTGGAGTTGATCCGTGTGAGTTTTTAGATGATTCTCACCTTATCTCAATTAATACTGATTAATTAACCATATTTCCTAAGTTTAGACAAATCTAATTGAGATACTTCTAGGTCGAATTTCCAGAAACAATTTTTGGGCCTTGGATATATCATGTATTCTAGCCTCTCCACCAAATTTCGTGACTAGAACACATCCGATGCTACAAAAAACAACACTCCCTCTTAGCGAGGAATGTGTTCTAGTGCTGCACACCCTGACACAACACTGTCTCTATACCATCCTTTGTCACGTTGCTAATGTCTAACTACTGCTGCCCACCAGCCAATGTGCAACTCTGAATCTACATCTGTGTTGGTGCCGACTTTGCTGAACTGCTACCAACACCGCAACTCTGTTGTTGCTGCAACTGCAACATATACAACTAAAAAACATCCGAAATATTGAATCAACTATGTTCAATATGATGCATCTGTCTCTCGAGTCCTGATTTCTACTAGCCTCTCCATTGTCTCTGAAGAATCTATGGTCTTGTTGACTCTGCATTATGCCACTCTGCATTGTTGCCAACTATGCACTGCGCTCTCCAGCATATGATTGCAACTAGTCTGCAACTCTCACTCTGGCATCTGACTGCACATCCTGACACTGATCCATCCTGCTACTCAGTACTGTGGGCCCTCCTAGCAAGGTATCGATCCATGAGGTGGACTCCTCAAGGACCCTGGCCAACCTATAGCACTCTAGGGCTATAACTCCAAGTCACCCCACCTCACTCCTAAAGTTATATCTGCGAACATCGTGAAGTATTTCTCCAACCTAGAGGATAGCATATCGATCTTTGCAAAAATTTCCTACTGGTCCTGCTTCTCCGACTTGTCCTTTTTCCTAAGAGGGCACTATGTCCTATAGTGATCAAGCTCACCACACCTAAAGCACTTGACCTTTGACAGGTCCTTCTTCTTCTTTGTCTTCTCCCCTTGACCCTAACTGGGACCCTTAGATCCGAGGGCCACATTCTCCTCTTCCTTCACCACCTTCTATCCACTGCTACGTTTGCCACCGATGGAGCTTTTCAACATAGCTCGTCTCAATTCTTCCTGCTGCAAATCGACCTACATTTTGTCCCATCATGGTAGCGTGTCTTTACATAATATACTTTGGAAAAAGACATGCCATTTCTCAGACCTCCTGTATCCTGGTGAGGAAGGGGTCTATGCCTGCCCCCTTTTGCATCCTGATGCATCTCAGCTTCTCCTCCAGGAACATCTTCCGCTGCTCGGAAGTGCCCTGGTATAGCATGGAGAGAGCATCACACATTTATTTGGTCGTTCCCTTGGACGCTATATGTGAGACTATATGTTCTCAGACTCCATCCAGGATTAACCGCTTTGCCCGCACCATCTCCTTCCTATATTCCTTAAGCTATTCTGCATCTTGAGTAACTGCCAGTAGGATTTCAGGCCATATTCATCTAGAAGTAAGGACATCCTATCCTTTCAGATGACATAGTTGGAAGCTCTAGCCAGCCTATCCTGATCTCTAATTCCTGCAGTGGTCATCTCTATATTTGTCGAAAACCCCCTCTTTCCCTATGCTCGGTTGTTGCTCTACTATTCGCACTCCCTTCTAGAATTCACACCTCTGCTAGCTACTGCTGCCAATCTGCAACTGGAAATTCGAACTTCCGCGACTTGAAGTTCCCTAAGGAAAATTTTCCCTCTGTTGTGTGTGCTTTTCTCTTCCACCCAACGCAGATTCTGCTTCTACAACCTGCAGCAAAACCCTCTGCGTCCAACCAAGGAATATTCTCGGTGAAAATATGAGTTGCAACTGCTCCCTCTAACTATTGGAATCACTCTCCTGGGAAAATCGAATTTTCTGCACCCCTGCAATTGAAAATCAAATTGTTGCCCCAGCAATTCAGCCTACATGTTTGAGCACTACGTTGCCTCAAGAATTTTGTCCTGCTACTCCCTCTGAGCAGCAAAATTCTATCCTCTTTTGAGCTTCCTGGCTGATAACTTGTGCTCTAATACCATGTGAAAATTCAGATAGACTAAAATCCTATTATAGCAACTATTATTATTTCTCCCAACTGATAAATTCATTATTTAGTTTATTGCTACAAAAACATCGAAATAAACACACTAAAACCTTCACAAATAAAACTGCGGAAAATAAGTAGCGCTGGAAACTGAGAAAATACTACACAGACACACATAAATTTGACACCATTATTTTTGGATAATTGTCCCTAGAAAAACCCAACTTGGGAAAATTGGTGCAGCAGTGAGGGTTTTTATTATTATGTAGCAGTAAAATCTTAGTACAATCTATGGATGCCCAACTGGAAATCCAAATAGCAAGAAAATGTGGGAAAATTTATTTTAAGGGAATTACCCTTCTTCCCCAAGCAATCCTGACACAACTTCCTTCAGAAAACTCAACCTCATGGACCCTTTGCGTTAGCCTCTGCATTACTCTGTGCAGACCCTATGACGTCAAGCCTCTGACTAGTCTCTAATGAAGTCATTTTTCCTGACTCTTTGGGGGAAATCACCTCTCTGGCACTCTGGACCCTCTACCCAGCCTCTACAACTGAGAACAAATTTCTCTCCAACAAATCAAACTGCCCTCTCTAAAGAAACTATGTATTCCTCTGTGTTGCCCAACTAGGAATAACTCAACCCTCTTGCTGCTACCTCTCTGGATCTGGAAAAATTCCTCTCGATTACTGTACCTGCCCCTCATTCATCGCTTTGATCTCTATCTCTCCGACATCTAACTACTTCTACTCTGGAAATCGATATGCCAAGAAAATCAAATTTTTGGTTCTTTGGTGCGTCTTCTCCAAGTGCCCATCGACTTCCTCTTATAATCCGTTGTTGGAGCACCAATGTCCAAGATTAAAACTTAATCAATGGCTAGGATCATCTTGGAGTCAATTCATGTGAGTTTCTAGATGATTATCATCTTATCTCAAGTAATATTTATTAATTAACCATATTCCCTAAGTTTAGACTTAGGAAGTATTTAAAAAATTGGCTAATAATATAATTGAGATACTTCTAGGTGGAATTTCCAGAATCGGTTTATAGGTCTTGGAGATGTCATGTATTCTATCATTTCCACCAAATTTCGTGCCTAGAACACATCCGATGCTACAAGAAACAACAACAAGCAACATCAAGATGATGAAGTTGAAGGAATACAAGTACATGAAAATCCTATACTCATTTCCAACCTTATAGTAGACCAAGATAATATGGAAATTAGTTATCAAATGGCATGCTTATTTCTAAGGTTGTAGAAGACAATGGGTAGAAACATATTGAGGATATCATGCTCATTCATAGAAAATAACAAATTACTTTCAATCATTGTACTTAAAAACACCAAGAAGAGAACGAAGATTTCACTAACATTTCAACTCACATTAGCCCTATTCAAAGGAAAATATAACTTTATTGCAACAATATTCACCCAATGTGGCATCCTTTTGGTATTCTACCTCATTTGCATGGGCATATTTCAAATTTTTTCCACGTTCTTTTGCAAATTCTAACATGTATTTAGTGGCTTCTTTCTATATCCTTGTTTGGGTTAGCAGTGAAACACATGGGAGCAATTCATGACATTGATAAGCACATCCAACAGTTGAATTGGATTTATTTTTTTGAACTGGTGGAATTAGTAACTAGGGTGGGCTTGTAATTGTGCGACACTGGGTCAATTTCAACCACTCCAACTATACCTTCAAGGCATACCAATGTGGCCCCTCACACGACACATAAGGCTACTCAAGGGTTTGAACCAATGATGTCACAAGAAGTGCCTTAACAATCCAACCTATCACCATCTGATCTACACCCCGAAGGCATGGTTGCATTAGGTTTTTTATTACCCAAAACATAGTTATTTTTTTCCATAGCATGGTTTTTCTCATTGATGCCCCGTTTTTTCATATCTTTCCCCTCTTTTTCATTTGCTTTCACAGTTTGAGTAGAATTGGGTTGGGGTTGCACCGATGTAGTAGAAACTGTGGGGTTGTGGAAATGGGATTTAAGGGTGTCAATGTCATGTAATAAGTCCATGTAGAGGGAAATATGGCAGCGGGGATCCAAATGCCAAACCAGAATCCCCAAGGTGAGGTTGGGAAAATTCAATGTGCCCATGACTAGTGTTCTCACTATTCTAAGAACATGAAATTGGAATAGAATTTGTCCAAATTGATAATGTCCAAGAATAATTTCCTTAGACAAAGGAGTTGAAATTGCCGGAGTAGAGTTTTGAGTGGAACCCCTAAAGCTCTAATGAGCTTGAGAGGAGGCTTTCATGCATATTTGGAACGAGCTTGTTGTGTTATTGATAAGGGGAGGAACTTAAAAAGCACTAAGAAATGCATATTCTTTATACACCTTGGGGCTGATGTCAAAAAGTGAAAGGATGATTTGATTTCTACCTAGAGAAGAGATAACTTTCTCAAGACCATGATACGTAAGTTGTTTGATTGTGACTATCTTCCCATTGTGTGGGAAGCTCACAGTACAATAAATGGAAGAGAAAACCAACTCCATGGCATATATAAAACTATGACTCAATGTGAAGAAATAATTTCTTGCCTATGACATGGATGGGTAAATTGTAGTACAACCCTTCAGGTTGAGAAGGTATTTCGTCATATGCATGAACGGTGATCATAGATGGTATGAGCTCGGGTGATTCTAACGTCTTCCAAACTTTAGTGGACATCATGCAAGTGGATGTACCCTCATAAAAAATATACATTAGACAATTGTGTTCTTTATTCATACTATAATTTTAAAGGCTACCAGATGGGGTAGACAAAAGGTTACTCAGCTTTATTGATAGCAAAGCATTCCAAGAGTAGATATCAAAGCCTTCCTATAATGTCAAGCATGCCTAAGTAGATAGCAAAGCCTTCCTATAATGTTCCTTCCTAAATATTTTGCTAAGGAAAGTCAAGCATGCCTAGAGTAGATAGCAAAACCTTCCTATAATGTCCCTTCCAAAATATTTTTCTAAGGAAAGTCACAATTTTTCCATTTTTTTCATTTTTGGGGTCTGAAATAACTTTTTGGGAAATACTTAGGAAAAGGGGGTTGATATTTGTTCTTAGTAGAATGTGGGGGCCACTATTATTGATTTTTGTAGCTTGGGAAGTACTCCAAGCCCTAGGGTTCAGGGTTTGGAGGGAAAAGCACCACAAGGGCAGCTTGTGGGCTTGGAACCCAAGTGTGGGGTTTTTCACCCATCGTGATTTGGGCCAAAACCATGATGTAGGTACAACATGTGATGGATGAGGATGATAGTGTTTAGCAATACGATTCCAACGCATTAAGATTCGTCTAAATCCGAGTTGTCGTTAGAGAGAAATGGATTTTTGAAGTTGACAAGGTAATTATTATTTACCGAGTCATGTAGGCTTGGTGTAAAACAAGTCCAATAGACGTGTCCCTTCAAATGATTCCTTGGAGCCCCTTAGAGGTCTATAAATTAAGGGTGTAGATATGTCATTTGAGCATCCAAGTGTGCAACACATCCTCTAAAGTGAACTCGGTGGAGAGAGGAGCTAAGCCGCAGCAAAAAGGAGAAGGTTCAACATGGAGGAGTCTTCCCTAAACAACGTGGAGAGGAGTTGTAAGTGAAAATGTATACTTGGGATTGGTTATGGGATAAAGACATATCTGTGTAGGGTTGATCAGTGTTATCGAAACCGAAACGGTTCCGGAAAATCGGTCGGTCCGACCAATTTGGAGGGAAAACCGATCTGAACCAGAAATGACTGGTTCGGTACTAAACCGGGTGGTTTCGAAACCGAACAGGGCTGTTCAGTACCGGTCCGGTTCGGAGACTGGTTCCACTGGTTCACAGGCTTGGGAATTACAAAAAAAAGTATTACTATTTTTCCTAGTTACTAACACTACGCTAGCCCCCCCAAAGCTACTTAAACACCCCCACCCCCTCTATTTCACTCACACTCTTCATTCAAGTCTCTTGCAATTCTTGAGCTGAGTTCGGTGAGGAGAATTTAGAGAGCTTTTCGTAGGGTTTTGTTGAGGGATATTTTTTCACATATGAATATCTGATTGGAGTCTTGGAGAGTTGTTTGGTTGGCAGATTTTCAAGCTACTTCAAAGATTTTGTTTTCCCAGAGATCTTCGGGTTTTCTTCAATGTTTTTGCAACTAGTGCAAGATTTATTTATTTATTTTGTTGGGGCTGCTACATAGTTGATTTCAAAGGATTTTGGAGCTAATTTTCTCCAAAATTTTAGAGGGTAAGTCAAGGGCCATGGGAATCAAGCCATAATCCCATTACAGACTTGGATGCTACTCATTCTTCAGATGAGGATAAGGAGGATGATCAAGATGATGATTCTGATGATGATTGATGATTGATGATTTGATCATTGATTTGTTGTAGTTGTAGCTTGTAGTATTGTAGGTTATAGTATAATACTATGATCTATGATGTTATTTGGGACTATAAAGGCCTTTTAAAGCCTACTTCTTGATGTTTGTAACATTTTTGGTTCAACAATGTTTTGCACTAAGTGCTATTTTGGTTGTATGCACTATTACTTCTATATAAATGAGAAATTTTGCATATTTGTGTATAAATGGTTTGGATTCAAGTGGATGCACATGAATATATCTGTGTTTTTTTAAAATATGAATATTTTATGTGTTTTTGGTAAACCGGTTTTTTTTTTTCCGGTTTCGACTGGTTCCTAGTCCACAAGGTTTTTCGGTTCAATGACCGGTTCGGTTCTGATAACATTGGGGCTAATCTTGAGTGCGGGTTGGTGCAGGAAATTTCAAGCAACAAGGCCGACGAGGATAGGAGGATAATGTTTATGGTTAGGGTGATGTTTGGGCCTGTTGAGAAGACCACAACTACAACAAGTTGTTGAGCTAGGCCACATGCCATAGCCAACAACTTGAGGTTGTTCCAAGGCAGCCTTGACGTGGAAAAGGTAAAAAAGGGACAGTGTGGCACTTGGATGGTATTTTCTAGGTGGACCATAGCCCTAGAAGGGTATATTTTGCTGACAGCATGGAGTTTAATGGATGCTTATTGTGCCTTAACTAGTATTGCAGGAGAAGCAGCTAACAGTGAAGGACAACATTGTTTTGGGAGGAGTGTTGGGTCAAGTTGATGACCGGTTTGGATAACTTGTTGAGCAACTTGTTGATGCCATGTGTATGACCTTCCAAGGAGGCAAAGTATTATACTAGGAGCAGATTTAATAGTGATTGGATTGGGTGCCATAGGTCTATTGGAGGGAAGTGTGTTGGCTACCCAAAGTAGCCTTAGACGAGCTATCTTGAAGGATGAAGAGTAGCTGAAGGTTGGGTGAAGATAGGTGCCAAAGTGCAACACTTTGATGGACGAAATTTGTTGCTAGCCTAGTAGATTGGAGCTCGGGATTAGGCCTACCAAGAGAGAATACTGGATCATCCCATGTACACTCTACAGATGAAAGAGCAACAGTGTTAGGTGGTAGCCCTCCTAGAGTCTCGATGTGTGGATACCTTGATGAAATAAGGAAATACTAGTGAGCAGTATGGAATCGAAGGACCAGCAGGACAAGATATGACATCGTGTTTATCATTATATCATGTATACCATGTACTGTTGTATTATTCAAATTTGGTTTAATATAACGGAGATTGGTGATTGTACATTATTGTACAATTTTGTTTAAAATTGTGTATATTATCCATATGTGATATATTGCTTTATATTTTCCATTGTGCAAAGTAGTTCATGGTTGAGATTCTTGGTTTGGTAGCGTCAGTGATTTAAGACTCTAACCTAGACCCAAGGTCGTGGAAATTCAACATGGAATCAGAGCGTGTCTGAGCTACTTTGGAAGTGAGTAAATCAGAGTTTGCATAGCGAAGTACAACGTGAGAGGGAGTTGGTCACATTGTGAGTGAAGGATTCACTACAATGTCGAAGTTGTAGGTAGGTCTCCGATATGAGGACAAGTTGGAAGGGTTTTCCAACTACACTCCTTGGAAGGAAAGGATCAAGTTGGTCTTGCAGGTCAACATGATCTGGTAGTTTGTCGAGAAAGAAATCAAGAGGCCAATCGACCCTAAGGAGCTGTAAATATGGGAATATTTGGATACAAAAGCAAGATTGATCATTCTTGATGATGTGAGGGATTCCTTAATACCTCATTTGTCTGGAAAGAACAATGCATATAAGATGTGGATGGATCTTCAGAAATTTTTCCAGAATAAGAACGAGAACCGGGTATTGGTATTACAGGATGAGTTGAAGTCCACCAAGATGATAAAGGGTGAAGGAAAGACTTCGTATCTAATGAGGTTGTCTCAGGTTTGAGATGAGCCTCCTGTCATCAGTGTCAAAATTTCAGATGCAAAGATGGTAAGGATTGCCTTGAAATGGTTCACCGAGAAATGGAAGCCCTTCATCAAAGGAATCATTGTGAGAGAGAAGCTGCTAGACTGGAATAGACTGTGGGACGACTTCATTCAGGAAGAATTTTGAGACTAGGATCTTCAACCATCGAGAAAGGCAGATGAGGACATGGCACTTGCAGCGATAGTGAAGGGTAAGCTAAAGAAGGACTTGAGTAAAATCAAGTGTTTCAACTGTGGCGAGATGGTCATTTTTTGTCGAGTTGTCTGTCGAAAACAGGAGACGACGAGAAAGGGAAAAGGAAAGGAAAGCAGATCGCCACTTCAACAGAGATAGATGATCTCTCTAGGATATTGGAAGAGGAGGATTTGGCTATGATTTCTCATTTCTCGCAGGGTACTATCCGAGAGGGGGGATGGTATGTGGACAGTTGTGTGACGAAGCACATGACTGTGTCACGGGAGGTTTTTGAGACTCTAGCTGAATGGGACTTGAAGTTGCAAATGGTTTTGGGAAACAAGAGTCAGTTGGAGATCCGAGGATCGGGAGTGGTGCCATTCAGGATGGAGACAGGACATATGATGCGGGTCCAGGATGTATTTTTTGTACCGGGACAGTGTGATTTCCATCTTGATGATGGAGAGGAAGGGGTTTGAGGTTTTGTTCTAGGATGGGCAAGCAATACTCAGGCCTAGAGGCTATAAGTCCAATGGGATTGTGCTTGGGAGTCAGGGAGAATGGTCTCTACTATGAAAATTACTGAATCCTTATTACAAAAATACTACTACAGAAATCTAGTTTACTTCTCCTACTTGTGTTTTTAAATTAACAAGTTATTTTCAGAAATATTCAGAAAACATTAAAGTAAACACACTGCAGCCTACACATACATACAGATCAAATACTGAAGAATTAAGCACATTCAAAAAAGGACACACAAGATTTTTTCGGAAAAATGTCCCTGGAAAAACCTAATGCAAGAAAACCGGTGCAGCAGCTCTTGAGGTTTTTATTATTATCCAAAATTCTGAATACAATCTAGGGTACCAGTAGTGGTTTACCTAATAGAAAAATCCTGAAAGATGTACCTCTATCTCCGGAGACATAAAATATGGTTGATTCAGTTGAGGATGAAGAACCCCATAGGTGCCTACGCAATCATTGTGTCACCGTTTACTGTGGCTACATCACCCCTTCTGAAATTCTGAATACGAGCCCTTTCTGGCCCACTGAAACCCCAGCGATGCCCTTCTTGGCTCTGCATCAGCCCCTCTTGGCCTACGTTACCCTTCTGTGACTGCGTCAGCCTCTGCGCTGGCTCTACGTGAGCCTGTCTGGGTTTGCGTCACCCTTGCTCAGCCTACGTTGCCTCTGCATCACCTCTGTTGGGCTGCGCTACTCCTCTAGTACGGATCTGCCTCTTTGCCTTTGTATTCTCGGCCTTGAATCTGAAATCCCTCTGTCGATCTACCCCTCACTGCACTGCAAGCTCACTCGAAATTTCTCAGCAAACCGTGCCCCATAATTTCAACTTAGATCAAGTGCTACCGCTATGTGTGTGTTCTCCAACTGACCCCAAGCCTTCCTTTAATACTTTTCTCGTTGAACAATGAACAACTGTGATCTAATCTCTAATTGACGACTAAGATTATAAAAGACTTGATCCTTTTCACTTAGAACATTCTCACCCACATGTATAAATTAATTTGCTTTAATTATTTAATTTCCCTAAGTGAGACTTAGGATTGCCATTAAAATAACTAATATTTTGAATAACTTAGGTTTTGGGTGGAATTTCTCCAAAAACATTTTGGGTCTTGGAGATCTCTTGTGTCCTAGCCTCTCCACAAAGTTTCGGAGCTAGAGCACATCCGATGCTACCCAAAAATAAACACTCCCTCTTAGCGCGGAATGTCCTCTAGAAATACTTCAATCCTGAAGCATCACTCAGATCCACGACATTGGTCCCCTACGCTTCTAATGCTTGGCATATTTCCCCTCATCCTCTGCATTGTTGCTTTCTGTACCACTGCCCATGACTCTACCACAGTCACTGCCTCATCTGTACTGCAGCTCCCTCTCAAATGTTGCATCATGATGCCCATAGCACTGCCACTGCTAACTGTTTCACTGCAACTCAGTTGCTAAGAGCAGCATATTCCTCCTCCTCTTTCTTGATCTTAGTTCCTTCACTACTGCTGCCCATCTTGGACATTCTCCTGATCTCTTCTTGAAAAAGAGCTGCCCACATGTCCTCCCAATTTGGAAGTGTTGCTCTGCCCAAAATGCCTTGGAAAAAGGTCTCCCACTCTTTAGACATTGCATTCAAGGTAGTCCTCACCATAAGACCATCATCAGGAGTGGCCCACATAGCAACCAACTAATCTCGAATCGCCTTCAACATAAAGAGGAAGGGGTCAATTTCCTCTCCATTATGCATCTAAAATAGTCACAGTTGATTCTCCAGAAGCATATTCCTCTAGACAGAAGTACCTTGATACAATGTGGTCAATGTCATCCACATCTCATTTTTCGTATTCTTCTTGGCAATGTGTGGGACCACATGATCCTTCACCCCATCCATAATCAAGTGCTTGGCTCTAGCTTGATTTTCCTCATACTTCTTCAACGGATCAGCGTCAACAGGAGCAACTACAACTTTCTCAGCATGATCTTTGATGCGATATTTTTCAAGGACTGACAGGATTCTAGCTTTCTAGATGACAAAGTTATATGCACGAACTAACATGTCCTAATCCCTCAATCCATGAGAGGCCATCTCTGCTCAACGATGTCGAAACGGATACTCTTCTCCCTTCTTCTACTGCTGATCTTAGCAAGAGACTCGAATTTGGGTTTCTTGGCGACATAAACCCTCTAGAGAATACGCTCCCTCTGAAAAATGATTTCCCTCCTGGAACTCCTCCACCAATTATGTCGAATTAGCTCTCTCCAATCACTCCGTTGATCAGATCTCAGACTTCTTGGCTAGAAATTATGTTGAGGAACTATTTCCCCTACTTTGTCAACCCTGATAGACATTGTTCTGCACTGGCAGAAAAAATGCCCCAGTAGTAACTTTGAAGAACCAGACTGAACTTCCAACTATGACAACTGGCGCAAGGTCACCTCCTCTCAAACTACATCACCCTCCTGGGCCTGCGTGAGCCTCTGCGAGCCAGATTGGCTATGAGTCACCCCTCTTGGTCCGCATGAGCTAGACTGACTCTGCGCTCCCCTCTAGGTCTGTGTGAGCTAGACTGGCTCTACATCAGCCCTTTGGGTCTGCATGAGCCTTTACGTCAGCTCTGTGTGAGCTAGACAGGCTCTGCGTCACCCCTCCTGGGGTTTGTGCTCTCCCTCTAGTGTTGGGCTACTTTTTTCTGGATCTGTGTTGTCACAGCCGCCTTCCTACAGCAAAAAACTTTGCCTCTTTGTTGATGGCTTCAACTCTCCCTGATCTGCAATAACTCTGATACCATGTGAAAATTTCAGAATCCTTATTACAGAAATCCTACTACAAAAATATGGTTTACTTCTCCTACTTGTGTTTTTAAATTAACAAGTTATTTTCAGAAATATTGAGAAAACACTGAACAAAACACACTGCAACCTACACATACAGATAGATCAAGTAATGAATAATTAAACACATTCGACAAAGGACACACAATATTTTTCAGACAAATGTCCCCAGAAAAACCCAATGAGGGAAAGCCGGTGCAGTAGCTCTTGAGGGTTTTATTATTATGCATAATTTTGAATACAATCTAGGGTACCAGTAGTTATTTACCCAATGGAGAAAATCCTGACAGATGTACCTCTATCTCCGGAGACAAAAAATATGGTTGATTCAGCTGAGGATGAAGAACCCAACAAGTGCCTATACAGTCACTACATCACCCTTTAGTGTGGTTGTGTCACCCCTTCTGGATCTGTTGAATATGAGCCCTTTCTATCCCATTGAAACCCCAACGTTGCCCTTCCTAGCTCTGTGTCAACCCCTCTTGGCCAGTGTCACCCTTTTGTGACTATGTCAACCTTTTTGTTGGCTCTGCATGAGCCTGACTGGGTCTACGTCACCCCTGTTGGGCCTACGCTGCCTCTGCGTCACCCCTGTTGGGCTGCGCTGCTCCTCTGGTACGGATCTGCCTCTCTGCCTATGTATTCTCGGCCTCAGATCTGAAATCCCTTTGCCGATCTGCCCCTCGCTGCACTGCAAGCTCACCTGAAAATTCTTAGCAAATTGCGCCCCAGAATTTTGACTTAGCTCAAGTGTTATTGCTATGTGTGTGTTCTCCAACTGACCCCACGCCTTCCATTAATACTTTTCTCGTTGAACAATTAACGACCTGTGAAAATTTCTGAATACACTTAAATAGAAACCCTACTATTAAATTTCTGATTTACTTCTCCTACTTACATGAGTTATTAATCTGAAATCTTCAGCATTAACATTGAAGCATTGTTGATAATATCATTGAAATATCGGCGATATTCGAAAATATCGCGATTGTTAGCCAGCTATAAAATTTGTTATATCAAATGCTGTCTAAATCATTTTTGGAGCCTTCAAGAAACAAGTTTTATTGCTAAAAAATGTTATCTCTTGAAGACTCTTGAAGGTCTCATGCCCTTGTCTAAAGTCTTCACTACTGTTTCAAATTTAAACTCAAAAATTCTGTTGATTTCATGAGGAAAGACTACTGCAAAACCCCTTTTTCCCCCTCCCCCACTCAAAAACTAACCTTCATTTTTCTCCCCTTTTTCCTCCATAAAATTCCTCTATTTTCATTATTCCCCTTCTTCCATTCATGAAAATCATTTTCCATAGTTTAAAACTCATTTTTAAACTATACCGAAACCCCCAAATCCATTGAAAAACTTGAAAATTTTCATGAAAAATACATATTTTTGTATAAAGGCTTAAGCCTCCTTGGGCTAAGTCTTAAACCACTTCCCCTCCATGTGCCCGCACCCTAGAACCAGGTGCTAGAGACTTTCAACGCTTATCGCATCGGAACAAAACGCAACGCACAAGTCTTTTTTCCTCAAAAAGTTTTCCGATTGTGATTAGCCCTCCGTTTCATATCCCCCGATCATATTATCGCTTCATAAACCCTTGTGCCCGCAATCGGGCACTAAATCATTGAAATAATTCCTTGCCCGATTCATTTTTTCCTTTGTAAATCCAAAAACCCACTTACCCAAAGTTTTGGTCTAAAAAGCGCCGAGTATGATTATTATAATGAAAATGGGTAGATTGAAAGATCGCATCAAAACTTCTGATGCAATCAGCCCATTATATTAAACTCCGCACCCTCCACTTCATTCATATAACTCATGCCCGGGACCAAAGGTTAAAGTCCCAAGGTGCTTAATTGCATCAGAGGATTCCGAATGGTTAGATTGAAAATCCCAAGCCCGACCTCCGATTCGGATTAGCCCTCATATGCATAAGCCTCGGGCCCATCATATTCCATACATCCAGCGGCCCCGCAATCGGGCGCCACCCATTTCATACATATAAGACCCGCCCCCCAAAACCTTGTTTTTATTAAATTTTTAGATTTTCATACATTATGAAGGGTTTCCGCCGTTCATCTTTCGATCCAACGGTCCAGGTTGATACCACCCACCCCCTGCCCCACTTGTTATCGCCTGCGCACCTATATGTTATCATGCTCTTCCCATAGCCGTCAGATCTAAGACCCCAGATCTGACGGTAGATGCGCATTTTCGCGTAATTTCATGCCCGACTGATAATTCTCAAAAATTGTGCAATGTAAGTGGTTTTCTGAGACCACGTGTCGGGCAGGGACGCATATTGCATTCCAAAAGGCAAAACCGCCTCCCCGCCCTTTCGCCGCGTGAAAACAGCTGTTTTCCTCCCCGAAACTTCTTCCCCTCTTTTCTCTTGTGTGATATCGCGCGCGCCCTCCACCGTAGATCTCTGCAGATCAACCGTTTAGATCTGAACCTTCATTTTCATATTTCCCTCCACCTCTACCGAAGGATTTCAATGAGTAATCTCAACAGTTGATCGCCCAGGCTGATCTCATCCGACTGCCCAGGTTATATCCGAAACCTCGAATTTCGTTTAACCATTTTTCCTCCAAAGCAAAGGTTTTAAACCTTTTTCTCCGCATTTTTCTTCTGTTTTATTACAATGGGCCTCTCCACTTTATGTTTTTCAACTAACCCCCACCGTCAATCCCTACGCGATCGACGAATCCGATATATTTTCTCCCTTTGCTCTCCTTTGACCTCTTCTAAACCAATCTCGACTGTCGGATGATGCCATCCAATGGCCACGCTCCTCCCCATCACCTCTGTTGCAGTAAAACCCAAAAACGCAAGATTTTATAATATAGTTTTGTATTGTGCAGGTGTTTGAATGTTTTTCCGTCATATTAAAGAGAAAGCCGAAGGCTGGGAATGACGATTCCCATGCCTTTGATTCATTAAAGGAAACCATTCACAGGGCTCAAATTCCACGTCTCGTCAATGTTTCATGAGACATTGATGCCATATGAGCCCTGTGCGGCCTTCACATCAACAAGACACAGTGTTATTTAATCAAATTAAAGAGTATCAGTATCTAAGACAGAACACAGCAGAACAGAAGATCGAAGACTATTTTGGGGATTACGGCTAAGATTTATTATTAAAAGACTAATCCTCCAAATTGAAACACAATTAAAGAAAATCATAAGTGTTTATCAGACAGAAAGGTCTCCACCGCCTCAACAGAGGCAAATTGATTCCTCTCAGCTACCACAGTGCCACCTATAGCCACAAGCATTCAAATGGAGGCCGAAGTTATTGATCAAAATCAAATATTTGCCTCAACACAGCCGAAGAGTTAATTCTGCTAAAGGAATTTAATGCACAAAATATCAGCGAAATTATTACAACATGACACAGAGCCTCAAAGGTCAACAAAAGCTCCCACCGAGCTTAATCTTAAATGTAAAAAAATTAATACAGACAGAACATCTGTAAACTTCTTCATCGAGCCCCTCAAAGGCCAAGAAGCCATTAAGACTGTATTAATTATCTTGGGAGATCTTTTACCAGATCTCACCTCCTCATTCTTCTATAAATACTTCTGTAGAAGATGAGAAAATGTTGGTTGAAAAAATTTGAAATATACTTGAGCTTTGAGACTTCCACTTGTAAATAGTGTTCACGGGCTCTTAAAGCTTTTCTTGTGATTAGATAAGTTAGGCTGAGAAGTGAAGATGATTGCTAACCTAAAACACTGGACTTAAAGTTGTAACTGGTTTGAAGCATCAGTACAAGCTTATTTATGGTATCGTGGTCTATGTCGACGGTGATGTTTTTCTTATTGTAAATCGTTATTTTATTTTTGTTTCCACTTTGTCCATTTTCTCTTATAAATAACAGCAAGCATAGAGTTAGAATTTATTGTATATCAATGCCCTTCTTTGACTGATAATCTTTATCTAAATGTTTTCTTCTGAATTTTTTTATTTAGGAATGATTTAATTCAGTTCAAGCAGTAGGAATGCTGGTGTTCCCTCGTCCTCCTGTCTTAGCTAATTGTTATTCTTGAAAGTTATTTTCATTTCATGTTAAGTAGAGATGAACTAAGGAAG
Source organism: Pinus albicaulis (assembly GCA_034641835.2). Classification (NCBI taxonomy): domain Eukaryota; kingdom Viridiplantae; phylum Streptophyta; class Pinopsida; order Pinales; family Pinaceae; genus Pinus; species Pinus albicaulis. Next base: position 467,044,361 of record CM076583.1, on the reverse strand, counting down.
ATATGGTGAGCCCTGATCCTATTTTTATCCCAAAAGATTGATTGAAAGTTTCCCTAGGAATGTGTTGAAAGCTGGCTAGTTTCAAAGTACTTACCAGATCTTAGACCTCTATTTGTTATCATTTGTGTTTCCCTTTGTGTTTTTAAATGTTTTCTATTGAAAGTATATCAAAGGCTGGCTAGTTTCAAAGTACTTACTAGATCTTGGATTGTTTTTATGTCTTTCTTAAGAGTTTGTCAAAGGCTGGCTAGTTTCAAAGTACTTACCAAATCCTAGGCTGCTCTTTGTTCTTCATCTGTTTAATTCCCCTTCTTATTGTTTCATTTCATTCCATAAATCAACTTTAAAGAGATCCTTAGACATAGATGACTTTCCCCATAGACCATTCTTGAACCTGGTTGTTTCAATTAAACCCTATTATGACTCCATAGCCCAATGGACTAAAACCTGCAATTATCTATCTTTTTGGCCAAATCTTGTTCTATTTGCTTGCAACTTCTCACCTTTGAAACTCTTTGCATTTAGAACTTTCCACTCAAATAATAATCATGCTCAACCATCCAAAAACAAAACAAAACCCTCAGCCTTCATAACTAGCCTAATATCATTACCCAAAACCTTAAAGATAAATCCATCTTTACACTTATTGGAGAGATCCCTCTCCGGATTCAGGAGGGCTAGATCCTAGAATCCCAAAGTGGTTGAAACGGTGTTCTCCCTGCTGTCGGACTTTTCCAATCTTGCTGATTACAGGGAACTAACATTTCTGGCGACTCCACTGGGGAACTTTCTGATTAATTTACATTTTAAGGTAAATATAGGATATCAGAAATTTGTTTCAAAGAACATTTGCTATATTAACCAGCTAAGCCACCAAAAACTAACATTTCTGGCGACTCCACTGGGGAAATTTTTGAGTTCATAGTTTCTTGGCCAGCTTTTATAGACTCTTTAGTTTTCCATATAACCACAGAAACTCAGAAAAACCCAAAAATATTTCAGATTGGTATTTAATAAACATGGCGGTGGACCATTAAACCTTTTTACCTCCTTATGAGCTAAAAATCTTCCACCTGACGACTCCACACTCTGAAACTCCCAAAAGACGAAATGACTCCACTGGCAGAAGACTTTGAACTGATTAAACAGACACAGTGACCTCTTTTTCTGATTTAAAAACGTGGATTTAGATATAGACCCAGAAGACAAACATATGTTCATGATGGAGAAAAAGATGTACATGCTTGGAAGAAGGATGGATAGGTTTATGGCTAATTTCAACATTGGTTATCCAAAGCAACACATACCTTTCCCTAATCAAACTCAAACTCTACCCCGACAAGACACGTACGATCAAAAATAAAATAAACAAGAAATCATGATGGAAAAAATGATGTACATTCTTGGAAAGAGAATGGATAGGTTGATGGCTAATATGAATGTTGATGATCTAGAGCGAGCAACGCTTTCTCTTGATCAAACACAAGCCCAATCACCTCAAGATCAAGACTGTGACCAAGACATGTATTATGATCAACACTTTATAGAAGATAATGAGCAAACTTACTAAGAAATCAATGAATAAGGTTGTCAACAAAGTTTAAATTGCCTTCCTATGTCTTGTACAATGCTAATAAGAGATCTTCATGACCGAAACACAAATAATAATAGTGAGCATTGCTTTGAGGAGACAAGCAGCCATTTGGAAAACGCGAAATATGAAATTGAGGAAACACCAACACATACAGAATCCTTTCCTTTGTGTTACAACTCAGTTCCGATTATGCAACAATAATAGCATCTTGACAATGAAGAAAAAACAACTCATGAACCTTGTATTCAAACTGAGTATCATAACAATCATGAGGAATTTTCTGAAACACAAGAAGATCAGGAAATAACAGAAAAACCTTGAAGTGTCCCTGCAAACACAAGTGAAGTTCCCCTAGAAGAGGCTCAAGATGACATCAAGCCTCAAAATCAGCCAATACAAGACAAGAAGGATTCCTATACCTCTGTTCTAGGCAAAAAGAAAACCCCTTCTCTTCTAACAGAGGAAGAGATTGATTTAATATTGAACAGACTGCCAACCTCCAAACCTTCATTTGAACCAAATGCTTCCGCTCATCTACCTACTCCATCTGATTGTCTTGATACAAAAAATAAACATGTAGATCAACTAAAAAAAGAGCAAACCGATGACCCAATATGTTTGATTGATGAAATTGTCTATTCTGATAATTTTCCAAATTTCAATCAGTCTGATGATGATGATGAGTTCCAAGAAAAACTTAATCACACAGGGCAACAGCATTTGATTGGTGTTATGAGTTTCACCATCATCAGCTTGAAAGCCAAAAACATCCATTTCGATCTATCATAAATGGCTTTCACATAATTGGGAATCAACAGTCTTTCAACTCAAAGGGTGAAGAGAAGAGTAATGAAGAATACAATAACCTCTTCACAAAGTTCAAACCACTAAATCCAAGCATACTAGGGTTACAAGAGGACAAAACTGCCAAATATGATGAATCCTCTAGTTTAGATGATGAGGAAGATGAAAGAGAAAAACAAATAGAAGACTATCCTACTATGGATATACCGTCTTTCCAAGAAGAAACTTCTCTTTCACTAATGTCAATCTGTCATCCAAAGAACCTGAATTTATATCAGAAGTAAGCATAGATTTAGAGAAAAAAGATATTTCACTGTTTGCTATTGTACAGGTTAAGGATGATGATACTTCCAAGGAACATACTGAAGACATACACCTCAAAGCTGAAGTCTTGGAAACAGAAAATCTACCAGACATGGAGGACCAGAAAGAGGAGGACCTTCATCCTTTCTTTGTTGATCCTTTGGACGAGTGTGTGGAAATCCCAACTAGCTCAAATTATCAAGCAGTGATCCTTTGCAAGAGCCAGAGACATGAAAATTTGTCACCTCCTGTGATAGTCTTGGTTTTGAAGATTAATCTTCAAAATATAATATGGATACCTCAGACAAGCAACCAGAGTTTCTTCTTCTTCTTGACATTACTCAGTTGGCTGCATTGGCATTTTTGTATCATATAAAGATGTAAATACTCCATGTTAGAATAGGTTATATAAGAATGTAAATAAATCTCAGTTCTGAGCATTTAGATAGTTGTTGATTTTTGTCTCCAAAGAAAAATCAAAAATCAAAAATACAAAAACAGTGAAACAAAGAAAAGAGGGCAGATTGTAAAAAAAATAAAGGTACAGCCCCATACCAAAAAAGAGAAACAAATTCTGAAAGTGTGCAAGCTTAAATGCCACTCCTGAAAAACACACTCTTAATTAGTCATACTGCCGAATCTTGACTAATTAGTTTTAAATTTACTACTGATAGGATAGTGAATTCGATTTGCCAAAATGTTTAATCTTGGCTTATCAGTAAGTAGATTAGGCTAGAAATTAAAGGTTCAAACATGATCAAAATCTGAACCTAAGTTTCCAAAGAAAAGATGACTCAAATCTGTTTAATTTTCTAAGTCAAAAACAGAGGAATAACTGGTTCTAATCAACTCAAAATCTGAACCAGCTGATCAAAGAAAAAACAGCTCAAACAAAAGTCAAAACAGAGCTGTAAAAAAGATGAAGGAAATGCTTCGAAATTTCAGATCTTAAGCCTTCCATTTTGATTTAATTTTCTGCAAAATAATGTCTATGTGTAGCTTGTTTCTATGCCATAGATCAGCATCAAGTTACACTGTTCAATCCTAACTTGTATGCTTTTAAATTTCTGTTGTAGAATTTAGAGAATAAAAATCTGTTAGAATGTTTAATCTTAACACATTGATAGATTAGGTAGAGAAACATATGAACTCAACTGCTTAATCTGAGTTCATGGAGAGATAAGGAGTAGAATAGATTAGATTTCCTGCTTTCAAAAGAATAAAATGTTGTAAAAGAGTTTGCCAATCCAAGTGCACTCTAATGAGGAAAAAATGTTAGATCAGTAGGATTGGGTAGGTAGAAATCTTGTTGATGAAAGATCCATTGTTTTTTATGGCTGCTAATATGTTTTCAGAGAAAAAGAAGATCATCCAAAGAAAGAAAGCCAGCCCAATGGATGAGGCACTGATCAGCCTCCCAGAGAATGCAAGTCTGAAGTTCTTGATGCCTTCAAGAAGGCACCATCCCCAAGTGGAGCCACTGTTAGCCAGCTATAAAATTTGTTATATCAAAGGCTGGCTAAATCATTTTTGGAGCCTTCAAGAAACAAGTTTTATTGCTAAAAAATGTTATCTCTTGAAGACTCTTGAAGGCCTCATGCCCTTGTCTAAAGTCTTCACTACTGTTTCAATTTTAAACTCAGAAATTATGCTGATTGCATCAGAAAAGACTACTGTAAAACCCCTTTTTCCCCCTCCCCCACTCAAAAACTAGCCTTCATTTTGCTCCCCTTTTTCCTCCATAAAATTCCTCTATTTTCATGATTCCCCTTCTTCCATTCATGAAAATCATTTTCCATAGTTTAAAACACATTTTTAAACTATACCAAAACCCCCAAATCCATTGAAAAACTTGAAAAATTTCATGAAAAATACATATTTTTGTATAAAGGTTTAAGCCCCCTTGGGCTAAGTCTTAAACCACTTCCCCTCCATGTGCCCGCACCCTAGAACCAGGTGCTAGATCCTTTCAGTTCTTATCGCATCGGAACAAAACGCAGCGCGCAAGTCTTTTTGCCTCACAAAGTTTTCCGATTGCGATTAGCCCTCCGTTTCATATCCCCCGATCATATTATCACTTCATGAACCCTTGTGCCCACAATTGGGCGCTAAATCATTGAAATAATTCCTTGCCCGATTCATTTTTTCCTTTGTAAATCCAAAAACCCACTTACCCAAATTTTTGGTCTAAAAAGCGCCGAGTATGATTATTATAATGAAAATGGGTAGATTGAAAGACCGCATCAAAACTTCCGATGCGATCAGCCCGTTATATTAAACTTCGCACCCTCCACTTCATTCATATAACTCATGCCTGGTACCAAAGGTTAAAGTCCCAAGGTGCTTAATCGCATCGGAGGATTCCAAATGGTTAGATTGAAAAGCCCGAGCCCGACCTCTGATTCCGATTAGCCCTCATATGCATAAGCCCCGAGCCCACCGTATTCCATACATCCAGCGGCCCCACAATCGGGCGCCACCAATTTCATACATATAAGACCCGCCCCCCAAAACCTTTGTTTTTATTAAATTTTTAGATTTTCATACATTATGAAGGGTTTCCGCCGTTCATCTTTCGATCCAACGGTCCAGGTTAATACCACCCACCCCATGCCCCACTTGTTATCGCCCACGCACCTATCTGTTATCACGCTCTTCCCACAGCCATCAGATCTAAGACCCCAGATTTGACAGTAGATGCGCATTTTCGTGTAATTTCATGCCCGACTGATAATCCTCAAAAATTGTGCGATGTAAGTGGTTTTCTGAGGCCACGTGTCGAGCGGGGACGCATATCACGTTCCAAAAGGCAAAACCGCATCCCCTCCCTTTCGCCACACGAAAACAACTGTTTTCCTCCCCGAAACCACTTCCCCTCTTTTCTCTTGTGTGATATCGCGTGGGCCCTCCACCGTCGATCTCTGCAGATCAATGGTTTAGATCTAAACCTTCATTTGCATATCGTCCTCCGCCTCTACCTAAGGATTTCAATGATTAATCTCAACCGTTGATCGCCCGGGCTGATCTCATCCGACGGCCCGGGTTATATCTGAAACCCCGAATTTCGTTTAACCATTTTTCCTCCAAAGCAAAGGTTTTAAACCTTTTTCTCCGCATTTTTCTTCTGTTTTATTACAATGGGCCTCTCCACTTTATGTTTTTCGACTAACCCCCACTGTCGATCCCTGTGTGATCGACGGATCCGATATATTTTCTCCCTTTTCTCTCCTTTGACCTCTTTTAAACCAATCTCGACTGTCGAATGATGCCATCCAATGGACACGCTCCTCCCCACAACCTCTGTCACAATAAAACCCAAAAACGCAGGATTTTATAATATAGTTTTGTATTATGCAGGTGTTTGAATTTTTTTCCGTCATATTAAAGAGAAAGCCAAAGGCTAGGAATGACGATTCCCATGCCTTTGATTCATTAAAGGAAACCATTCGCAGGGCTCAAATTCCATGTCTCGTCAATGTTTCATGAGGCATTGATGCCATATGAGCCCTACGCGGCCTGCACATCAACAAGACACAGTGTTATTTAATCAAATTAAAAGAGTATCAGTGTCTAAGACATAACATAGCAGAATAGAAGATCGAAGACTATTTGGGGGATTACAGCTAAGATTGATTATCAAAAGCCTAATCCTCCAAATTGAAACACAATTAAAGAAAATCATAAGTGCTTATCAGACAGAAAGGTCTCCACGGCCTCAACAGAGGCAAATTGATTCCTCTCAGCTACCACAGTGCCACCTGTAGCCACAAGCATTCAAATGGAGGCCGAAGTTATTGATCAAAATCAGATATTCGCCTCGACACAGCCGAAGATTTAATTCTGCTAAAGGAATTTAATGCACAAAATATCAACAGAGTTATTACAACATGACACGGAGCCTCAAAGGTCAACAAAAGCTCCACCGAGCTTAATTATAAATTTAAAACAATTAATATAGACAGAACATCTGTAAACTTCTTCATCGAGCCCCTCAAAGGCCGAGAAGCCATTAAGACTGTATTAATTATCTTGGGAGATCTTTTACCAGATCTCACCTCCTCATTCTTCTATAAATACTTATGTAGAAGATGAGAAAATGTTGGTTGTAGAACTTTGAAATATACTTGAGCTTTGAGACTTCTGCTTGTAAATAGTGTTCACAGGCTCTTGAAGCTCTGCTTGTGATTAGATAAGTTAGGCTGAGAAGTGAAGATGATTGCTAACCTGAAACACTAGACTTAAAGCTGTAACTGGTTTGAAGCATCAATACAAGTTGATTTATGGGATCCTGGTCTATGTCAACGGTGATGTTTTTCTTATTGTAAATCGTTATTTTATTTATGTTTCCACTTTGTCCATTTTCTCTTATAAAGAACAGCAAGCATAGAGTTAGGATTTACTGTATATCAGTACCCTTCTCTGATTGATAAGCTTTATCTAAATGTTTTCTTCTAAATTGTGTTATTTAGGAATGATTTAATTCAGTTCAAGCAGTAGGAATGCTGGCGTTCCCTCGTCCTCCTGTCTTAGCTAATTGTTATTCTTGAAATTTATTTTCATTTCATGTTAAGTAGAGATGAAATAAGGAAGATATGGTGAGCCCTAGTCCTAGTTTTATCCCAAAAGACTGACTGAAAGTTTCCCTAGGAATGTGTTGAAAGCTGGCTAGTTTCAAAGTACTTACCAGATCTTAGACCATTCTTTGTTATCATTTGTGTTTCCCTTTGTGTTTTTAAATGTTTTCTATTGAAATTATATCAAATTCTGGCTATTTTCGAAGTACTTACCAGATCCTGGATTGCTTTTATGTCTTTCTTAAGAGTTTGTCAAAGGCTGGATAGTTTCAAAGTACTTACCAGATCCTGGGCTGCTCTTTGTTCTTCATTTGTTTAATTCCCCTTCTTATTGTTTCATTTCATTCCATAAATCAAATTTAAAGAGATCCTTAGACATAGATGACTTGCCCCATAGACCACTCTTGAACCTGGTTGTTTCAATTAAACCCTATTATGACTCCATAGCCCAATGGACTAAAACCTACAATTATCTATCTTTTTGGCCAAATCTTGTTCTATTTGCTTGCAACTTCTCACCTTTGAAACTCTTTGCATTTATAACTTTCCACTCAAATAATAATCATGCTCAACCATCCAAAAAAAAAACAAAACCCTCGGCCTTCATAACTAGCCTAATATCATTACCCAAAACCTTAAAGATAAATCCATCTTTACACTTATTAGAGAGATCCCTCTCCGGATTCAGGAGGGCTAGATCCTAGAATCCCAAAGTGGTTGAAAAGGTGTTCTCCCTGCTGTCAGACTTTGCCAATCTTGCTGATTACAGGGAACTAACAGCGATATTTTCGACGAGCCGAAATATCGCGATATTTTCTCTCCCGAAAATATCGCGATATTTCCGAAATATCACCGATATTTCGGGAAAATATTGCGCGACGATGGGAAATATCGTCGGGCACTCTTGGGCCGCAGCTAAAAAATGGAATTTTGTCTTTTTTTTGTCATTTTTGTTTGTGAGGCCTAGAGAAGGAAGAGGAAGATCTTTGTGGTGGTTGTCAAGGAGGGATTGAGGATCAAAGAGCCATTATCACTATCAACTGAGGATTTTTTGTTGATCAAAGATTGAAGAATAGTGAGAGAAACTTCAGTTCTTCCATTAATATGTATGTTCTTAAAAACCCCTATGTTAATGATTTTTTTCATATATTTAGGGTTATGCTTGCTTGCTTCTTTGCCTACCAAGCTTTTGTTTCTTTGTTTTTTCCATTTGCTATTATTTTCATGCCCATGAGCCAATGCAAGGGTTTTCTCCATATTTGGACAATAAGCTTCATTTTTTTTTTACTTTCTTATGCACCCTCTTATTGTCATTTTTTGTGTATGCATGTTTAATGCCAATTATTTATTTTTTTGGTGCCCTAGGTTTGAAATTTGAATTATTTCACAACAAATATGCCAAAATACTTGGACCCATTTTAGGAGTATGGGGAGCTTGATGGTGGGACAAATCGAGCACATTTATCATGCAAATTGTGTGGGACCAAGATGGCAGAAGGGGTTACAAAATTGAAAACCATCTAGCTAGACTCCCTAGACATGATGTGATACCTTGTACAGTTTCTAGTGTCAAAATTATACAAAAATATCTTGAAGCAATTGTTGAAAAAGACAGAAAGATAGCTGCTAGGGAGAGGGAACTGATCTTAGATAGATAGTTGTTAGTTTTATTTGTTTTGCAGATTTGCTACATATAACTCATGATGATGAGATACTTTTATATATGTGATGTTATTTTGTATTGGTTCTCCACATTTGAGTCCTTGATTGGATAATTATCAGGGATCAACAGGATTTGGTATCACCTTTGATATATCATTTTTATTTTACATCCACTACATCATATATATTAGTGATTTATTCATATTTATGTTTCAATGTGTTTATTTCATGTTGTTATTGCTTTATATGTTTTAAAATCTGGAAAAAAAATGAATATATTATGCATTTTTTATGCTTGTTGATATTTGCCGATATTTTCGCCGATATTGTTGATAAGATGTTTTCTAGACCTTCGCCTGATATTTTGTTGATACTGATATTATCAACACTGCATCGAAATAAACACATTAATAGCCTACCATAGTTATCAAAACCGGTCGATTTGAACCGGTAACTGGTCAAATCGTCCAGTCAGATGTGCCCGCGGTCAGAACCGGCCATGCAACTCAGTCTGGAGGGTGGACTCTCCTTTTTTGGGTGGTTAACCGGACCTAACTGGCAAGTTAGGTACGGAACCGGCTGGTTAATGCATAAACCGGCCGGTTTCGTAACTAACTGATTGGTTAGGTGCTCTTCCTCTATGCAGACCCATGCACGGCCTCAATTGAGTTTTAGGGCTGATGTGGAGGTAAGGGGAGGGTTGTTTCCCTCCAAAAACACCCTCCCCAATATTTTATAAGAGGAGCAGCCTCTCCTTTGTCTCACACCAACTCATTTTTTTTTTGTGAGTTTGATTGAGAGCTTGGAGAGTGTTGAGTGTTTGCCAGAGCAGTGATCTTGGAGGCTTGGAGTTGGAGTTGGAGCTATCTTGGAGATAGTTTGGAGCCGTCAATAGCGTTGGAATCTTCAAGAGGATGCTAAGGAAGCTAGTTTGCATTGCCAGGTAAGAATTTTCACTTGAAAAATCCATCATTTCATTGTTGTTCATGTATTTATTTTCTCATTTGTTTAGCTATTTTATTGCTCTCAAATCTCTAGTCCTATGCTATCAAATTTTGTATGTTTGAATGTGCATTTTGTTTTGTAAATTTAGCCTTAGTTGTCCATTTATCTTAGCTACAATTTTTTTTAAATGGCAGATTTATTTTCAAATTTCAATTATTTCAAGTCAAGATGCCTCCAAAAGCCAAGGACAGTGCATGGGTCCATTGTGATGTGATTGATGGAAAGATGGTATGCAAACTTTGTCGAAAATGTATTGGAGGTGGGGGTATTCTTAGATTGAAACATCACTTGGCTGGGATAAGAGGCAATGTAACGCCATGTGATGCACCTAATGCAGTGTTAAGTCCGATTAGGGCAGAATACCTTGCCAAGCTTGAAAATTTTGAGGAGACTAAGGCTAGGGAGAAGGCCATCCAAGATGAAATTGCAAGGAAGAGGGAAATAGTATAAATGATGAGAGATAGTGGGTATGAAAATGATGAGTATGAGATTGAAGACTCCACTTCTATCCCTTCCACCAATAACCCCTTTCACTATGTTCCTCCTGCTAGAAAAAGATCAAACCCAACAAAGAAACCCAACCTCATGAATTATTTCTCGTCCACTGCTAATCCCACAGCCACTGCCTCCATGTCCCAGCCAACTCCAAGTCGTCAACCCACTTTGGATCAACATTGGAAAAAACCATGCAAAGAAGCTTCTCATCAGTACATTGCTAGATGGTGGTATGATTCAGATATCCCATTTAATGTTGCTCGCTCACCTTATTACCAAGCTATGTGGGACTTTGTTTTTGTTGCAAGAAAGGGCTTCAAAGGCCCTACTGCACATGACTTAAGGGGAGCTCTTTTGCAACAAGAGATTTCTAATATTGATGAGTATTTGGCTAAATATAAAGAGTCATGGCTCAAAACAGGTTGTTCCATCGTGTCAGATGGATGGACTGATGGAAAGAACCGCACTATCATTAACTTCCTTGTTGCTTGCCCTCGAGGAACAATGTTTTTTAGATTAGTTGATGCATCTGATAAGGTAAAGGATGCAACCCTTCTATTTGAGCTTTTGGATGAGATTATTCAGGAAGTGGGAGAGCATAATGTTGTGCAAGTCATCACAGATAATGCCTCAAACTATTTTCTTGCTGGAAAGATGCTTGAGTCCAAGTATAATACCATATTTTGGACTCCATGTGCTGCACATTGCATAGACCTCATGCTTGAGGACATAGGCAAAGTGGAATGGGTAAAAAAAACTGTAGAGCATGGCAAGTTCATTACAAATACATTTACAACCACTCATGGGTATTGAGCCTAATGAGGAAAAACACATGGAGCAAAGAGCTTGTTAGGCCTGCCATTACGGGATTTGCAACTCACTTCCTCATGTTGCAATGTCTCAATTCTCAACAGAAAAACCTGCAGAAAATGTTTTCTTCTGATGATTGGACTGAATCCCGGTGGGCTCATAGACAAGATGGAAAAGACACCAAAAAGAAAGTCTTTGACAGTCATTTTGGAAAAGGTCTTCAGAGCTGGTAAAAATTACTGAGCCCCTTGTTAAGGTGCTAAGGATGGTGGATGGGGAAAGGATGGCAATGGGATACATTTATGAGGCTATGGATCAGGCCAAGGAGCAAATATGGGCAGCTTACAGGGACAGGTTAGCTAAATATGGCCGGATATGGGAGATCATTGATAACAGATGGAACAATCAACTCCATCATCCTATACATGCAGCTGGGTATTTTTTAAACCCAAAGTATCATTATAGAACTTGGCTAGGAGATCAGCAGGATGGGGAGGTCAGATCTGGATTGATTGATTTCTTGGAGCGCATGATCCCTAACCATGCAGACCTTTTGGAAACACATAAACAACTTACTCTTTTCAGTATGGCAGCTGGTACCTTTGGAAAGAACTTGGAAAAAATGGCAAGAGATGTGGATCAACCATGTAAGCAATTCCAATTTGTTTTTCTTTTCATGTTAAATTGTTTGTAAATAAGTAATGAAATGAACTATGTTACTAATGAATGTATTTTTATTTGCAGCACATTGGTGGGAGTCATTTGGCGGCCAATGTCCTCAATTTCAAAATTTTGCAATTAGAATCCTCAGCCAAACTTGCAGTGCTTCAGGTTGTGAGTGCAATTGGTCTGTTTTTGAGCGCATACACACAAAGAAGAGAAATTGTTTGGAACAGAAATGGTTAAAATATCTTGTGTTTGTGCAATACAACCTTCGCTTGAGGCGAAACCAACTAATGAGAAAAACACATGATCTAGATCCCATTGTGTTGGATGATATTGATCCAACATCAGAATGGGTGGAGGAGACTGAAGATCAAGTGTTTGAGGTTGATTTTGATTTTGATGCAGTAGTAGCGGGGGGTGAATTTGAAGCAGATTTGGTGGCGCCATCAGATGCAGACCCAGAATTGGTAGCTGCATCAAGCAAAGGCAAACAACCAATGGACGACACTAGTCATGCACCTCGAGTAACTCGTGCTACCATTAGGTCCACTTCTATTGTTATTGGTGGTAGGGGTACTGATGTTGCAGATGAGCCTGAGGCTGAGGCATCCTCAGACTCTGATTCAGATGATGTCTATGTAGCAACCGATGTTGATCCTGTGTCTAGTAGCAGTGATGAATTTGATGATTGATCATCATTCATGTGTAGTCTTGTATTAGGCCAATGGCCTCATAGCTTGTAGCATTGTTTTTGGACTTTATGGGCCATTTGGAGCCTCATTGCTTATGTATTTTTCGATGATATGTATTGCAGTACTCGATGCCATTTTGATATATTCACCTTTGCATGGTATATAAATGAGAAAACTTTGCATATTTTGTCTCTATTGGATTGGAATCATGGTTGCAAATCTTAAAAATAGTTTTTTGATTAAAAAATAATTATTTAATGTATTTTTTTTTAAACCCATTCATTGAGATCTAATCGCTATTGGTTAGACCAGTTCCGATTCAAAACCCGGTTCATTAGGTCCACCAGTCCAGTCACCATTTCCGGTTTTAATAACTATGCAGCCTACACATGTAGATGTAAAATTGAATAACATGCACAATGAAAAAGTGACACACAAGGATTTTCTGGACAACTGTCCTCAGAAAAACCCAATGCGAGAAAACCAATGCTCTCTGGCTGCTGGAGGGATTTTATTATTAAGAAGATATAAGTACAAAAAATCTGGGCACCAAAATGGTTAACCCGGTAGAGAAATAAATATGCAACTATACCTCTATTATGGAGACATAAAAACTAACTAATTCACACCCTCAGACGGGATTTACAGAACTCAGCCCTTTCTAGCCTCTAGAAACCCCAACGCTACTCTAAATCCCTCTGCGTCAGCCCTACCGCTGCGTAGGAAGGGTCTGCGTCACCCCAGACTGGGTTAAGCTGCCCCTGCGCTGCCCTGGCTGGGCCTGCGTCAACCCTGCTGGCCTCCTATTGCCTCTGCGTTGCCCTTTCTGGGCCTGCGTCAGGCCTGGGTAGCTCTTGATGCCTCTGTGCTACCCTTTTTGGGCTCTTGGCTGAGCTACGTAGATTCCACCTCTGCGTTGCCTCGGTCTGCTACTTCTCTGCCCTCGTTGTACTCTTCACCTGGGACTAGACCATCCCTTTCGCCAATACTGCCCCTTGCTACAGCTGAAACACTTCTGAAATTCTTAGCAAGCCACGCCCTAGAATTTCAGCTTAGCTTCAATACTCTGTCAATGTGTGTGTTCTCCAACTAGCCCCAATCCCTCTTCTTATACTTTTCTCGTTGAAACTTCAACAGTCATGATCTAATCTTGAATCGATGGCTAAGATTAGAAGATTCTTGATCCACGTCACTTAAGTCATTCTCATCACAATTTTAATTTAATTACCTTTAATCTTTTAATTTTCCTAAGTTAGACTTCGGGGCCTTAATTAAAAATATTGATTAATTAAATATCTCATAAACAAGATGGAATTTCCTAAAACACTTTCTGGGTCTTGGAGATCTTTTGTACTCTAGTCTCTCGACAAAGTTTGAGATCTAGAGCACATACAATGCTACACCAACACCCCAAAATCTCAACACAATCGTGATATAATCTCTAATAAACGACTAAGATTATAAAAGACTTGATCCTTGTCACTTAGAACATTCTCACCCACATGTCTAAATTAATTCACTTTAATTATTTAATTTCCCTAAGTTAGACTTAGGGTCTCCATTAAAATAATTAATATTTTGAATAACTTATGTTCCTGGTGGAATTTCTCCAAACGATTTCTAGGTCTTGGAGATCTCATGTGTCCTAGCTCCTCCACAAAGTTTCAAAGCTAGAGTACATCCGATGCTACACAAAAATCATCATTTACAAGTTGACGGGCAAGCCTGCGGATCATGGAAAGAAGCAGGGGTAGGTGCAAGTACAAGCTTCACAAGAGTAGGTACAAGTTCCTGAGAAGAAGGTACACTTTTCCAAGAAGGTCCAAGTTCCAGAGGCTCAGAGGGAGTGGAGTTCTAGAGGGAGTTTGCAGATTCAGAGGGAGACTCTGCAGCCCAAGAAGAGCACTTGGTCAGTGGGGAGCAAGGGTGGCTCCACATCTGGCAAGAAGTAAGAATGGCGAGATTGGAAAATGATACAGGAAAATAAAAATAAGCAGGAGGATTCCAGTGACAACGACACTTCCGAGAATAGCGTAGTTCACCGTACAGGGATTTTTGCAATTGTGAGAGCTAGGAGTTGGGTTAGCGTTGCAAGCAGTGATGACGAAGAAGAAGTAATTCCTAGTCATGGAGGTACTTCCCTTGCTAAGGGAGAGTGTTGATTTTTGTTGCTTGGGAGGTACTCCAGGCCTTAGGGTTCAGGGTTTGGAGGGAAAATCACCACAAGGGCAGCTTGTGGGCTTGGAACCCAAGTGTGGGGTTTTTCATCCATCGTGATTTAGGCCAAAACCATGATGGAGGTATGACATGTGATGGATGAGGATGATAGTTCTTGGCGATATGATTCCAACGCATCCAAAATCATCTGAATCTGATTTTTCGTTAGAGAAAAATGAATTTTTGAGGTTGACAAGGTAATTATTGGTTACCAAGTTACGTAGGCTTGTTGTAAAAAAAATCCAATAGATGTGTCTCTTCAAATGATTCGTTGGAGCCCCTTTCTAAAAATTAAGGTTGTAGATATGTTATTTGAGCATCCAAGTGTGCGACACATCCTCTTAAGTTAACTTGGTGGAGAGAGGAGTTAAGCCACAACAAAAAGGATAACGCTAAGCGTGGAGTAGTCTACCCTAAACAATGTCGAGAGGAGCTATAGGTGACAACGTATTCTTGGGATTATTTATGGGCCAAAGACAAATCCGTGTAGGGTTGATCTTGAGTGTGGATTGGTGCAGGAAATTGCAGGCAACTAAGTCGAGGAGGATAGGAGGATAACACTGCTGGTTAGGGTGATGTTTGGATTTGTTGAGAAGACCATAGCTACAGCAAGTTGCTGAGCTAGGTCATAGGCCATAGCTAGCAACTTTAGGTTGTTCCAAGGAAACCTTGAGGTGTAAAAGGCAGAAAAGGGATAGCGTGGCACTTGGAGGGTCTTTTCTAGGTGGACCGAAACCCTAGAAAGTTTTAGTTTGCTGACAATGTGGAGGTTGTTAGTGTTAGAATTTTCATTCTGCCATCAGTGATCAAATTCAATCTTTTCATATTCATATTAGGGTTTCATTCAGAATTTTTTTTATCATTCAACTAGGTCATGCAAAAATTTGGTCACTGATTAGGATATTGAAATCATTACTACTCTTTTCACCTCCATGGTCAATGGACATCATCATGGTCAGGTAATTCATTGTTGAAAGAGTCCCACAGTGATCATGGTCATCATTCAGCTCATTCTTCCATGTTGTGCCATCATTAGGTCATAGGGTTAAAACCATGAAAATTGGTCATTTCACCATCAAATTCATCTTTTGAAGGAGTAGTAATAGTCAAATATATTCAATAATTTCAGGTTCCAAACTATCATTTCCAAATAAGTGGTTTTTTGGTTACCATATTTGTCTCTCAGTTGTGCTTGGAAAGCTCATTTCCCTCTCCTAGGGTTTTGAGGACATTTTTCTTGGTTTCATGACTTCCATGGTTAAATCATCAACAAGACTTGTATCTGGATGCTCTTATACCTTTCCCTATCCTTAATATACCTTCCTAAACACTTCCCATCACTCTTATCCCACAAAATCATCATTTTTCCACAAACCCTAGCCCATTGCTACAATTTGACACTTTTCTAAGTTAGGGTTGTGTTTTGATCTTTTGGAGCCCTTTCCCTCACTCATTTCTAGAAATTCCACTTCCCTTCACTCTCTAACATCTCTCCCTATCCCCCTAAATTTCTCCAAGAATTTAGACAACCCCTTCATTGCTATAAATTTCCCAAATACCTTGTTTTGCCTACACCAAAACCTAATTTCCTCTCCCACTGAGCTAGGGTTTGCTATGGAATCAGAGACATCTAAGCAGAGGAAGCATAAGTGAGGTCATTTTAGCAAGTATGAGGCTATTCCAACTCATAAACATCATGTCATCATTTTTCAAGAATTCATTCCAAGAGACAAATCATTTGCCACACAAGGCCAGTTTCACTACAAAGTATGTTTATGACCAAATAGAGATGAATTTGAAAAACGTGAGAGTTTTTTTTCCATCATAGGTCAAATAAGAAAAACCTCCTTCAGTTTGTACACAGGTATCATGGTTTGGGAGAAATTTCAAAACATACAGGTGCTACAAGAGGTTTTCTGCGCTTCTGGAGTGACTCTGGGAAAATACATATTTCTCCTAGCTGGAGTGTCCAAATGACTTTCTTGATGAGTAAAATGATAACTAGATAGATATATATTTCCAATAGCTATCTTACACTCAATTTGGAGTTGAAGAAGGCCTCCAAAAGTTGTCTGCAATAGTACACTACATTTTTTCACCCTCATTCTGCATTTTTTGACCAGTCTTGGGAGAATCAATTTTTAGTAGGTCAAATCAAGTCCATTCTGAAAAATAAAGACATATTTGGAGAGTAGACAAGATACTATTTCCAATGAGATATCTTGAGCCCCATTTGGACACTAGGGAGGCCTCCAAAAGTGGTCTGCAAAAAGGCACTACGCATATCCTTCAGAGAAGGCGCATATCCTTCAAAGAGGGTGCAAATCCTTCAGGCGTTGCGCAAATGTTTGGGGCACTTTTTGAGAAAAATGAGACAACCAATGGATTCCTAAGAACAATTGAATTCCATAAAACCACTTTTCCAGCCTTGATTTGTAGATTTGACGGGTGAAAAGGGAAAAAAACTAGCTAAAAATCACATTTTTGCCCCTATTTTGGCCTACGCGCTGCGTACAGATCAGTCTTGGGAGATTGAGGTTTTTAGGGGGGAAATGACCTTCATTTTGGAAATTGAATACAAATATAGAAACTATACTTGAAGGGATTTCCAACAAGCTATCTTGGGCCTAATTTGGACACCTACAAGTCAGTCAAAATCAGCCTTGAACAGGGAGGGCGCATATGACAGAAAAATGGCGCATATGACCATATGCTAATATTTTTGGTTTTTCACTGTAATTTTTTACTTTATCTCAGAAATTGATCCTTTTACCTATGTCATTGAGCATGGTAATTTTAATTATGTTTTGGATAAGTTACCTAGGGGTAGATTCATTAAGTAAAAGTTATCCTTAAGTCAAATGAATCAATTTGAATGTAATTAGGGAGGAGTCACTTGGAGCTCCCCGTACTCCAACTTTCAGTTCAGTATTTTGTGGATATCTTCCTCACCTCATGGATTCGACCCTTGAGGATGAGTGAATGTTGTTTTTATGTCTATTTAGTCCCTTTATTCACTCATAGAAAGGGTTGGAATAAGTTTCGATGATAGCTTATTCATCAAGAAACTATTGTGCTGAGTTTGGCCAGTTTTATAAAGAAGAGTTGCAGCTATTTTTTGGGATACATGTGGTATGATGTTTATTATTGTTTTTCCTTAGTTTCATATGTTAGAATTTTTTGTGTTCATGTTCATTACACCTCTACTGTATGATCTCTTTCAAGTTGATAGGCAGAACACATGCTTGCTCATGCTCTATTTAGGGAAAGTTATCATAATTTATCCATTTTCCTCTGTTTAGGAAGAATACATCTCTCATGCTCTTCCTAGCTTCTAATCAATCTAAAAACCATCTCATCACAATAATTTTAAAGTTCATGTTCATTACATCTCTACTGTATGATCTCTTTCAAGTTAATAGGTAGAACACATGCTTGCTCATGCTCTGTTTAGGGAAAGTTATCATAATTTGTCCATTTTCCTCTGTTTAGGAAGAATACATCTCCCATGCTCTTCCTAGCTTCTAATAAATCTAAAAACCATCTCATCACAATCATTTTGAATCTCTGCAACCCTATCTCATTTTCCCTGACCTAGCTTTCCTTGACCATAATTCATCCAGCATCCAAACCAAAATCAATTATCAAAACCCCTGAACTCACACCTAGCCTAAAACCTTTTCATCCAACCCTCTTAGTTTTGATTCATGTAGAGAGAGCCCTCTCCGACTTGGTAGGGCTAGCTAGCAAGTTAAAAGGTTGGTCTGTGGTTACCTCTGTTGGGATTCCTTCTTCAACCTTCGGAATCTGGTGGGGTGCTAACATTCTGGCACCGTTGTCAGAGAATGAAAGATGAGAACTTCCTTGGGAAAGAACGACAAAGTTTAGATATAATTGTTGATGGTGAACACCAGTTGGACACATAAGAAGGTTGTACATCATTCACCTAGCAACTCCAGTGTCGAAGAATCCCAAGGTTCAGAATTCTCATGGCGACTCCACTCTTCAAGGACCAGTAGTCTAAAGAACTTCTTGGTGACTTCATTGTTGTCAAAATGG
Organism: Pinus albicaulis; assembly: GCA_034641835.2. Lineage (NCBI taxonomy): Eukaryota > Viridiplantae > Streptophyta > Pinopsida > Pinales > Pinaceae > Pinus > Pinus albicaulis. The sequence continues at coordinate 467,025,480 of CM076583.1, read as the reverse complement.
ATTCAATTACTCGAAGGTATGCTCCCATGAGTCGAGATCACATACCAGGTTTTCCGAACATCATGCCTTGGGTTAATTGGATGACATATCTTCCGAAGTTCAAAAATGTGAAAGGTAATGATGTTGCTCTTCATTTGGTGAGATTTCACATGCATGTGCGTTGATTAAATATTGATTTTCCTTAAGACTACTTGATGAATATATTCATGGCCACTTTGGAAGGTGAAGCTCGATCTTGGTATGAAAGTTTGCCACCTTCTTGTATTTATTGTTTAAAGGATTTTCATACCATGTTCTTTGAAAGGTATAAAGAATCTTGTCCATCCTTAATATTAGTTCAAAACTGCTGTAAACATGTTGATAGTTTTATTGAAAATCTTGAGGATGTTTATGGAGATGATGAATTCATGGACAATGAGATCATGGAAGCCCTGTACAAAAATCCATTTCAGCAGTATAAAGAAAGCTTAGAGGATACTTATCAAGAATCAAGATTCTTAGGAAAGTTTGCAGCAGGCTGAAGGTCTTTGTGCAGTTGAAAATGACGGAAGACGAGGTCTTATTTCAGATCTGCTTGCAACAGAAGATGGTATGCAGGAAAATCAAGTTCCAATTTCAGATTGTGGTAAAGTCAAGCTAGCTGATCCAGATCTAGATTCAGATTGTGATGATGAAGAGTATGTTGTTCCAGATCCCATGAAAGAGAGCTCTATTTTTTAGATCACCTCGAATTAAGAAAACAAAGTTATTGACCTAAGTGTTCTCATCCCATCAAAACAAAGTCTTTAGGAGGAAGTAATCCAGTCCATTTCTGAAAAACAAGATGAGATCTTTGTTCAAGTAAGTGAAAAATATTATTTGGATGAATATGTGGTAAATGATAGGAATGTCAGTTTTGAATTTCAAGAAAAATCTAAAGTTTTCCTTTTATGACTGATGAGTGTGATAAGAAAAATGACAATCTGGTTGCCATGTTATATGAGGATGATTTTGAGTTGGAGAACAGTGAACAAGAACAACCAACAATCGTTGAAGAATGGAAAACAGTAGAGGATAACACTCGTGTTGCCTCTAGCTCATAAAGAGGAAAAAATTCAAAATGACTGTTGTCCTAATCTTCCCGCTAATCATCAAGATCTGTTCTTTGCACATGCTTTTCGAGATCCTTTTGCCAGTTTGTTGCAGTCACTAGATTAGCTTCGTTGTCTTGTTTTGGATCATGGTTTTTAGCTTCAGTTGTATTTTGAGTTTCCAATATTCAAGATTTTTGTAGATAGTGTAAGCAGAGGACAATTAGGTATCCAGCTGCTTGATTGGCTTCATTGGAATTTTTCTTTTACCTGGTTTAGCAGTCATTCTCAGCAGTTAGAATAGGAAAGGGTGTGATTAATAAGCTCATAGGAGTAAGCATCTTTCATCAAATTCATTCAGTTTTCTGCAAGTGTGAAGTATAAAATCACTGGAGTTCAGAGCCCAAAATAAAGGCTATGGCACTTCATTGACTTTCTGCCATTTTCAAGTTCAGTTTTCAGAAAAGTAAGTTAAGTTTTGAGCCATTGTCCAGTCAATTTCAGTCAATTTGTATCATTGAGTTGCTAGTATTTAGTAATGCATTTTAGTTTGAGTTTTTTGACCATATTGGCATAATGGTTAGGCACTTGGTCTACGGTGTTCTTGACACCTCCAAGGAGATTCCATCACCAATAAGGCCAACATTAGTGTCATAATTTGCATTCTATCATCAGTGATCAAATTCACTCTTTTCATATTCATATTAGGGTTTCATTCAGAATTTTTTTATCATTCCACTAGGTCATGCAAAAAATTGGTCACTGATTAGGATATTGAGATCATTACTACTCCTTTCACCTCCATGGTAAATGGACATTATCATGGTCAGGTCATTCAATGTTTAAAGAGTCCCACAGTCATCATGGTCATCATTCATCTCATTCTTCCATGTTGTGCCATCATTAGGTCATAGGGTCAAAATCATGAAAATTGGTCATCTCACCATCAAATTCATCTTTTTAAGGAGTAGTGATAGTCAAATATCTTCAACAATTTCAAGTTCCAAACTATCGTTTCCAAATAAGTGGTTTTCTTTTTACCATATTTGTCTCCAGTTGTGTTTAGAAAGCTCATTTCCCTTTCCTAGGGTTTTGAGGACATTTTTCTTGGTTTCATGACTTCCATGGTTAAATCATCAACAAGACTTGTATCTTTATGCTCTTACACCTTCCCCTATCCTTAATATACCTTCATAAACACTTCCCATCACTCTTATCCCTCAAAATCATCATTTTTCCACAAACCCTACCCTATTGCTACAATTTGACATTTTTCTAGGTTAGGATTGTGTTTTTCCCTTTTGGACCCCTTCCCCGCACTCATTTCTAGAAATTCCACTTCCCTTCACTCTCTAACATCTATCCCTATCCCCCTAAATTTCTCCAAGAATTTAGACAACCCCTAACCCCTTCATTGCTATAAATTTCCCAAATATCCTGTTTTGCCTACACCAAAACCTAATTTCCTCTCCCACTGAGCTAGGGTTTGCTATGGAATCAGAGACATCTAAGCAGAGGATGCATAAGGGAGGTCATTTCAGCAAGTATGATGCCATTCCAACTCATAAACATCATGTCATCATTTTTCAAGAAGTCATTCCAAGAGACAAATCATTTGCCACACAGGGCCAGTTTCGCTTCAAAGTATGTTTATGACCAAACAGAGATGAATTTGACAAACGTGAGATTTTTTTGTCCACCATAGGTAAAAGAAGAAAAAAATCCTTCATTTTTTACACAGGTATCATGGTTTGGGAGAAATTTCAAAAAATACAGGTGCTATAAGAGGTTTTCTGCACTTCTAGAGTGACCTTGGGAAAATAATTTTTTATCCTAGTTGGAGTGTCCAAATGACTTTCTTGATGAGTCAAATGATAACTAGAGAGAGATATTTCCAATAATTTATCTTCAGCTCAATTTGGAGTTGAGGAAGGCCTCCAAAAGTTTCTTGCAATAGCACATTGCATTTTTTCACCCTCATTCTGCACGTTTCGACCAGTATTGGGAGGATCAATTTTTGACAGGTCAAATCAAGTCCATTCTGCAAACTAAAGGCATATTTGGAAATTCTACCGGATAAGCTTTCCAACGCGCTATCCTGGCCCCATTTGGACACCGGGAAGGCCTCCAAAAGTGGTCTGCAAAACAACACTGCACATATCCTTCAGAGAGGGCGCATATCCTTCGGAGAGGGCACAAATCCTTCAGGGGCTGCGCAAATGTTTGGGGAACTTTTTGAGGAAAAGGAGACCACCAATGGATTCCTAAGGACAAATTCATTCCAGAAAACCACTTTTCCAGACTTTATTTTCATATTTGACAGGTGAAAAGGGAAAAAAACTAGCTAAAAATCACATGTGTACCCCTATTTTGGCCTAGGTACTGCGCACAGAGCAGTATTGGGTGATTGAGGTTTTGAGGGGGGAAATGACCTTCATTTTGGAAACTAAAGGAAGATCTGGAAACTAGACTTGAAGGGCTTTCCAACAAGCTATCTTGGGCCTGATTTTTACACCTACAAGTCAATCAAAATCAGCCTTGAACAGGGAGGGCGCATATGACCATTTGCTGATATTTTGGTTTTTCACTGTAATTTTTTACTTTTTATCAGAAATTGATCCTTTTACCTATGTCATTGAGCATGAAAATTGTAATTATGTTGTGGATAAGTTACCTAGGGGTAGATTCATTAGGTAAAATTTATCCTTAAGTCAATCAATCAGTTTTAATGTAATTAGGGAGGAGTCACTTGGAGCTCCCTATACTCCAGCTTTCAGTTCAATATTTTGTGGATATCTTCCTCACCTCATGGATTCGACCCATGAGGATGAGTGAATGTTGTTTTGATTTCTATTTAGTCCATTTCTTCACTCTTAGCTATTAATCAGCGGTTGTCATTTATGTCAACCCAAGTAGCACCAGGGGCTACCCCAATCTTTACCTACCAAATTACTATATTCCAAGTCAAGGATATTTTTTATGGTTTATACTTGTAGAGATGTTTCCATTGATATATGGCATGCCACGTAATTCTTCACGGTTTGAGAGATATTCATGTTTGAAGTTAGTAACCCCAATTAGTGGGCTAAAACCCCATGTGGTTGTGGCATGGGTCATTGAAAAGTCAATAGTTAATAATTTTTATGCTCTTAAAATCCCTCCCACGTTCACTTGTTGAATTCCCTCTCAACCTAAGCATTTATATAAATTTTTATCCTCATATCCTCCTCACGTAGAGATTTCGCTACTTGAAACAGGTCATCGTGGAATTTGCGATATAACATTTTTTCTACAAAGGTTCAGACGCTGAAATTTTTATGAGACAAAGCCGAAATCCTGAGGAATCTCCTGTAAAAATTTCAGATCATGGTGCGCAATATTGTCGGAGATTTGCAAGCTCTTGAACTTCATCTAAAAGAGGTGACCTTGGAAAAATCGTCATAACTCTCTCTTTGATTATCAGATTGGAATTCTGAAAAAGTGGCAGATAGTGCACGGACTGTAGTGTTCTCTGTATCAATTTCAGAGCCGAATGAATAAACAGTGACACATGGCATGAACCAGTCCATAATTAGGTCATTGTGAGAGATTGGACATAACTTTGCCTTGAAGATTCCAAATTGGGTCAGACCTATCACATTGGAAAGAAGACTCAGAGGAATACTACAAAACCAAAAACAACATATTAGGGATCTGAAATAACAGAGATACACCAGATTTAATATCGAGCTCCTAGAAGGCAAGAGAAAGCTAGATCATGTGTTGTCAAGGGCTACAAAGGACCAGAATTTCTAGGGTAGCAAAGCAAAGCAAGATGCAACAAAGGTAAGCTCCAGGTAAGTATATTTTGTATATGCATGTTCATATCTTAATTGCATTAGGTTCTTTGTATTCTAATTTCTTTTTTTTTTAGCACTGACATATGCTCTGCAGGATGATGTAAGTTTTGATATTATCATGTCATGGGTATTTCCTTGAAGAATTTTTGCAGGTATTATATATTCATAAAGATAAGAATCAATGCATGATCTAATATTCTGAAGAGTGAGAAAGGGTAGCATGACAAGAGCAACAATCAAGGTGCAGAAAAACAGAAAGAAGCTCACCACATGAAGTCTTCAAGTGGGCAGCACTGCATACAGTCATTGTAAAGGTATCATTGTACTAAGTCATTGTAAAAGCATCATTGTCAAAATTAAACAAGTGTCTATCTGCCAAGAGTTGAAGAGGCAGCGTCGGGAGGTCTAGGATCATCATTAGGTGGTTGTGTCATAGTTGGGGTTATGGTCTAGTGTGTCTTATTCTTCTACATCATTCTATATCATTGTAAAGTGGACCATTTTCCCCGGTACGGGAGTCCATTCTTCTTTTATTCTTCTATAGGGTGGTAGGGTGGTGTTAGGATGATGCATTAAGTCACCAACAGGTTCAATTCTGTGAAAAATTCAGGGTGGTAGGGTGGTGCTAGGTTGAGTTGTAGCTCATTGGGTGTTGGGGCATCTGTTCAGTTGACTGCTGAAGAATCTCGGGCGTTGGAGAATTCATCCAGTGGGAGATGGAGAAGAATGCTTTTCTAGATTCTAGGAATTTGGAGGTTTCTTTTCAATTGAAGTTGAATATTAAAGAATTATTAGAAAAGAATTCAGGTGGTTTTATAAGGAGTTTTATAAAAGCTGGTAAATTTGTGTTCCTTTTTTATTTATTACTATCATTTTAATACTAATAATCAATTGAGAAGATTAAGTTAATGCTCTAAAAATATTAATAATAATACTAATTGAAAGGAATATCTTGCTTCACCCCCCCCCTCGGTGCCCAACAATTGGTATCAGAGCTTGGTTCCTTCAATAGTAGTTTAACAGCTGGAAGGAGGTCATGGAGCATACCAAGAATGGTGTAACTATGTTCAATGAAAATAATTATGCACTCTGGAAAGTAAGAATGGAGTTCTATCTCTTGACGCAAGGTCACGAAGTATGGGACACTGTTCAAAATGGATTTACATCAACTGCGGATGAACAAGGTGACTCAAATGTCAATGAAGCAAAGCTTCAAATCTACATAGCAAAATTTGAGCAACTCAGAATGAAAGAATATGGTAACATTGCTGCATACTTCCAACACGTTGATGGAGTAACCAACACTTTGGAAGGATTGGGAGAGCCTATTGACGAGAACACTATTATACGAAATATTCTTAGAACGTTACCAGGAAGATTCAACCCAAAGGTATCGGTCTAAGAATGCAGTGCAAATTTGGCAAAACTCAGCAAAGATGCATTACATGGAGTTCTCATAGCATATGAAATGAGACTTGATGAAGAAGAGGGCACTTCGCATCTAGAAATTGCGTTCGCTGCATCTAAGAAAACTAATAAGGACAAACAACCTTCAAAGGCAAAGACCTGCACCTGCAAGTGTGAAGAAAAAGAAGATATCTCATCATCCGATGAATACAGTGACAATGAAGAAGAAGCCAATGAGAGAGTATTGTTTATGGCTAAGCACAATAAACAAGAGGTATCAAACAACGAAGACGAAGGGCTGACAATAGAATACTTTTCTAAGGAGGCAATCAAACTTATAAAAGAGCTGAAGGCTAAGAATATTTGTTCCAATAATCTTGAAGAACAAGTTCAAGGTCTCAAAATTGAAGTTGAAGAACACAAATGTATTGAAGAGTCACTTCAAAAGAAGTTGGAAGAAATCAGCTGAGAAAGGGAAGCATTAGAAGTTGAAGTAGTCTCGCTGCGTAAGGAAGTGAAGAAGGGAAAAATTGTCCAAAATTATGCCAACAACTCAAGGGCATTGGGAGAACTCATCAATAATCAACGATCTTACAACAACAAAACTGGCCTTGGTTACAAAGAAGAAGAAGCAAGACCTTCTACAAGAAAATACAATGAACCTATGAGATTTGACAGGCATATAGACTTCATTGGAAAAGATTCGCAAGAACAGCCTTGGAAGACAATTCCCTGACGAAGATTTCCATCCAGGTACCAACATATTTTTCATGGCTATTGTTATTCATGTGGAAAATTTGGTCATAAAGCTGTAGAATGTCACACGTACCCTAGGAACTGATACAATTCCAGGAGATCTGTCAAATATGAAACTCCCAAGGCTCAAAGAAACATCAATAAATTTGAACATTTAAGAAATAATATTGAATGTTACAAATGTCGAAACTTTGGAGACATAGCCAGAGACTGCAGACTTGAAAATCCTCCAAAAGAATCTTCGAAGCCACAGAACGAACGAACATGGAAGAAGAATAAGACTGATAATTGTGCTCTTGCTCTCAAGGCTCAAAACAACAAAGATGTGTGGTATGTTGATAGCAGTTTCTCAATGCATATGACTGGAGATAGAAAGAAATTTGTATCTCTGAAAGAGAAGAAGGATGGAATCATGTGCTTTGGAAATGATGGATCTTCAAATGTTATAGGATCAGGTACCATCACTCTCGGAAGCAAATATGCTCTAGCCAAGAATGTTCTATTGGTTGAAAACATGAATCACAATCTACTCAGTGTTGGACAAATGTGTGATCAAGGACACATAATACAATTCAACTCCACAAAATGTGAAATCAGGAAAGGCTGGCATGATAAAATTGTGGCTATAGCAAGTCGAGCTCGAAACGAGATATATGTTCTGGATGAAGCAACTAAAGCACGTCTACTAGCTAAAGAGGATGATATAATATTTCGTAGCAATGATGATCGACTAAGTAAAAAAATTTCTACAAAGATGCAAAGAGAGTTCGCGATGTGTTTACTTGGTGAGCTGACATACTTCTTAGGGCTTCAAATATCTCATCAAGAGAAAGGAATATTTATATGTCAAGCCAAGTACATCAAGGAAATGCTCTAGAAATTCAAAATGGAAGATTTCAAACCCGTCCTTACTCCAATGGTAACAGGTTGCAAATTGAGCATAGACGACTCATCTAAGGATGTGGATCAAAGGTTGTACAGATCTATGATTGGTAGTCTTTTATATGTAACAGCCTCCCGACCAGATGTTATGCAAGCAGTTGGACAAGTAGCAAGATTCCAAGCAGCACGAAAAGAATCACATATTATTGCCGTCAAAGAATTCTTCGATATCTAAAGGGAACAACAGAATATGGCTTGTGGTATCCCAAGGGTAACAATCTCATTAGTCAAACCTTTATAGATGTAGATTGGGCAGGAAGCATTGATGATCATAAGAGTACTCGTGAAACATTTGAATATCTTCGTTAGAAGCTTGGGATTCTCCCAAGTTCTCATTAGATTTTCCTTATTCATAAAATAAAGGGGGAGTAGAAGTGTGTACAGGTTCGCGGGATGGTTGTGTGTCAGGGGGAGTTACCCTTTGCCATTGATGTCAAAGGGGGAGAGAATTTTGTAGGAAGAGGTGCCATGATCGCAGGGGGATTACTTGTGTTGCCATCAATGCCAAAGGGGGATATTGTTGATCAGTGGTTATCATTGATGTCAATCCAAGCAGCACCAGGGGCTACCCCTATCTTGCATGGGAATTTTTAACTACCAAATTACTATATTTTGAGTCAATGATATTTTTTATGGTTTCTACTTGTCGAGATGTTTCCGTTGATATATGGTACACCACGTAATTCTTCACGGTTTGAGAGATATTCATGTTTGAAGTTAGTAACCCCAGTTAGTGGGCTAAAATCCCATGGGGTTGTGGCATGGGTCATTGAAAAGTCAATAATTAATAATTTTTATGCTCCTAAAATCCCTCCTACATTCACTTGTTGAATTCCCTCTCAACCTAAGCATTTATATAAATTGTGATCCTCATATCCTCCTCACGTAGAGATTTTGCTACTTGAAACAGGTCATCGTGGAATTTTCACTATAATGTTTTTTATACAAAGGTTTAGAAATTGAACTTTTTATGAGGCAAAGCCGAAATCCTGAGGAAGCTCCTGTAAAAATTTCAGATCATGGTGCACAATATTGTCATAGATTTGATCTGTGGAAGTTACGGTTTTTGCAAGCTCCTTAACTTCATCTAAAAGAGGTGACCTTGGGAAAATCATAATAACACTCTCTGTGAGTATCGGATTGAAATTCTGTAAAACATGGAGGATATTGCATGGACTGTAGTTTTCTCTATATCAATTTCAGAGCCGAATGAATAAACAGTGACACGTGGCATGTTCTAAAAGTTCGCTCTACTGAACCTGTCCATAATTAGGTCATTGTGAGAGATTGGGCATAACTTTGCCTTGAAGAATCCAAATTGGGTCAGACCTATGGCATTGGAAATAAGCCTCAGAGGACTACTACAGGACCAAAAATAACATATTGGGGATTTGAAATAACAGAGATACACCAGATTCAAAATCAAGCTCCTAGAAGGTAAGAAAAAGCTAGATCATGTGTTGTCAAGGGCTACAAAGGACTAGACTTTCTAGGGCAGCAAAGCAAAGCAAGGTGCAGCAAAGGGAAGCTCCAGGTAATTATATTCTATATATGCATGTTCATATCTTAATTGCATTAGGTTCTTTGTATTCTAGTTTCTTTTTTGTTTAGCACTGACATATGCTCTGCAGGATGAGGTAAGTTTTGATATTATCATGTCATGGGTATTTCCTGGAAGACTTTTTGCAGGTATTATATATTCATCAAGATAAGAATCAATGCATGATATAATGTTCTAAAGAGTGAGAAAAGGTAGCATGACAAGAGCAACAATCAAGGTGCATAACAGTGTAGAAATTTCTGAATCTTAATTCTTATGCAGAAATTATTTCTGTTAATCCAGTTAAGCTTCTCCTACTTATACAAGTTATCAACTGAATAAATTCAAGTTAACATCAAAGCAAAACACATAACAGATCTCTACCAATTCGAATAGAATGGCACATACTGCCAAACAAAGTGATTTATTTAAGATAAAGTTGTCCCAGAAAAGTTTAATGTGGGAAAACCGGTCTCTGGCTGCTGGAGGGCTCTATTATTAAGAATATTTCTGAATACACAATTCTGGGTTCTAGATATGGAAAACCCTACAGAGAAAAATCTAGATCTGCAGCACCTGGCTGATCTAAGACCAAAAACCCTAGATCTGCCCTTGAAAGACACTGCATCAGCCTTTGAAGGCCTCTAATTGCTCAGTGCTGCCACTGGAAAGGACTGTGTTACCCCAGACTGGGTGACACAGTCACTACGTTGCCCCTAAGGGTATTTGCGTAACCCCTGAAGGGCTTCTTGAAAAATTGTGTTTTCCTTGCTTCTGCTGCTGGCTTCTTGCGCTGTGTCTCCTGATCTTTTCTCTGTCTCTTGTATATTATAGACCCCGAGATCAGATCATCCCCTTGGTCTAAATTCCCCTCTCTGCAACTGAAACACTTGAGAATTCTTAGCAACCCTGTCCTAGGATCTCAGCTTAGCTTCAGTGCTCTACCTCTATGTGTGTTACAAATGACCCCAAGCCTTTATACTTTTCTCGTTGACAAATCAACGGCCAATATTAAATCTTTAATCAATGGCTAAGATTAAAAAAAGCTTGATCCATGTGACTTAAGACAATTTCATCACATGTTTAATTAAATTCACTTTAATTATTTTATTTTTCTAAGTTTTAACTTAGGAAATACATTAAAATAATTAATTAATTTAATATCTACTAAACCAGATGAAATTTTCCAAATTCATTTATGGGTCTTGTAGATCAAGTGAACTCTAGTCCTTCCTCAAAATTTGGGACTTAGAGCACAACTGATGCTACCCCAAATACACAAAATCTCAACAAACAGCAGCAAGAAGCTCACCGCATGAAGTCTTCAAGTGGCCAACACTGCATATAGTCATTGTAAAGGCATCACTGTACTAAGTCATTGTAAAAGCATCATTGTAAAAATTGTACAAGTGTCTATCTACAAAGAGTTGAAGAGGCAGTGTCAGGAGGTCTAGGATCATCATTAGGTGGTTGTGTCATAGTTGGGGTTATGGTCTAGTGTGTCTTCTTCTTCTACATCATTCTATATCATTGTAAAGTGGACCATTTTCCCTGGGTACGGGAGTCCATTCTTCTTTTATTCTTCTATAGGGTGGTATGGTGGTGCTAGGATGGTGCATGAAGTCACCAACAGGTTCAAGTCTGTGAAAACTTCAGGGTGGTAGGGTGGTGCTAAGGTGAGTTGTAGCGCATTGGGTGTTGGGGCATCCGTTCAGTTGACTACTGAAGAATCTCGGGCGTTGGATCATCCATCCAGTGGGAGCTGGAGAAGAATGAATTTCTAGATTCTAGGAAGTTGGTTATTTCCTTTCAATTGGAGTTGAATATTAACGAATTATTAGAAAATCATTCAGGTGGTTTTTTTCTTGGAGGGGTTTTCCACCTTAAAAACTGTGTGCATTTGTGTTCCTTTTGTTTACTACTATCATTGTACAAACACTGATAATAATTGAAGATTAACTAATGCTCTGAAAGATTAATAATAATACTAATTGAAAGGTCTACTGATTCACCCCCCCCCCCCCCTCAGTATTTACAACATTAGCAAGGGTTGGAATCAGTTTGGAAGATAGCTCATTGATCAAGAAACTATTGTACTCAGTTTGGCCAGTTTTATAAAGAAGAGTTGTAGCGATTTTTTGGGATACATGTGGTATGATGTTTATCATTGTTTTTCCTTCAGTTTCATATGTTATAATGTGTTGTGTTCATGTTCATTACATCTCTATTGTATGATCTCTTTCAAGTTGATAGGCAGAACACATGCTTTCTCATGCTCTATTTAGGGAAAGTTATCATAAGTTGTCCATTTTCCTCTGTTTAGGAAGAACACGTTTCCCATGCTCTTCCTAGCTTCTCATCAATATAAAAACCATCTCATCACAATCATTTTAAAGTGTTAAGCCTTATGCCTACCTTGCCCCAGTGAATCTCTACAACCCTATCTCATTTTCCCTGACCTAGCTTTCCTTGACCATAATTCATCGAGCATCCCAACCAAAATCAATTATCAAAATCCCTGAACTCACACCTAGCCTAAAACCTTTTCATCCAGCCCTCTTGGTTGTGATTCATGTGGAGAGAGCCCTCTCCGACTTGGTAGGGCTAGCTACCTAGTTAAAATGTTGGTCTGTGGTTACCTCTGTTGGGATTCCTTCTTCAGCCTTGGGAATCTGGCAGAGTGCTAACAGAGGTTAAGGTCTACATATTGTGCCCTAACCATTATTGCAAGAGCAGCAACTAACAGTTAAGGACAACAATATTTTGGGAGTTTTGGGTCAAGTTGATGACTGGTTTGGATTAGTTGTTGAGCAGCCTATTGATGCCATGTGTATGACATTCCAAGGAGGTGAAGTATCATACTAGGAGAATATTCAACAATGATTGGATTGGGTGCCATAGGATTGTTGGAGGGCAGCATGTTGGATACCCAAAGTAGCCCTAGACAAGCTATCTTGAAGGACAAAGAGAAACTGAAGGTTGGGAGAAGATAGGTGCCAAAGTGAAACACTTTGATGGACGAAAGTTGTTGCTAACTTGGCAGATTGGAGTTCGGGATTAGGCCTATCCAGATATTAGATTGGATCAGCCCATGTACACTCTACAGATGGACGTGCAACAATGCTAGGTGGTAGCCTTCATGGAGTCTCGATGTGTAGATGCCTTGATCGACTAAGGCATTACTAGTGAGCGGTATGAAAGTGAAGGACCGACAGGTCAAGATACAACATCATGTTTGTCACTATATCTTGTATACCGTAGACTGTTTATTATTCAAATTTGGTTTAATATAACGAAGATTGGTGATTGTACATTATTGTACAATTTTGTTTAAAACTGTGTATATTATGCATATGTGATTTACTGCTTTATATTTTCAGCTGTGCAAAGTAGTTCATGGTTGAGATTCTTGGTTTGGTAGAGTCAGTGATTTAAGACTCTAACCTAGACCCAAGGTCGTGGAAATTCAACAACTATCACACAAAATTTGCACCCCTTGATTGTGAAAATTTGATAAAACTAAATCCCTACTGCCAAATTGATATTACTCCTACTTGTTAATTCCATACAAGTTATTTATAGTGTTAAATGTAAATATCGAAGTAAATACAATTGCAGCCTTCCCTAATTAAAATGATATGCGGAAACAAGAACTGAGCAAGAAGAAAACAAATAAACATATCACACTATTGTTTTTGGACAAATGTCCCCGGAAAAACCCAATGCGGGAAAATCGATGAAGCAGTTGAGGGTTTGTATTATTAAGCAGTAGTTCTGAATACAATTTTTCAGATGCCCAAATTGGAAATCCTATACAGATATCTAATTGGACAAAAATGATAGTGAGATGTTCTCACCCCATCACTGGAAAATCCAGCACTGATTTTCACTAGAGATGAGCCTCTGCGCTGTCTCTACGCATTATTGCGTCAATCCTACGAATTTATTACGTCACTGACTACTCTCTACCCTCTATGGACCAAGAATCTTCCACCAAAAAATAACCTTGCCGCTCACTACAAGAATCTCCTCAATGATCTCTCTGGCTGCTCTGCGCTGCTCACTTGAGAAATCAATCACTTGATCCCGCTCGATGTGTCTTTCCAAATGCCCATCGATGTCCTTCTTATAATCTTCTCGTTGAGAAATCTATTCAAATTTTTGGAGTGTTGGGATAGCATTGGATGTGCTCTAGCTCCAAAACTTTGTGGAGGGACTAAAGTACATGAGATCTCCAAGACCCAGAAAGGGATTTGAGAAATTTCATCTTGTTTAAGAGATATTTAATTAATTAATATTTTTAATTAAAAACCGTAATTCTAACTTAGGAAAATTAAAAGATTAAAGTTAATTAAATTAAATATGTGATGAATATGACTTAAGTCGCACGGATCATGCTTTCTTTTAATCTTAGCCATCAATTCAATATTAGATCACGGTCGTTGGTTTCCCAATGAGAAAAGTATAAAGGAAATACTTGGGGTCAGTTGGAGAACACACACAGAGGCAGAGCACTGAGACTAAGCTGGAATTCTAAGGCGCGGTTTTCTAAGAATTTCCAGAAGTGTTTCAGCTACGGCAAGGGGTAGTATTGGCGGAAGGGATGATATGATCCCAAGCCAAGAGTGCAACAAGAGGCGAAGAAGCAGCAGACTGAGCAGCGCAGAGAGAGAAGTAGTTATGCAACAACTGCGTAGTGCAGAGGCTTCAGGTGCTATGCAAAGGTTATGCAGGCCTAGAAAGGGCAGCGCAGAGGCAGCAGGATGCCAACAAGGCTGATGAAGGCCCAGCCAGGGCAGCGTAACCCAGTCTGGGGTGACGCAGGCCCTTCCTGAGAAGCGCAGGGGCTGACGCGGGCTAGCAGTGCTGACGGAGAGGGCTTCAAAGCAGCGTTGGGGTTTCTTAAGACTGAAAAGGGATGAGTTATATATAAATCCCATTTGAGGGTGTGAATCAGCCAGTTTCTGTCTCCAGAACATAGGTATAGCTGCAGTTTATTTCTTTGTCGAGATAACCATTTTGGTGCCCAGATTTGTTGTACTTAGATTCTACTTAATAATAAAACCCTCCAGCAGCCAGTTGACCAATTTTCTCGCATTGGGTTTTTCTGGGGACATTTGTCCAGAAAATCCTTGTGTGTCACTTTGTCATTGTGCATGTATTTAGTTTAGATTTGTATGTGTAGGTTGTTGATGTATTTACTTTGATGTTAATGCTGAATATTTCACATTAATAACTTAATATAAGTAGGAGAAGTAAATCTGAAAATAACAGTAGGATTTATGATTGAGATATTCAAAAATTTTCACATGGTATCAGAGTGATTGCAGATCTAGCCTGGATCTCCAGCAAGAAGACTGCAGAATCTGTGTTGCACAAAGTAGCAACAACAGTGGAAAATCCAAACCAGAAAAGGCAGCACAACAGCATAAGAAACTAGAGCCAAGCAGAGGCCAAGGTGACGCAGTCTCCACGCAGGCCCACGCACTTACTGCGCAGAGGCAGCGCGAACACTACACTGAGACTGTCTGCTCACGTAGAGGCCAGTCAAGGTGACGAAATCCAGAAGCTGAGTGCTATTCAGAGTGCCGAAAGCTGAGTTGCAGAGCTTCAACAGTTGTTGGTGGGGTTAAAATTCTGTCGGTTCATAATTTAGCCTAAGCAAAGTTGACAAAGAGCAGGAGAAGAACAGTTTCTCAGAAGATTTCCTACCAAAGAAATCTACAAATCGATCAGAGGATCGAAGAGAGCTGATTTGTTTTGATTTGGCGGACTTCCAAGAGAGGAAGTCAGTTGTCATAGGGAGCATAGGGTGCCTTTTTTGCCAAGGACCCTAGATTCGAGTCTCTAGCATAGAGAGGATGATTCATTCCAACATATTTTCTGAGCAGATGGCACCTCACGGACTACGCAATTAGGATACGTTGCACGGCTTGTCCAACTTCGCAATATGGAAGGCTAGAACCCTGATAGTCATAGAGGCATACGGTCTCAGGGAGCATGCAGAGAAATTCCTGGCCACGCCGACCGATGCTCTTCTCCTAGCGAAGCATGATGAAGTAGCGGCACATGCAAAGCGCTTCATAATGTACGGGGTCAAAGAGTATGTGGTTCCACACATATCCGATAAGAAAATAGCTCATGAGATGTGGGTAGCTCTAACCACACTGTATGAAGGAAGATCCATCCAGAGGAAGATGCTTCTGGAGAACCAGCTGAGGTTATTCATGATGGCCAAGGGGGAGGAGATCAATCCTTTCTTTCTAGACTTCAAGCGATCTGGGATTAGCTGACTGACATGGGGGTGAAGGTGGAGGATGATGTTATGGTGACGACGGCTCTGAATGTTGTCATAGAGGACTCAGAAAATTTTGTTCAAAATCTCTTGGGTAGAGCAAACCTTCCCAACCGGGACAATATGTGGGCTATCCTCCGACAAGAAGAAATCCATCGGATCACCAAGAAGTATTTCAACACTAAGTCGAGAAAAGTAAATAAGGAAGAAGAGGAAGATGCAGCCTTGGCATCAAAGAGGCAAAAAAGGAGAACAAAGCAGGATCTGTCAAAGATCAAGTCTTTCCAGTACAGCGAACTAGGACATTTCGCCAACAACTTTCCTTAGAAGAAGAAGGAAAAGGAAGCTTCTAGATCCAAGGCTGTTGCAGCCGACGATGGCTCCAAAGATGATGCAGCCATGAGCGCTCAGGAACCATGAAAGTGGGGCGACATGGATCTGTAGAGCAACTGCAGAGTGGTGGCAAGATCCTTGAGTAGCTCAACTCTTGGATCACATCCATGCTACAGGAGCCTTAAGACAGTAAGCTCTACTTACGTAGTGCAGAGATGCAACAACTCAACAACCTCCGGATGGCAGCACGGAACAGCAGCCTATGGAGCTTCAATGATGAGATGCAACCCAACTGACTTGTCTGTCAAAGATTGGGTAGGAGTTTTTTCAGTTGTCTCTCAGCAACCAAGTTGCAGCGTATTAGTTGGGAGCACGATGCAGCAGATTGAGAGGGAGCTGCAGTATAGATGTGGTAGTGGCAATGGAAACGTCATGGGAAGAAGTACGAGAAACCAACATCAACACAATGATGAAAGGAAGCAAGCCAAGAATCAGCGCAGAGACCCACACCAAAGACCAGTGCAGAACTTCAGGGTGAAGTGTTGTGTGAGAGCACATTCCTCGTTAAGAGGAAGTGTTGAGATTTTTCTAGTGTTGGGATAGCATCAGATGTGCTCCAGCTCACAAAATTTGTGGAGGGACTAAATTACATGAGATATTCAAGACCCCAAAAGGGATTTGAGAAATTTCATCTTGTTTAAGAGATATTTAATTAATTAATATTTTTAATTAAGGACCCTAAGTCTAACTTAGGAAATTAAAAGGTTAAAGTTAATTAAATTAAATATGTGAACTCCTCGAACCCTCAACGTCAAATACTTGGCAACTCCCCGCAAAGATGCAAGGACTCCTCCGGTGGGTGCAAATGATGCTCCTCCTGCTGCTGGGGGAGGTAGTGGTGGATTCTCTTCTCCTAGTGCACCAGCGCTGGCATCTCCCTCCAACTCCTCATATGCCTCTTCTTCTCCCTCACTGTCGGAGAATACCTCAATGTAGTGTGCCTTCCCCGTGGCACAATGATGAACCGGTGTCCATGGCTCCTAGAAAGTGAAGCATAGCTTCCTCCGTCTCAAATCTCTCCGGGTATCATCATCCAATGACCCTCAACCCTAGTTCCCCCTCGGGGGTGGAGCGCTCGTGTCTTTCCCCTTTTGCTGGAACACTCGTTTATGGGGAAAATGAGCTCTCGTCCTTGGCAGGGCATCCTATAAGTCCCTAGTCCTCCCTACTGCGTCCTACAACGTAGTAGGCATGGTGTTCCTGACTAGCCCACGCAACGATTCTGCCAATCCGTCAATAAACATATATACCCTCCTGGCCACTGACAAGTCTGGCACCATAACTGAAAGTTTAAAGAACTCGAAAATGTATGTCTCCAAGCTTCCTGACTGTTTGAGCTTAGTCTACTCAATGAAGTGTTCCTCTGAGTCCTTCTGGTCAAATCTCTCCACCAACCTCCGAGTGAAATCTGCATACGTTGTCGCCCCTGCGTGACACAGTGTAGACATCCTGTGGAACCACCAGTCGTGGGCTTCCCCCTCAAGGTGCAGCGCTGCCAGCTTGATAGCCTCTACTTCCGCCATTTGGTTCAGCTGAAAATAGATGTCCAGCTTCTCCACAAAGCCTTAGCTGAACACTTTGATGGTCCATCAAAGGTAGGCAAGAAAAATCTGCCCACGGTACGTTGCAGGTAACTCCCCTATGTGTATCCTCCTATATTCTGGCTGCGTGGTCTTCTATTGTTCTTTAGCTGGAAAAACTCATTAAAGGTGAGGGCTTCTCCAAACTCTAGCCCATATGACTAATACTCTACAAAATACTCCCCGTAATGAGCCACCTCTGGCTCCTGGGGTCCTCCCGTTCCCGCTCCTGAAGTCAAGAATGTGGGCATGGTGGAACGTTGGGGAGTGTGTAGCACCACTTGCTGCACAGCGTTCTGCTCCAAAACATGGTGAGAAGTACCAAACCCTTCTCTGTTGTGAAACTCCCTTGGGATCTCACCTTGTCTGTTTTCTTCGGCAATCTTCTACCCCCTTTCCTCTATCTTTCTGGAAAGCTCCTACATTGATTTCAAGATGAAATTACCTAAATTCGTCCCATCATCTATCTCATCTGCCATTGGTGCCTTCCCTTTGTTTTCCTCAACCGGAACGTTGTCCTCTTCTGCAGGTGTGATTTCGAGCTTACGCTCTCTGTCTCGGTACCTCTGCTTCTGGTATGTGATGAAATCTCTATCTTCGGTTGTCATAGACTGATTTCTCAACAAGCTGAGCCAAGTCTATGAGCTCTGATACCATTGTAATATCCTAAATGGGAAATAAACAACAATACAAAGCAACATAAATAAAAAATACAACAAATAGAAGCATACACAAAAAGCACTGCAAATAAAACAGAACAGTTGAGCCATTTTATTATATTTTCTGAAATGAGGGATAAGTACAAAGAGTGCTTAGAATGATAGCACCTTCGCCTGCTCTAGGCAAGTTGAAATTATCTCTTCCTCCTCCCTCAGAAACTCTTCTCAATCTCTGCTCTGCGATGCTCCTCTTCTGCGCAGCCCTACTGGAAATGTTGCTGCTGGCTGGAAAGGGACTGCAAGATAGGGTTGCTCTACTGCTCAGAAAATTCTGAAACTCAGACAGTGATCTCTCCTCCAAAAACCCAAAATAACCGGAGAAGGAATTCCGGAAAGGCTGACCCCGAAAATTCACCCTCTTGGGATGAGTATGCACTTCTACTGGGTACGCTCGCCTCTATGATGAAATGCTGGAAAGAAAGGCCTCCAAATATACGAGGAACTCAGTCATAGAAGGGTTTATCCCCTCACAACCTCCGAACTGAAATCTCACAAAGTTCCTCCTCCCCCGGAGCTTCTCTCCTCTATGATTGCGCAATCCTATGATGCCTGCATTGCCCTAGAGATGACTGCGTAATCCTGGTGGCTGACACATTGAAACTGCTCTCAAAAACTAACGGTGGGGCTCCTCTCCTTAGAGGGCACTCGAATTCCCTCGAGGACAAGGTTGGGATCTCTGCTCGGAGACACCCATGCAAGGTTACTTGGGAGCAGGAGCGGGAGCGCCATTTTCAAAAGCTCCCAGTCTGGAGCGTTTCGAGGAGTTTTTTTTTAAATATATATATATATATATATATATATTTTAATATTTTTAATATTTTTTATATTTTGATGTATATATGTCAACAAAAACATGTAGAATGATGAATTAGACATAAAAAACATAAAAACATAGATTGAATCATATAACATCAATCATCTAGAAGTTATAATCTTCATCAACCATGCCCACAAGTTGGAAACATACAACATATTGACTCTTGAGTCTCGCAAATCATCAATCTGAAGATTTCAAGCTTTCAAAATTCAATATATAACATTTATCATCATTGATATATATCATAATTTATTTATCATCATTGATTCATTGATTTCAAAATTCAATATATAACATTTATCATCATTGATTCATTGATCACCATATAACTTTCATAAAGCATCATATTCATAATTCATAATGACTTATAAACTTATAAATGCCAACTTCAAAGTTTCACCTTTCAAATTCAAACTTCAAACTTAAATTGTCATTAAATATGAAAGAGTCAAGTTTCAACTGTTCAACAGTTATAAAAGATAAAAACTACTAGAAAATAGAAAAGACTAGTAAACAACAAATCTATTTTATCTATTGGCTAGCCCCTTGCCACGCCCATGAGAAATGTCTAATTTGTGAGAATTACGAGGCAATGGTGGTCTTCTAGTACTCTCAGGAGTACCACGTCCATGACCATGACTAGAAGGTGGAGGGCAACGTTAGGATGTAGGTGGAGGTTGAATCTGCAAAGGAACAATAGTTGGATATCGAGCACTGGCACTGGCACCTGCACTGCTATTGGATGGTGGGACTAGCCCTATGTGTGGTGGTGCTGCTGATGCTTCATCATCATCTCTCAAAATTTCTGCTTCCAATTCTTCCGTATGTACAGTGTCGTCCTCCAAATTATCATCCTCTGGGTTGTTGTCCCAAACTTTATATGATTGATCCTCATATGCCTGATCACAATAATGACTCAACAACCTCAAGTTGTAATGCACATAAACCAAGCTTTCAGCTCGGTTTTCATTCAACCTGTTTCTTCTCACATTATGTATGAAGTTGTAGGTGCTCCAACACCTCTCTGCAGAAGAAGTATTCACAACTTGTGAGAGAACTTTTTTTGCAAACTTTGGCAAAATTCCCATGCCGCCATATGCTTCCCACCATGTGAGAGCATCAAATCTGTCTTTGTCTTCCATTGCATGGAAAGAACCAAAGTTACCAGTGAAACTGAAGTATCTTCCTAATTCAAGGCGCAATGTAGCACACTCCTCCCTGTTGGGGACCAACTTGTCTAATGCCTTCATGTATCCTGTTGTACCTCTGGATCTGTGTGAAGTTTGATCCTAACCCCACCTCTAGGTGCAAGTTGGCCCAACCAAGATGGAGAGTATTATTTTGGCATAAGGATATATGCCAAGGAATGTAGTGGAACATTGAGTTTATTCCACTATGCACACACACAATCATGAATCATTGCATATAAGTTGGGATCATTATCCTTAACAACATCTTTTATTTCACCCAACATGCTATCCATCTGCTCATAAACCTCCCCAATCACTGGTTTATCTGTATCTAAAAAACGAATCATGTGATAAATGGGCTTGGTGAAGTTTAAAATTTCCCTCACACATGCCCAAAACAAAGGGTCAAGGGCGGTCTCCTCCACATGTTCAAAACCTTGCCTATCAACTATTGTCGTTGCCCTGTCCTTTAATACCTGCCAGTGTGGGCTTGATACCATTGCAGCCAATGACTCTCTTACCTTCAAAAGGCGTCTGAAGGTGAGGTAATAGCTAGCAAATCTAGTCCTTGCTATCTTCAACAACTCCAATTTAGAGTGAGTACGGAAAAGGCCATGGGTATTGCTATGATTTGTAATAAAATTTATCATTTTTTTACCTCTCTTGTACAAATCACCAAGCCATTTGAATTGAGGTTGTTTGTTTTTAATGATATCATGCATCAAAAGGTTCATTGTGTGAACCAAAAACCCAGACCAAAATATGTTGGGGTATTTATCCTCAATAATTTCTCTTGTTGCCTTACATTTAGTAGCATTATCAGTGATGACTTGGATGACATTGTATGGCCTAGTATTTTCAATTATTTCAAGTAATGGTTCTGCAATGTTAATGTCGGTCTTGAATTTGTCTGAATAATCATATGATGAAAGGAATATTACACCACTAACCGACACAGCCAAAACACTTATCAATGGTTTTCCTGTTACATTGGTCCATCCATCATATACAATGGACACACCATGCTCATTCCAAGAAGTTGTCATTCTAGCCAAAGAGTTGCTTATTTTAGCTCTTTCATGATCAAGTCCCACGGTTCTGGCCTTGTCATACCCAGGGCTCTTGTATCCTTTGGGGGCATCATTAATGGCATAAACCATTTCATGCCAACAAGGTGAGCAAAGAACATTGAATGGCACCCCACATGTATATAGAAACCAGAAAATTTTTGAATCCACATCATTCCCACACCCTTCGTCAAGGAAATCGGATATGGTTCTACGCCTTGAGGAGGTGTTTGGTCCAAGTGTGCCTCCATATCCACTGCCATGGGTGGAAGTTGATGGACTTCTTTGTCCATGATTTGATGGACCTGATGGTGTATAAGAATCAATGAAACCCCTAGATCTTTTAGATCTCTGTAGGGCAGCCTCCTCTTCCTTTCTATATTTCTCTCTCTGTGTTGCTGGCACACTGACACAAATTTTGATTCCTAGATTTTTGTCTCCATCCCCTGGCATTTTCCCACAAAGTTACCTTCTGGCACAGGTGTATTAACCTGTGTATTCTTTATTGCAATGGGGGCAAAGAAATTTAGTGGTTCCACCACCTTTCCCTCCTTCCTACCTCTGAACATATTTCCACAAAGGTGTTTGACTTTGGTCTTGTCTAGTTGGGGTATCTGTGGCCTCATGTTCTCCACTCTCCCCTTCCTCCTCAACATACTCCTCCTCCTCTTCAAGATTTTCATCAAATCCACTATAGCCCACTTCTTCATCCTCCTCTTCTCTAATGGGCCTCTTTCTTCTACTCTCCAACACCATTATTACAAAGAAAGGAACCAACATGAAGAAAATACCTAGCCATATTGCCATGATGTTTCAAGTTTCTAGTCTGCAAAAAAAATGAAGGAATGCCAAATGGGAATGGGAAATGCAACATAGGAAAAAAACAATGCAATTTTTCACTTTTCAACACACTAGAATGCAACATTGAGAAAAAAAATCAAGTTTTCATTTTTGAACAATTTAAAAACAATTCCTAGCAAATAAAAAACTAGATTAGAAGACCTACCTCTTTCTTGCAATCCTCCTCTTGCAAACTTGCTCTCTCCTTGGCACTTCCGCTCTCCAACTCTCCAAATCGCTATGCTCCTCTTGCTCTCCAAATTGCTCTACTCCTCTTGCTCTCTCACTCTCAACTAAAACGATAAAAAAAAATGAGGGAGGTGGGATTTTTATTTACCCAACCCCCCTCCCTCCTTTCCAAAAAAAAATCAAAACTTGAAGCCAATTTTTTTTCTACGCGCCGGGGATCATTTTTCATGTCAGGGAGCATTCGCGAGCAAACGCTCCCCGACTGCTTCCCGCATTAAAAAAATGCTCCCGAAGCATTTTTTTAATGGGGGAAGTGCTCAGGGAACGTTCACTCCTGAGCTCTCCTTGAAAAGCTCTTGAAATGACAGGGAGCGTTTTTACAGGCTCGGAAGCGCACTCCCGAAAACGCTCCCCTCAGGAAGCATTTTCGAGAGCGCGCTTCTAAGCGCTCCCAAAAAGCTCTTGAACGAAGCGCATTTTGGGAGCGGGATTAAAGGGGGAGGAAGCTTCCCCGCAACCTTGCACCCGTGTGCTAAACAACACTGCAAACTCAGCTAAACAACTTAAGCGTGCTCTAGTCTTGACAGACAAAATCAGAAGATGTATGAATGAATGAGAAAGGTTGTCTTCATCCCATTTTTATGCTAGTGAACCTCCACATTCCTGTGGGTCCACTAATGATGCACTGTTCCTCTTGCCATGTTGTCCCCTAACTGCTCTGTGTTTCTTGTCCCACACTGCCTCTGCACTTTCCCAGCTGCCTCCTCTCCTACACTATCACTTGGCCTCATGGGTCCCACTTTGCCTTTTAATTATTCTGCTTAGTGACTTTAGGAAAGTGCTTTTATTCTAATGTAGTTATGGGTCCCCTCATCCCTTTATTTCCTGCTGAACTTTAGAAAGTCAAAAATTAATCAAAAATGAATACTCCAATCAGTTGTATGCTAATTGGGAATATTACAAAGATGATTTGAACCTTTTCTTCAAGGTTGAAAATGACAGGCCTCTCATTTTGGTGCTTTATGTAGACAATCTCTTTCTGACAGGTGAAAACCCTCTCATTGATCAATGCAGGAGGGATTTCACTTCTGAATTCGATATTAAGGGCCTAGGATTGATGCACTACTTCCTAGGCTTGGAGGTCTGGCAAAAGACAGGTGATATTTTCCTTTCTCAAGGAAAATACATTGTGAAGATACATGAAACATTTGGGATGGTGGACTACAAGTATGTGACTACTCCAATGGAACTCAACTTCAAGAATCTATTCAGAAGTGTTGTTGGGACCGATTTGGGAAATCCTTCCGAGTATCGTCAACTCATGGGGGCCCTGATGTTCTTGGTGAACTCCCATCCGGACATATGCTTCGTTGTGAATACATTGAATCAATTTATGGTCGAGCCTCATCACATACACTAGATTGTTGTGAAGAATCTTTTGAGATATCTCTAGGGCACAATCAACTATGGATTGAGATACACTGTCGAGAATCCATGGATATACTGATGCTGACTGGGTTGGTAGTGTGGTGGATCGTAAGAGCACATATGGATGTTGCTTCTCAGTAGGTTCTGCTTCCATATCCAGGATGAGCAGAAAGCAGACATCGTTTGCTTTGAGCACTGTCAAGGCCAAATACATTGCAGCTAGTATGGCCTGTTGTGAAGTTGTTTGGTTGAGTAATCTCTTTAGTGAATTGTTTGAGCATGTGTTGGATACCACCGTGATCGTCTGTGACAACCAAACTGGGACTCACCTTTCATAGAATCTCGTGTTCGACGACCCCTCCAAGCATATTGATATTAGGTACCACTTTATCCAGGATATGGTACAACAGGGAGCAGTAAGGCTCCATCACATTGGGACTGATGAGTAGTTTGCAGATATTCTCACGAAGCCCCTAGGGAAGGTCAAATTCTTAACCTTCCGTGAGAGACTTAGAGTCGTGGAAAGAATATCCTATGAGGGTCCCGCATGAGTTGGACATTGAGCTGAGTTGGACATTGAGCTCTGGGAGCTTCGAGGGGCTTGGGGGTACAGAGACCATAGGGTGAGTGGTTCACCTTCCCCTAGTGGTGCATTGTGTACAGGGTGAGTGGTTCACCTTCCCCTGTGATACCCATTTTGGTTGACATATGCATAGGATGAGTGGTTCAACGTCTCCTGTTGGTGCCCCAACATACATCCTACCCATGTAGTACGGGACTCATGGGAAGTACCTCTCATCTGGCCGATGAGTTGGGAAATGAGGATAGAGACCATAGCACTACCGATGGACGCATCGTGTACTATTGTACTCTCTGTGCTAAGATGCATGGTGTTCAACAACTTGATCTGGGATCAAGTCTGATTGAGGTTTTACCTCTAGACTGAATTGGGGTCAATGGAGAGTGGCAAGGTCTTGTGACTCACTCTCGATCAATTCTTTTTCATTATTTATTCATACCTCAGTAGAGCAGAGCAAGGATGACAGAGATGGTATAGGTTGACAGACGGACTTTGTTGATTTGTGGTAGCCTTGTATGTGCTCTAAGTCTCAATTTTTTTGGAGAGGCTTAGACACATGCATTACAGATAAGCCAGAATTTGTTTTGCGAAATTCCACCCAAAAATAATTTTATTTGATAAATTAATTATTTTTAATGATTTAAACCATGGGTGAAACTTCTAGAAAAATAAGATCAATTCTAAATGTAATCTTAGCCGTTGATTGGATTTCTAATCTCGGTCATTGAAGTCTCAACGAGAAGACTATAAAGGAAGGATTGAGTGTCATTTGTAAAATACACCAAAAGGATCAAGTGATTGAATTTTCTGAAGTGAGCAGTGCTCAAGACGAAAACCAGATCTAAGTGATTCTTCATTGCAGAGAGGGGCAGAGACAGTATCCAGAGAGAAATATTTCTCAGGCAGAGAATCATCAGCAGAGAAGGGCAGAGAGAGATCCAGCAGCTACTGTGCAAAGCCAGAGAGGCTGACACAAAACCACACAAGGATACGCAGAGGCTGCGCAGAGGGCCAAAGGAAATCTGAGGGTTTGCTAAAAGATTGATTTCAGAAGCCGGAAGTTGGGGTGTGGACCGGGGGGCAGAGATCGGAATTTATGTAGAGCAGATCGATTCAC
The DNA here is from genome assembly GCA_034641835.2 of Pinus albicaulis. Classification (NCBI taxonomy): domain Eukaryota; kingdom Viridiplantae; phylum Streptophyta; class Pinopsida; order Pinales; family Pinaceae; genus Pinus; species Pinus albicaulis. Next base: position 466,999,711 of record CM076583.1, on the reverse strand, counting down.
CAGTTGAGTGACGTGGTGCCTAGCAGGGTTGACGTTGGCACTGCGCAGAGGCAGCGTAGAGCTTGCTAGAGGCACATCATTCAGTGGTCGGATCAACCGAGATTTCCAGTGATAGGGTGAGGTAACCTCACTAATCCTTCTGTTAGTAATATTCTCTGTAACTGAATTGTCAGAAGGGACATTTAGAGATGTATTCAGAATTTACAGCTGCTTAATAATATCACCCTTAGACCTGTTGCACCAATTTTCCCGCATTGGGTTTTTCTGGGGATGTTTGTCCAAAAATAACGATGTCCTGTGTGTGTTATTTCTCTTACTCAGTTTCTATTTTCACATATAATTTAAGTGAAGGCTTCTTTAGTAACTACTTCAATGTTTTCAAAAGTAATCTCCAAAAATAACTTGTTATATCTAATTTAAAAGTAGGACAAGTAGTTCAGTTTGTTGCAATAGGATTCCAGATCTAGGACTTGGAATTTTCACATGGTATCAGAACATTGAGTGTGGAACAGGAAGAGAAGATCCCACGCTGAGAAGGATTTCGAATAGTTGTAGAAAGCAGTAGTTCGAATCCCTAGAGGGACTGCGCAGTCTAGGCCTAGAGGGCTGAAATATTCGGGAAAGTCTCTCTCTGAGTGGGTCGACAGAGGGGAAGGGCTTCTAGATCGGAATTTTTCCGAGCTAGAGGGAGCAGCGTAGAGCTGGTGGGACATAGTTTTTTGCAAGCATAATTTGTTTTGCCGGGAAGAAATTCGTCAGAAGAGGAAGCAGCAACACAGTGAGGGAATTTTCTTCCTCAGGAAGTTCCCAGCCGAGGAATTTCATTTTTCCAAGATCTGAGCAGTATATTCGGGCAGCAAATCTACAAACTCCAAAAGGAGTGTGTAAGCCTATCCAATGTTGCGCAGAGGGGGAAGAAGAGGAGAATATTCGACATTTTCTTGACGGCCATGGCAGCTCATGGGCTTAGAGGTTAGGACCGGTTCGAGGGAGCCTCCAACTATGTGATCTGGAAGGCAAGAATAACATCATGCCTTCTAGATGGGTACGATCTCAAGGTTTTCATGATGAATACAGTAGTTGTCCCTACAGATCTAGATCATCTGAAGAAGTATATGATTGATATGGAAAAGGCCAAAATTTTTCTCTTTGACGGAGTCAAGGATCACATAATGTCCCATATAGCTGGCAAAGACACAACCAGGAAGATGTGGGAAGCTTTGGCAGCGCTGTATTAAGGCTCTTTAGAAAAACAAAAGATGTACTTAGAGCAGAAACTGAGGATGATGCAGATGCAGAAAGGGGAGCGTATTGTCTTGTCAAAACCTCAGGAAATCCATGATCAGCTAGCAACAATGGGGGCCACCCTTCTCCTACAACAATGGTGATATTGGCTCTTAACGCAATCTCTGAAGAATGGTAGGTGTTTTTCTAGAGCATCCTGGGCAACGCCACCTTTCTGGGCTGGGAAGAGATGTGGGTTGCTCTTCAACAAGAAGAGATAAGGAGGGACCTGGTCAAGTGTAAACTTGTCGACAGCAGTGGCAGTGGATCTAAGTTGAAGCAGAAGGAGGATGAAAATGCAGCCCTCACATCCAAAGGGAAGCAGGAGAAACGGAGACATAAGAAAGATGTCTCAAAGATAAAGTGCTTCAAGTGTGGTGAACTTGGTCACTACACTACCCAGTGTCCTTTGAAGAAAAAGGACAAGGACAAGAAGCACGATCCGAAGGCTGCGATCGCGAAGATCGATGAGGATGAGTATACCATGAGTGCCCATGCATCTCCAGGAGGGATATGGGGCAACATTGAGCTGTAAATTCGCAATAACTTCAGTTGGGCAGGATTCTTGAGGAGTCCACCTCTCGGATCAGAACCTTGCTACATGTGCCCAAGATCAGCAGTAGTAGGTTGGAGGAGCTTTTAGTCGGTGTAGAGGAGTGTAAAAACGACAGATGCAGTGGTTAGCAACGCTAAATCTGAACAATGCGGAGCAGAGTTGTAGCAGCACAGAGGGGCGCAGTGCACATCAGCAGCATCGCAGTGTTTCAGAGGGACAATGTGGGTCTAGCAGCAGTCTGAGTTTTAGCATCGAGATGCATCCTGAACAGTTGTTCAGATTCATGGATGTTTTGCTTCTCTCAGCAGGTGAGTTGTAGTGCAGTGTTAACAGTGGCAATGTTAGCAAGAGATGCAACATTTGAGAGGGAGTTGTAGTACAAATGCAGTGTTGACGTGGCAGGGTCAGCAGCAGTATAGTTGCAGCAGCAACGCAGTGTTGGTGGACAACATGTCAAACATCAGCAGCGCAAAAGGAGATGCTTCAGAGTCAGAACAATGTGCAACAGGGCATATTTGTTAAAGCACATTCCTCACTAAGATGGAGTGTTGATTTGGGGTAACATCAGATGTGCTCTAAGTCTCAAATTTTGTGGAGAGGATTAGAAACATGAATTACAGATAACCCATAAATGTTTTTGGGAAATTCCACCTAGAAACAGTTTTATTTGATAAATTAATTATTTTTAATGAGGACCCTAAGTCTAACTTAGGAAATTAAAATAATTAATGGGTATTAATTTAAACTGTGGGTTAAACTTCTATAAAAAATAGATCAAGTCTAAATTTAATCTTAGCTGTTGAGTGGAGATCTAATCTTGGTCGTTGAAGTCTCAACGAGAAGACTATAAAGGAAGGCTTGAGTGTCATTTGTAAAATACACCGAAAGGATCAAGTGATCAAATTTTCTAAAGTGAGCAGTGCTCAAGACGAAAACTGGATCTAAGTGATTTTTCATTGCAGAGAGGGCAGAGACAGTATCCATAGAGAAATATTTCTCAGGCGGAGAATCATCAGCATCGAAGGGTAGAGAGAGATCTAGCAGCTACTGCGTAGAGCTAGAGAGGCTAACGCAGAGCCACACAAGTCTACACAGAGGCTGCGCAGAGGGCCAGAAGAAATCTAAGTGTTTGCTGAAAGATCGATTTCAAAAGCCGAAAGTCGGGGTGTGAGACCGAGGGGTAGAGATCAGAATTTTTGTAGAGCAAATCGATTCATCATCTTAGTGACGTAGTGCCCGGCAGGGTTGACGCTGGGACTGCGCAGTGACTACGCAGAGGTAGCGCAGAGCCTTCCAAAGGCACATCATTTAGTGGTTAGATCAGTTGGGATTTCTAGTGATAGGGTGAGGTAACCTCACTAATATTTCTGTCAGTCATATTCTCTATAACTGAATTTTCCGAAGGGACATTCAGAGATGTATTTAGAATTTACTATTGCTTAATAATAAAACCCTCAGATTTGCAGCACCGTTTTTCCCGCATTGGATTTTTCCGAGGACGTTTTTCCAAAAATAACGGTGTCCAGTGTGTGTTATTTCTCTTGCTTAGCTTACTGTTTTCACATATAATTTAAGTAAGTGAAGGTTTCTTTAGTAACTGCTTCAATTTTTTCAAAATTAATCTGAAAATTAACTTTTTAAATCTAATTTACAAGTAGGAGAAGTAGTTCAGTTTGTTGCAGTAGGATTCTAGATCTAGGACTTGGAATTTTCACAGACTTCTCCCTAGTTGAGAGGGAGTGTTAAAATTGGAAACTAGGGCCAAACTTTACATTAGACAACTCATATGATGGAGATTATAATTTTATTGGATTCCTGTTTTCGAGAGGTGTAAGATTGATCTAAAGATCATCTTGTTTGGACAAGTAGAAGTGTGATTTTGAATTTATTATTCACCCATGTAAATTGTCAAGTTTGGCCTTAGTCAAATGTAGGCTCATGAAGCCCAACAGTTGTGTCTCCTCACCCTCTACAAATTGTATATAGGAGTGACCCTCTCCTTGTTTGGACATCACTCACTCATCACACATGTCTCTCTCCTCTCCTTATTGGTTCGTACAGCTTGAAGCAGCTCTCTACCTCACACATGTGAAAACAGGAGGACGAAATTGCAAGGTTGGATTGCAGTCCGAATTGCATGAAACAGACCAACGTTGACCATAGGTCAAAACACCTCTGTTGACTTCGGTTTTTGGGAAGAAAATTCGTTTTTGGAAGTCCATATTTATTGGAATTGTTTTCGAGGCATTTGGAATTGTTTGACCAGGGTTGACTTCAATGTTGACTTCAAGTTTGACCATAGATTTTACAACAACATTTGAATGGGTTTGACTAGACTGTTTTGGGTTGACTTTGACCCTCTTGGAAGGCCAAATTGGATTGTTGTTAACTGAGATGCTTGGAGGACATTTTGGAGCCACTTTGAACAACATTGACTTTCTAGTTGGGGTTGTAGTTGACTGTTGTTGACTACTGATTTTGACATAACTGTTTTGGGCAAGTTATTTTGATATTTGTACTCTCTCTCTCTGTTGAACTATTGAAGAATAATAAGAAGAATTTGATCAAAGGGTTTTCCTCACATTGTGGTTTTTCCCTGGCATCCACCAAATATTGTGTCCTCTTGTCTTGGCTTGTCTTCTGCAGTTTTTTTTATGTTCTATCTACATTTATTATCAATGTGATTAAGATAATTTGATTGCTAAATTCGAAATTGGTATTGGGATAATAAGGAATATTGAAATAAATTTTGCTTAAGCATAGAACATACCATAGTTATCTAAAATTAACAAGACCAATCTCACACCCATAACCATCTATCACCGACAAACAGATGGGTAGACCAAAATTGTGAACAAGTGGCTGGAGGGGTACCTACGCAACTATGTGATGGGACAACAAAAAGCGTGGGTGAAGTGGCTTCATCTACGAGAGTTCTGCTACAACACCACTTATCATATGTGGATTTGTATTCCCCTTTCCAAGCACTTTATGGATATGATGCACTTTATTTTTCTGACATGATATTTGGAGACAACAAGGCGCTAGGGGAAAAGTATTGGGTTCGAGAGAGCCAAGAGATCCTCAGGGATCTCAAGGATAATTTGCAGGTGGCACAGAATCAACAAAAAATGTACGCTGACAGGCACAGGGTGGAGAGGTAGTTTGAGGTGGGGGACATGGTCTACCTATGCTTGCAGCCCTACAGACAGTCTTCGCTGAAGCAAAAGGGGGAAGATAAACTTCGTCTACGATTTTATGGGTTGTATAGGGTGTGAAAATTCTACTGAAGTATCATGGTTTATTTGTCCTACTTGATTTAAATCAGTGTTGCGAACATCTCGATAACATCCTGATTTTATCTCAAAATCACGATTTTTTGGCCTAGCCGATGTTTGCCGATTTTTTAAAATATTTGTATGGTATCTTAATTTTGCCGATGTTTGCCGATTTTTACCGATAGTTTCCCGATTTTTTCGTTTTCTGAACACTTGCCGATTTTATCCCGATGGCGATGCTCGCAACATTGATTTAAATTATTACAAGTTATTTTCAGAAATTAGATTCAGAAAATACCGAAATAAACACAACTTCAGTCTACACATGCAGATTATTTACTGAATAATACGCTCATCCAACAAAGTGACACATGGATTTTTGGACATAAGTCCCCGGAAAAACCCAATGTGGAAAAATCGGTGCATCAAATATGAGGATTTATTTTATTTAGTAAATTCTTAGTACAGTAAATCTGGGTTCCAGATCTCGAAAATCTGACAGATAATAAAATAAATCAAATCTGCAGCTAACCTGTAGATCTAGGACCAAATATCTGACTGATCCACACCCTCAAACAGTTACAAGACTCAGCCCAGATCTAGCCCTAGAAACCCCAACGCTGCTCCTGAAGCCCCAGCGTCAGCCTTGCTAGCCTCAGAATGCCACTGCGCTGCCCAGAGAGGCACTGTGTAACCCCTGAGAGGGTGACGCAGGCCTTACGCTTGCCCTGGAGACCCTCTGCCTAATTTCTGAAGCCCTCTTGAGCCTCTGCACTGTCCTGTGTAGCTGTTGCTTTGCTTCTCTGCGCTCTCCTTGTTGTTGCTCCTCTGTGTCTTACTAAATCTTGGCTCTGGAATCAGATCATTCCCTTAGCCAATACTACCCCTCCCTGCAGAAAAATTCCTCCAGAAATTCTTAGCAAACCCTGCCCTAGAATTCCAGATCTATTTCTCAGCTATGCCTCTGTGTGTGTCTCCAACTGACCCTCAAGCCTTTCTCTTATAATTTTTCATTCATCTCATCAACGACCGAGATTAAAGCATTCATCAACGCCTGAGATTAAAATACTGTTTGATCCGTGTATTTTAGAACATCTCCGCACATGCATTAATTAATTCACTTTAATTATTTAATTTTCCTAAGTTTAGACTTAGGAAATACATTAAAATAATTAATTGTTTGAATAACTTGAACACCAACTGAAATTTCTCAAAACACTTTTTGGGTTTTGGATTTCAAGTGTGTCCTAGCCCCTCCATAAAATTTCAGGGCTAGAGCACACCCAATGCTACACCAACTATAAAAAATGTCAACACTCCCTCTTAGCACGAAGTGTGCTCTAGTAATGAATTCACATCATGCACTACAAGATTTTGAAGTTGGATTTTGTGTTGCTCATGCTTGGCCTGCTACCCTCCATCCACTACACTGCTGCTTTCTGTACTACTGTCGATGCCACTGCCACATATGTATTGCAGCTCCCTCTCAAATTGTTGCATCATGTTGCCCATAGCACTGCCATTGCTAACTTGTTGCACTGCAACTCAATTGCCAAGAAGTAGGCAACTAAAGGACTTCTTCCCAACTGTTTGACAGATAAGTCAGGCTTCCAACCATTACTGAAGCTCCCTGGATGTTGATTCACACTATCCTCCTGGAGGCATTGTTATGTTGCAACACTGCACTGCATGAGCCCAGCCTCTCTGCATTGCTGAAGTCACATCAGCCCCTCTGCGCTGCTGCCTCCACGCTGCTCCCTATTCAGCTCTTCAGCTCTCCCTTCTGCTTCATTGTGACCTTCTGCAACCATCTCACGACTCATCCTGTTACCGTCTTGACTCTTAAGGCTCCCGTAGCTCGTATGTGATCCAAGAGTAGGGTTGACTCAAGGATCCTGCCACTATCTGTAGATTCTCTATAGATGCATGTGATCTAGATCTTAGAGGGAAGCCCCAAGATATAAAAGGTTTAAATGGATCTCACAAGATCTGCAAAATTAGAATGCCAGAAAAAAAAAAAGAGAACGCACAACAAATAAAACTACAAAGAAACTTGTTTTATTAAAATAGAGAATAGTTGTAGAAGCTACATTGTGGCAGACAATCTATCCTTCTACAAAGAGAGGCTTGTTAGTTATAGCCTTTTTTTGAGTTACAATACCATGGGTAGATACCATAGGTGGATACCATGGGTCAATACCATGAGTAGATACCACTTAAAATACCATGGGTAAATTCCATGTGTGGATGAATACCATGGGTGGATACATACCATGGGTAAATGAATATCATGGATGTATGTCAATTACAATACCATAGGCGAATAAATACCATGGGTCAATGCCATTTACAATAACATGGGTAAATTCCATGGGTGGATGTCATTTTCCATTCGGATCATTCCTCCCTCCTTAAGAAGTAATGGTCCCCATTGCGTGAAGTTACCTCCTGAGAAGCCTTTTTTGAATATGAAGAGCCACCGAAGAGAAGGGTTTTGTGTATTTAATCCATAACCATGATGAACGAAGATCTGAGGATAGAGATACCCTGTAATGCTTATGACCAACTGTGAAATTGACAGTGTGCGGTCTAGCAAATGGACTTCGATGAAGTGTGGGTTTGTGGATGACCCAGAACCATAGAAAACGAAGATCCGAGGATAGAGATACCCTGTAATGCTTGTGACCAAATGTGATACTAACAGTGTGCGATCTAGCAAATGGACTTCGATGAGAAGGATTTTGTGCGATTGACCCATAACCGTGATGATGATTGTTGATGAAGTAGCAGGTGCCTACATAACTTGGGGTGGGAGGGCACATCTCCAAATAACCCAAGCTGAATACTGTTATGCTGAAATTGATGAATGTGAAGCAGGTGCCTACTAAAGCGGGTTGGGAGGGCACGTCTCTAAAGGGAACCCGCTCCGAATGCTGCTCCAGATTTAAAATGAGCATAACTCGGTCAATATAGCTCGGAATATTTATTATAACCTGTTTTTGGAAATGGAATGATCATTCTGCATCTTCTCATGTGTTTGAAATCTCTATATGGAAACTCGAGACCCTCAGATTCGTGTAGGAACTGTCCCGCCATGACAAAATTTCTGAAAAAAAACAATGATTTTAAATCAACGATAACTCCGTCGTGCGGACTCCGATTCGACCAATTTTTTTTTTTTAAATCACGTAATTTTTCAAGAGGAACTCAGATATGTAACCATTTATTTGAAATGTCCCACTTAAAACTGCAATAAATGACGGGAGAGACGCTGTCCATGAATTGTCGTCAGAAAAATTGTTGCAACATCGATGATTTTGAATGAGCGATATCTCCTTCATCCAAACTCCAATTCGGCCAATTTGTTTTTTGAATTTGGGTATTTTGTCGCAAGGAATTCAGATCTGGTCTTTGTTTTTGTAAATTTTTCACCAAAAGTTTCAGATCTGATCTTCAAACTCGCCGCCCAAAAAATTCATGGAGTTTGCTGAAGATGGCTGCAAAACTTTGAAACTGAAATATGCTTCAAACCCTCATTCCCATGGATTCGTAACCTGAATCTGATACCACTAATCTGGATCTTGGAGGGAGGCCCCAAGATCTAAAAGGTTGAAATGGATCTCACAAGATCTGCAAAATTAGAATGCCAGAAAAAAAGAGAACGCACAACAAATAAAACTACAAAGAAAATTGTTTTATTAAAACAGTAAATAGTTGTAGAAGCTACATTTTGGCAGACAATCTGTCCTTTTACAAAGAAAGGCTTGTTAGTTATAGTCTTTTTTTGAGTTACAATACCATGGGTAGATAACATAGGTGGATACCATGGGTCAATAGCATGGGTAAATTCCATGTGTGGATGAATACCATGGGTGGATACATACCATGGGTGAATGAATATCATGGATAGATGTCAATTACAATACCATAGATGAATAAATACCATGGGTCAATGCCATTTACAATAACATGGGTAAATTCCATGGGTGGATGCCACATTCGGATCACCATGTCACCCCACCTCTTCTCTCGAGGTGCATGAGAACTCATGGCTACATCATCATCAGAGCCATCATCCTTTACTACTGCAGCCTTAGAATCAGAAGATCCTTTGTCCTTCTTCTTAAGAAAAGTGTTGGTGAAGTGTCCAAGATCGCCACAATTAAAGCACCGGACCTTGGAAATGTCCTTCTTCTTCTTCCCTTGCTACTTCTTTTCCCTTGATGCAAGGGCTGCATCATCCTCCTCCTCTTTTACTTCGGATTTTCCACTTCCACCACTGATATTATTCCGCTTAGTGATCCTCCTAATCTCCTCTTGGTGGAGGATAGCCCACATGTCAGCCCAAGATGGTAACGTTGCCCTTCCCAGAATGCTCTGGACAAACGTTTCCAATATTCCGAGACTGCATTCAGAGCATTACTCACTAAGAGCCCCTCATCTGGAGTAGCACCAATGCCAACTAGCTAATCTCGGATAGCTTAAAGTCTGAAGAGGAATGGATCTATCTCTTCACCCTTCATCATTTGGAACAACCGCATTTGATTCTCCAGAAGAATCCTCCGTTGGACGGAGCCTCCTTGGTACATCGTGTCCAAGGCTACCCACATGTCATTTGTTGTATTATTTCTAGCAATATGAGGAATAACGTGGTCCTTGACTCCGTCTATGATCAAACACTAAGTTCGCGCTCGATTTTCTTCATACTTCTTCAGAGGATCTGCATCGGTTGGTACAACAATAACCTTCTCTACATGATCTTTGAGACCATACTCATCCAGAACTGAAAGGATTTTGGCCCTCCATATAACATAGTTTGACATGCCATCCAATCTATCTTGATCCCTTAGTCCATATCGAGCCATCTTGCTCAAATCAGACAAAAACAATACTTCTTCCCCCTTTGGATCTGGGTTTCTTGGTGACTAGAAATCCTCTAGTCACTGCTTCTGTTGAAGACTAATTTCCCTCCTGGAAATATTTCACCCAAACACAATCAGACAACACTCTCCAATCCTCCTAATCGAATCTCAGATCTGTTGAGTAGCTGTCTTCCTCCCGCCTTTGTTGACTTAGCTAGGCACAATTATGCACGTGCAGAATCTCTACCCGACCAACACTACTGAATATTTGAAGCACTGCTTCTGGATCTTGTAAAAACTCTTCTGCAACTGGAGAAACAACTGGACTGCGTCTCACTCACTGGCCCAGCGTAGCCTCAACGCTGCTCAGAAGTGGACTACATAACCCCAGACTGGGTGACGCAGTCCTTACGTTGACCTGTGAAGGGTCTGTGTAACCCTGATGGCCTTCAGCAGCTTCAACATTGTCCTCTTCTGGATCTGTGTTCTCCTGTTGTCAAGATGCCCTTTCCGGATTTGTTGCTTATTTTGCCACTCTGCAAAGAAAAAAGAAAAAAAAAATCAGTTGATTGTTGGAGATTTAGCTTGATCTGCTATAGCTCTAATACCATGTGAAAATTCTACTGAAGTATCATGGTTTATTTCTCCTACTTGATTTAAATTATTACAAGTTATTTTCAAAAATTAGATTCAGAAAATACCGAAATAAACACAACTTCAGTCTACACATGCAGATCATTTATAGAATAATATGCTCACCCAACAAAGTGACACATAGATTTTTGAACATAAGTCCCCAGAAAAACCCAAAGCGGGAAAACTGGTGCAGTAGATATGAGGGTTTATTTTATTAAATAGATTTCGAGTGCAATAAATCTGGGTTCCAGATCTGGAAAACCCGACAGAGAATAAAAGAAATCAAATCTGCAGCTAAAATGTAGATCTAGGACCAAATATCTGACTGATCCACACCCTCAAATGAGATTTACAAGACTAAACCCGGATCTGGCCCTAGAAACCCCAGTGCTGCCCCTGAAGCCCAAGCGTCAGCCCTTTTAGCGTCAGAATGCCACTGCATTACCCAGAGAGGGACTGCGTAACCCTTGAGAGGGTGACGCAAGCCTTACGCTAGCCCTGGAGACCCTCTGCATAATTTCTAAAGGCCTTTTGAGCCTCTGCGCTGTCCTACGTAGCGGCTGCACAACACCTGCGTAGTTGTTGCTTTGCTTCTCTGCGTTGTCCTTGTTTCTTCTCCTCTGCCTCTTACTAACTCTTGGCTCTGGAATCTGATCATTCCCTTAGCCAATACTACCCCTCACTACAGAAAAATTCCTCAATAAATTCTTAGCAAACCCTACCCTAGAATTCCAGATCTATTTCTCAGCTCTGCCTCTGTGTGTGTCTCAAACTGACCCTCAAGCCTTTCTCTTATACTTTTTCATTCATCTCATCAACGACCGAGATTAAAACATTCATCAACGGCCGAGATTAAAATACTAATTGATCTGTGTCTTTTAGAACATTTTAGCACATGTGTTAATTAATTCACTTTAATTATTTAATTTTCCTTAAGTTTAGACTTAGGAAATACATTAAAATAATTAACTATTTGAATAGCTTGAACACCAACTGAAATTTCTCAAAACACTTTTTGGGTTTTGGAGTTCAAGTGTGTCCTAGCCCCTCCACAAAATTTCAGGGCTAGATCACACCCGATGCTACACCAACGGATGCAGGGGCATTAGGCCCAAGACGATATTTTGTATATAAATAAACATAGGGGGTCTCTTGTTTTAAATTCCCTATGTAATTATTTTCATTTGAGTAACTTTAATTAAATCTGGAGAAAATTGTAACTGCCCGAATGATTAATGGGCACCTAAAGAGATAGTCAGTTTCGGAAGTTAGGCTAATTTTAGGATTCCGAGAGTCATCAGGGAAGCTGAATCGATTGATTCCTAATTTGCATAAAAATAAAATCCCTGTGACAGAGTCGATAGACAAAAAAAAAAGACTGTATATAGACCTGCATAGGCTGTGTGATGCTGTAAGGAAGAAGGTTGTGAAGTTGAAGACCTGGCTGAGATAGGTATTTTGTAAGTAACTTCACTGTGTAAATGAAGAAACTATTCTAGCATTATCTGTGCATTCATTGGATTGTTCTTATGTGTGAAAATGCCTTAATTAACATATATGAGTAGGACTCTAAAATTTGGTTGAGAGTCTACCTGCATATTTACATGTTACAACATGTGTTAAGGTTAATGACAGCGATTTGAATTAAGCGCCTGCTATGTGAGGAAGAGTTCAATTCTTGTAAGATTCCTGAATCATATGCATTTTGTGTCAATCTAAATGGGCCTTGCATTTCATAAGAATTTCATACAAACAGTGTGGTAATGTCAACGAATAGGCCAACGTAATACCGTGGAGCTGTTAGATCGGTCGAGAGGCGGAGCAGTGAGGGTGATGCCCGTGGTTTGAACCGAAAGAGTTGGGGCAAAATCATGTAAAGATCATGTGTTGGATAAACTGTGTGTAACAAGGAGCAACAGAGTTTATAATGCGGAGAACCCCTATTGAATGAACCACAATGGAACCTGAAGCATGGAAGTAACAGAACCAAGAGGTGAGAGCGGAACCACGAAGGAATGAACAGTAATGGCGGGTTCAGGAGGCGAAACCATGGATTTCGCTTTAATCTGAAACGGTAAGCTGTATTCCCAATTTGAACGCGATATATGCTATAGGCTGACACGTGGCCTTAAGCGGGTCGGAGAAACCGTTCTCATCGCAAATTAACGATCGTGCAATTGACTCGCGCAATATCCAGTTTGGATCGTTGGATCGTCAAGGCCAGTGCAACATTCCATCAGCCGTTGGATGGGCAAGGAATGTTAACTGGTTGACGGGCCCACATGTATTGTGTTAATCGCTGGCGTAAATCTTAATGGGTTCAGGGTCAAAACCTTGTGGACCGAGATGTATTTATAGACCATAGTTGTAAGTCACACAAGCCGTGGTATGACAATGGTAATTGGGCTCAATTACGATGTGGAAAGAGGTCGTGTTTCATAATAAGTTCAACCTTAGTTGGAGTATCCATATGGGTTACGTTTGTGATTGGAGGTTTTAATATAATTGGAGTGGGCGCAATGCCTTGGTGATTAATTAACCAAGGTCTACAGTATGATCTTGTGAAACTCAGAAATTACAAACAGTGCGTGAGCTCAAGGAAGTGTTGAAGGTTTTCATTATTTGTTTGGGTTAAAAAGATTAAAGTGAAGAGGCATTTAAGTTTCAATTGGGTCGAATAAACATTCAGGTCAGAGAGTACATATGGTGATTGATATGTGATGATCATTATCAATGGGTTTGTTATAATTTCGTCAGGTTGAACTCCCATGACATAAGGGACTTGGAATTAATATCTCAAATCTCAGAGATTTGAGATATTAACGCTCTCAGATTTAAGTGTTTAATTTTCCAGGCCCAGAAACAAGAACATGTTGAGTTTGCCCAAATTGTGAAGTTGATTGGGCAATAAAATTTTGAAGAACCGGGACTGTGGGTTTTACCCCCATCAAGTGGTATTAGAGCTAGAATTTAATTAGCTCTTTGAAAATTTTATTTTGAAATGCACATGTATTGAACAGTGAGAAAGTTGGGTTTTAAATCTTTTTAACAGAGTTGCAGATTTGATTAAGTATGCAGTGAAGGTTGATAGCCTAGATGTGCAGAATCTGGAGGTGAAGAAAAAAGCAGTCTTGAAGTTTGCAGCAGATAAAGATGCAGTGCAGGTGAGAAAAGAAGCAAGATCATTCAGGGATCTTGAGAGGTGAGTTTATGAGCCTATTTGAACTCTGGTTAGAAGATATTGTTTGTAGAATGCAGAGTGCAAGCAATTGAGGAATCTCAGCAGAAGCAGATCACTGCTTTGAGAGAATTGATAAGAAGAAGTCCAGCAAGGGATTCTGAGTGCAGAAAGAGTGTGGCAAAACCTGGAATATTCCCAACTGAGGTTGGATGAAGGAAGAAAAGAGATGTTCTTGAGAGAAGTTGCAGAGTGAAGCCTAGAGAGCAGAAGAGAGTGCTTAGAAGGTTCCAGAGAGAGTGAACCAGTACTTTCCAAAAGCTGGATCCAGAGGAAGGGATTGGTGAGGTAAGTTGCAGCAAGAGAGCTTGTTGTTGCAGAGGCTTAGTGCAGCTTGTGAGTAAAGAACTCCTGGAAGAGAGGATGGCTACTGACAGCCACAACAGAGAGTGCAGAGGTTCTGAGAGAGGCCACAGCAGAAGAGTGGCGGAAGAGACTCACTGATGAAGAATATTGGAAAGAGATAGTTGAGATCAGTAGGCATCTTTATGAACTGGAGAAGATTATAGAAGAAAACCAGAGAGGTGCTTGGCTCATGAAGAAGAAGGTAAAGTGGCAGAGGCCACAAAGGAAAAAGGAGAAAATGAGAAATGCTCAGCTGAAGGAGTAAATACTCAGGATGATTGAGTATTTGGAGAAGGACTTGGAGACTGAAGCTTCAAGTGGGACCAAGGGGTCCAAGAGCCTTACATCTTACACCTTTTGTATGTTTTCAGGAACAGCATGTGAGAGAGAACAAACTGCTGATGTTGTCACTGAGGAAGAAAATGGAGCAGCTACATGTTTTGAAGATTTCCATGCACAGTTGGAGAAACATTCTTCTTTCCCACATGTTGGAAGCAGAGGAGATTTGGCTTATGATGATGGCCAGGAGATGGAAGTTGGACAGCTTGAAGAAATTTAAGAAGAGACTCTTGAATAATCTTTGAGGTGTATAGAAGACTTGGGACATCAAGAAGATTTGGTGATCAAGTCATCAAATGAGACCATGAGGTCTTGTGTTTTTACAACTGACAAGTTGTGTGTGAATGCGGGTATTGATGAAGACCGCCCATATGATGAAGCTATGTTAAAAGAAGTTGACTATTGCCAAGTAAAGTATGATGAGTATCTTTCAGATGAAGAGCAGATTGAATTATTGCAGCAGAAGGAATTCACTAATTCCTTGTTTTATAGAAGAGATTGTTTCAATGAGGTTGGTGATGGTGAGTTTGTCATTAATAATGATAATGACAGAATATTTTTATTAAATGGCCAAATGAAGAGTGATGGACAGATAGCTAAAGTTTTTGCAGAGATAGGAAATCAGAATTCTATTCTGATGAAGGCTGAGGAGATAGTGACAGCAGAAGATAGTAAAGATTGTGAAGATGTTTTCTCAGATGAGATGCCAGGATTGTGGCATGAGCAGAGGATAGAACCACAGAGAGAAAGTGTTCAGATTGTAAGGGCGGAGCTGGATGAGAAAGTTCATTTTTATCAACTAGACCAGAGAGACATCCTTGCAGAGGATGATGCAGAAGGGAGACTAGCTAATAGTCTCAAGAATTGTTTGAAGAGTTGGAATCAGCATATTGATGTGCTGATGGAGATGGAGAGAATTATAGGACAGCATGCTGAGATGCTGGCAGAGCAGAGAAAGGCACTGAGGCCTTGTGAGTTTGATTCTAACAATTGTTTGATGAATGCAGATCCTGTTGATGATGGAGATAAATTGGCAGCATTGGGCAGCCAATTGAAGGTGGAAGAGAATTCTGTGGAAATGTTTGAGTCATGGAATGGAGAAATTGAGTTGCTGGAGAATATGATGGATCAGCAGGATCCTGTTTGAGAGAGGAAACCTCAATTTCAGAATTGGGGATTGCAGAATGTGAAGACACAATGGGATGAGGATAGAGAAGAATTGGCTTGTTCGAATAGCCAAGAGAAGATTGGGGAGAAGGCTGTATGGCAGACTGTTGGGGCTGCTACAGCAGTGGAGAACCAGATTTTCACTCTGACAAAAGATGAAAATGCAAATCTGGAAGAGCTTGAAGTAAATCAAGAAGAAGGAAGGAAATTTCTGAAGATTTCCAAGACAGAAGAAGAAGATGCTGGAACTGAGTTGCAGCATAGTGAAGATTTGTTTGGCCAAAGGAGATGGCGAGAATGTTTGTAGAAAACATCCAGAGAAGAGAGTGAAATGCCAGAACAACAGCTACTTGGAGTGTTGCTGGAGAGAATGTTGAAGCAACAAGCTGAAGTGTTGCCAACAGAGGAGCAAGAATTTTACTGTTGCAGAGAGGGAATGGATGATTGGGTGGCAAATAGGGCAGCAGTAAGGACTAAAGAAATAAGAATGCAGCAAACAGAGGTAAGAGTCTGGCAGTCAGAGGAAGGATTAAACAAAGAAATAGCATTGATGAGAAATTTGATGCAGAAGATGCCTCAGAAAGGGACAGTAGCAAGAAAGCTGAAAAACAACAGCAACAAGAAGAAGACAGTCACATACTGTGAGGGCATAGAAAGTGCAAAGATGCAGACCAAGATATGGAAGCCAGGAGGAATGCGAAAGAAGAACATTGCAACAGATGGCTAGTTGCAGAACAAGGTGTGGGATCCAGGCAAACAAAGACGAAAACCATGATCAGGAGATCATGAACGATTTTAACCTGGGGAGTCTGATGCAGGGGCATTAGGCCCAAGACGATATTTTGTATATAAATAAACATAGGGGGTCTCTTGTTTTAAATTCCCTATGTAATTATTTTCATTTGAGTAATTTTAATTAAATCTGGAGAAAATTGTAACTGCCCGAATGATTAATGGGCACCTGAAGAGATAGTCATTTTCAGAAGTTAGGATAATTTTAGGATTCCGAGAGTCATCAGGGAAGCTAAATCGATTGATTCCTAATTTGCATAAAAATAAAATCCCTGTGACAGAGTCGATAGACAAAAAAAAAGACTGTATAGAAACCTGCATAGGCTGTGTGATGCTGTAAGGAAGAAGGTCGTGGAGTTGAAGACCTGGCTGAGATAGGTATTTTGTAAGTAACTTCACTGTGTAAATGAAGAAATTGTTCCAGCATTATCTGTGCATTCGTTGGATTGTTCTTGTGTGTGAAAATGCCTTAATTAACATATATGAGTAGGACTCTGAAATGTGGTTGAGATTCTGCCTGCATATTTACATGTTAGAACCTGTGTTAAGGTTAATGACAACGATTTGAATTAAGCACCTGCTGTGTGTGGAAGAGTTCGATTCTTGTAAGATTCCTAAATCGTATGCATTCTGTGTCAATCTAAATGGGCCTTGCATTTCATAATAATTTCATACAAACAGTGTGGCAATGTCAATGAATAGGCCAACGTAATACCGTGGAGCTGTTAGATCGGTCGAGAGGCAGAGCAGTGAGGGTGATGCCCGTGGTTTGAACCGGAAGAGTCGGGGCGAAATCATGTAAAGATCATGTGCTGGATAAACTTTGTGTAACAAGGAGCAACAGAGTTTATAACGCGGAGAACCCCTATTGAATGAACCACAATGGAACCTGGAGCGTGGAAGTAACGGAACCAAGAGGTGAGAGCGGAACCACGAAGGAATGAACAATAATGGCGGGTTCAAGAGGCGAAACCATGGATTTCGTGTTAATCTAAAATGGTAAGCTGTATTCCCAATTCGAAAGCGATCTATGCTATAGGCTGACACGTGGCCTTAAGCGGTTTGGAGAAACCGCTCTCATCATGAATTAACGATCATGCAATTAACTCGCAACATATCCAGTTTGGATCGTTGGATCGTCAAGGCCAGTGCGACATTCCATCAGCCGATGGATGGGCAAGGAATGTTAACTGGTCGGCGGGCCCACATGTATTGTGTTGTTCGCTGGCGTAAATCTTAATGGGTTCAGGGTCAAAACCTTGTGGACCGAGATGTATTTGTAGACCATAGTTGTAAGTCACACAAGCCATGGTATGACAATGGTAATTGGGCTCGATTACGATGTGGAAAAAGTTCATGTTTCATAATAAGTTCAACCTTAGTTGGAGTATCCATATGGGTTAAGTTTGTGATTGGAGGTTTTAATATAATTGGAGTGGGCGCAATGCCTTGGTGATTAATTAACCAAGGTCTACAGTATGATCTTGTGAAACTCAAAAATTACAAACAATGTGTGAGCTCAAGGAAGTGTTGAAGGTTTTCATTATTTGTTTGGGTTAAAAAGATTAAAGTGAAGAGGCATTTAAGTGTCAATTGGGTCAAATAAACATTCAGGTCGGAGAGTACATATGGTGATTGATATGTGATGATCATTATGAAATGGGTTTGTTATAAGTTCAAACGTCAGGTTGAACTCCCATGACATAAGGGACTTGGAATTAATATCTCAAATCTCAGAGATTTGAGATATTAACGCTCTCAGATTTAAGTGTTTAATTTTCCAGGCCCAGAAACAAGAACATGTTGAGTTTGCCCAGATTGTGAAGTTGATTGGGCAATAAAATTTTGAAGAACCGGGACTGTGGGTTTTACCCCCATCACCAACTATACAAAATCTCAACACAGGGTGATGAGGAGGGTCAAGGAGGTAGCCTATGAGTTGGAGCTACCTTCAGAGAGTCAGATTCACAATGTGTTCCATGTCTCATACCTAAAAAAAGAATTGGGGCAACAGGTCACAACAACCACTGAGTTGCCTCCATTGGATGATGAGGGGCACTTAGTTTTGACACCGGAGACCATACTAGAGACATGAGAGCAGAGGTTGAGGAATTGGGTAATACGATAGCACTTGGTCGAATGGAAAGTTCTGCCAGATGAGGATGCCAATTGGGAGGGTGAGCAGACCCTACAACATCCAGCTTTGTAGTTGCCTGGGGATAAGCAACATCTGGGAGGGGTGAACTGTAATATCCCTTCCTAAATATTTTGCTAAGGAAAGTCACAATTTTTCCAATTTTTCCATTTTTGGGGTCTGAAATAAATTTTTGGGAAATACTTAGGAAAAGGGGGTCAATATTTTTTCTTAGTGGAATGTGGGGGCCACTATCCCACAAAATACGCACCCCTTGATGGAGGGATTCGAAAAGCTAAGGAGGGAGTTAAAAATTATTGATGGAGGGACCCTAATGAGGAAAGGGACCAGCAAATATAAATATGAGGAAGGAAACATCATTTGGGGCTTTTGGATCATTTGACTTAGAAGTCTTGCTATAGTTGTTCAGCTGAGTTACATAATGTTGTTGAGCACAAGAGTTTCCCAAGGAGGAAGCTCAACCTTTTCTTCAGTGGGCCATGAGTGCCAACCTAGGAAGGCAAACTTTACTCAACTTTGGTAGCAGGGAGGATACCACGCAGGAGTACTAATTTCTAGCATCAGTGGGATGCAGAAAAGGGAGCAACATAGGGCTTCGAAAGGTATTGTGCCGGAGAGAAGATATTTGTTATTTTTGGGCTAATTTCTCATACAAATACTTGCCAGAAGGAGGGAATTTCCAAGAGTAGAGGTTCCCTTCTCAGCAGAACGAATTAGTGTAGTTGGGCCTGCATCATTTTCCCCAGGACTGCGCAAGTGGTTGTGGAGTTGTTTGTGGGGAGGCTTGGTGAAAGGGATTGAGGAGTTGGGGTTGTTTGGGATTTGTTTGGAGGGGATTGGAGGAGAGTTCCTAGCCTTTGAGGAGTAGAAAACATTCCATCTGTCACAGGTGACAATTTCCAACAATAAAGGAAGGCTAAGCAATTTGGAGTCAATTTTTGGAGAGTCAAAACTAGGGAAAACCCTTTCTGGGTTTTTTTGGGTTTGGGGCAAGGATCTCGGAAATAATTTGGTAGAATTTTTTGAATTTTCTGGGAAGATTTGAGGGGTCAAACAGGGGTTCCAAGACAGCTAGTGGTGCATTTCTCCATGGGCCAGCACAGTCATTTGTTGGGGGAGTTTCTTCATCTTTTGGGAAGCTAATTTTCATCCACTTTTGGGAAGTAATCACAAGTGCACTCATTCCAAACCATATTGTACTCCTCATATATATAATAAAATTTGGCCCAATTTGGCGTGTTTCTAGCCCATTTCTGGTTATCTGACTTGGGAAAATTTTATTGTGTTGAATGTGTTACAAATGATTGATTATCACTATTAATTTTCCATTATGAATATTACACTTCCATTACATAGGATAGGCTTGGAGGACTTCTAAATTTGACATAGATGTAGGGGATTGAACTAAGCTATCAACCATGTTGTAATTATGGGCGACCTGGGCCTGGGCATGAACATTGGGTGGATTCTTCAATGGGATCTTCAGTATATTGGGTTGGGAGTCAACACTAGGTTGAGGGATATGTAAAGATATGTTATTGGAAGAAAGATGCTCGAAGGACTTGATTGGTTGGATCTTAGGTAGAGGATTTTATTTACGAGATCAGGTTGCCAAGTTAAAATTACAAAAATCCACATAAGGGATCTAGTAGTTCCCATTATCAGGTTTGTTGGGACTGAATGTCAGTGCAGAACAATAAAATTCTAGTGTGATGACATATCCCAGTGTGGGAGATGGGTTCTCCTCAACGCAGCTAGTTGCGAAGGTGAGGGTTTACTCGTGGGGGGAGGCAGCTAGTTACTACACTTGGTAGCCTTTTGTTGCTTCCCACACATAGTGCATCTCAAGAAAGAGAGGACATTCATGTGTAATGTGCATGGGAACCACAATGAGGGCAAGGTTTTTTGGTCCTAAGATTCTTCCCTAGCTTAGGTTTGGGATTGTTTCCTTGTGCTTGGTTGTTGGTGTTCTGGATGCCCACAGTGTTGGTGTTAGGTTGCTAATTTTGTTACTCTATTGTCCTCGGTTTTCTGCATGTTTCTTCCCCTTCCCATTTTTTCTCTTGGGGATTTAGATTAGGGGGATTAGGGATGTTTTGCTAAGCATACAATTGCCCTTGGGGAGGACTTATAGGTTTAACAATAGGAGCTTGGGGTACCTATATTGAAGGGGCTTGGATAGCTAATTATGGAGAAAGGAAGGGATAATGTGGATTCATCGTGAACCCAATACAAAAGGAACTAAGATAGGTTTTTCTAGGTACATGTCAACCTAGATGGGGTGAAGCATAAGACGTTCTAGTAACTGCTTGAGATGAGAGATGGGATAGGTTGAGAGGTAGGTAGGAGTATGAAGTAGTCACGCCACCATAAGGCTGGCCATATGCACTAGGTCTTGAGGGATAGGAATGTGTTTATTTATATGAGATGGTTTGGATGACACCATCAGTTGCGTAGGATGCTTCTAGTGCTGACAAGTCGCCTGAGAGAGAGAGAGGGGGCATCTGGGAGGATGATCTAAAAATGTCTTGATTGGGCATAAATCAAACTGTTTTGTTGATCCTTCTAGATGGATTCTTCCTTAGTTCTTGGGAAGGTCATAGCCATGTCTTTAGTAATGGGAGGAAGAAGGGATTTAAGAAACCATTCTAAAAGAAGTGATTGTTAATATTTGTGGCATTACAAAGGCTACGCATCCTCTACCACTCTTGGATATGATCTATGATGTGAGTAGCAATGGTCAGGTGGAAATTAGTGAGGATTTCAATGCCAACATCATGGTGGATAGGTAACAAGAACTAAGAAAGGAAAATATTCGCAATAGATGCAAGTGTATGATGGCTATTGCAAAGTTGATCGACATACCATCTCGCTGCATCACTTACAAGTGTGCGCTGGAATAACCGCAACCTAACTCAGGCTTTTGTGATGGAGTTGGAAGAACACCAAAGGTGGAAATATCATATGTGGTTAGAAGGGTCCCCTCTAGGGTTTCCTTCGAACTTTGGGATGTTGGAGGGCACTTAGTTGGCATAGCAGGCTAAGCAGGATCATGATAGACACGATCATCGATGCGCTAGTGTAAATATAGGAGATTTAAACTAGCCATATAATTAAGGAGGCATAGCTAAAATTAGTTCCCACATTTGCTTCAATATTGGCTCCTAAATTAGCTCTAGCATTGGCATTGGATCTTAGATAAGCTCTGATAATGACTCCAAGATTAACTCCAACCACAGTAGAACTAGCTTGAGTTTAGGTTGAGCAAGGTGAAGAGGGACTAGAAGTACCAACATCCCTTGATGGTGAGGGGTATAGGAAGGATGTAGAACTCGAAGGTGGACTAGGAAGAAGGACCCTAACTCATTGATTACACGTGATGTTGCATCCAATAATAAATCAAGGTCAAATACCTCTCAATATTTGATATTGGCTCCTAAGCGGAGATATGGTGATTGGATTTAAAGGCCACACTAAGAATGAGAAGGTCTAACTCAAAGGATAAAGTAATGAAAAAAGGTGTTAAGCAAAACAAAGATAACACAAATCAGTCACTAAATGTGTAGGTGTTCAACAAGTGGTGTTTATATGAAACAATGTAAAGAGAACCTAATCCAAGCAAACCTTGTCATATCAAAAATAAAACATTCTAGCCTATAATATAAACTACCCCTAAATCAAGGCCTAACATATGGCTCAAAGGGGCTTTCCAAACAACCCAGGTGTCGGGAAATCATGCCCGGTAAGGCTGAGTGAAGGTATGTAAGAGACTTATAGCTGGAGGGTAATCATGACCAATTCCCATTAGAAATCTATCTTAGGTGTGATTTCTCCCACAATCGCCACCTATAGGAAGGATATCCTAGGAATTGGCCACTAGGTTATTCACTTGGTCAAGGCAAGGCGGGAGAAAGGGTTTCTTATGATTTATTCCAATGAATACTAAGCTCATAAAACCCTCAAAGAAGTCGCCAAGGTGAGAGAAAGACCTAGGTTTTCCCTCTTAAAGTAGCACCTAGGGAAAGAGATTTTATGGAAGAAACTTGGGTGGATTCCCACCAAACATGGAGCATAGGTAGCCTATACCCTGAGCTTTATGTTTGGACCCTCGGATTCCCGAAAAATCACCTCCCTAAAATTTCACTGCAAGCTTTATATTTCTGCCCTACCTTAAAGGAAATCGAAATTTAGGAGGATAAAATATGGAGAAAGAGGAGTTTGATCACTAAGATCTTTGGTCTAGTATCTAGTCCTTTGGGATATGGAGTCCTAGATGCATTAGATTAGTCAAATTCATCCTCAAGGAGGCCAAAAGTTGATGCCCTAGCTACCAACCTTCAACAATTACATACTATTAGAATATGGAGTTTCATGAAGAAAAATAGCATTTCATCACTAGGAACATTCATTGCAAGTTATATAATGAGTAACATATGCAAAAGCCAACCAAGTAGCTTCCAAAAAATTTCTTCAACAAAATTAGGGCACAATAGCATTTACATTAGTTGCAACAACTACATACATTAGACATTTTCAAGAGAAATGTTTCATCAACAAAAGGACTTACAAGATAATCATTCAATATATCCATCCATATTCAAGAAGTAGCTCCAAAATAAGATTGAAAACAAACTCCAAATATCATAGTGCATCCAAGATACTCCAATAGCTTCCAAAGAAAAAGTGTGAATTCTTTTACAAGAGAAGAATGAAAGTGATGATGATGAGTTCTCACAAATGAGACTCACTTCTATTTATATGAATCTCTCTAAATTGAATTATTCTAATGAGCACCCAAAATTATAAAATAATGTTCTAAGAAGTTAGAACAAGTCTTGGTCACAAGGCGACCAAGTAGCTATCCCAAGTTATGAATAAAGCCATCCATATAAAAGCTGATTTGATGATGTCATGGTGATGTAGGGCCATTGGAGGGCGACGTTGAGTCCTATAAGTGCCATGATGAGAGAAAGGGCCCCAATAAAGATGAATTAGGGGATGATCCATAATTTTCCATGCAAGTCATCATGAATCGTCAAAATCCGATGTTGGATGAGATATTTAGGCTAGTTTAAAATTTGGGTGAAACAATGAAGTTTTTCAGCTGCAGAATTGATGTTTAGCTGCAGAATGTGCACCGTTCCGTAGCTAAAATCCTGAAAGGAAAGTTAAGTAGCCAAGCTTATGCAAATAATTAGTCTTGACATTCAAATAAACCAATATCTCCTCAAGGAAAACAAACAATCCCTTATGTTATTGGTGCATTTTATTTTTATTTTTTTTATTTTTATTTTTTTATGAAAAAAAAGCCATCGCTGGTGAATACTAATATTTGAGTCTTCATAGAACATGTTTCCCTTCACAAAGAAATGAAAACGTCGTAACAAACTAAATGCATCGAGCAACTTGAGCCATCATAAATTTATTCACACAACAATGTTGCACAGCAGAATATAAATTAAATTAAATATTTGATTCTACTTGAACTTCCTCAGGTCAATCTAATATCTGTTCATCAAGTTAACCTCTCCAAACATTTAGCACTTTTTTTTTTTTTTTTTTTTTTTTTTAATGGAATGTCCTGCAAGAAATTTTTCAAAAGAAGATTTTGTGTTACAACAGTGATAACATAATTAGTGAAGGGCTTCTCTTCATCAACCAAAGGGCTCTGAGCTTGGGACATGTCGATATCTGTTTGAGATAAATTATTTGGCAAGTTTAGGATGTAAAATGGCAATCGTAATTCAAGATGACAGTATGTAATGCAAAGTGGCGAGTCAAGATCAACAAACTATGCAGAGGGTGAAAGAAATTGAATTTAACAGTTTGATTTATCAAAATCATGTAGAATGTGGATTGAATGCCACATCAGAATTTGATTTAGATTAAAATTCTTCTTTCTTGAGATCTAGAAAACCGGATCATGGGTGAAATCAACGCAGAGTGTCGTTCTCAAACTTTTCACTGTGCAAAAACCGTTTTTTTCTCCCGCAGAGAACAAAATAAGGCTCTGGAGAACCGAAAAATTATCTTTAACGGTTACAAAATCTAGAAAACTATTTCTGGGTTACCAAATTACCCCCATTCCCAAAAAAACCCATGTCGTGGATTTTTCAAATTCATCTTCAGTCGATCAGAAAACGTGTTTCAAAATCACGTGTTAATAGTAGTTGCGTTTTTCTGGCAATGAAAAAACGATTTTTGTTTATTTCAAGATCCTAATTAAATCGAGAAACATATGCAAATGGTTTAATAGGCAAACTCAAATGCAAAGTGGTAGCATTGCAGCATTTGAATACTGCTTGGATTAAAATCACCAGCTCTGCTATCGCCAGGAAGCTCTTCATCATCTGTGGTATCCTTCTCACAAATCTTCCTCAACGTAATTGACTGAATTGTGTGAATCCTCATTCTCATCCTCAACGTTGCAACTCACAGTTACCTGAAGACGATCCCAATAGCCTGAGATAAAAACTCATCCAGCTTTGTGTACTGCCTCGAGAAATTTCTCGGCATACGCTAGAGAAATTTGGTTAATCAACACTGGAGACAAACCTGCAATTGTTGGGATGCTGCAATAAATTGTTTCATAATCTGGCGATCTAGATTTGTGATCTCTGCTTAATAATTTGGAAAATTTACTTCTGTTAGAGCTCCATGTGCCTCAGCTAGTTGCTGTGATTTCGGTAACCACTATCTACCTATCTGCCTAAGGCAACCCACCTGTCTAACGTCAAAGCAATAAAAGGCCACTGCACAATTTAATTTCAATCCGAATTCTTCTGTAAAAAAAAAATTGGATTTTCCAACTGATTTTTGGCTTGCATCTATACAAAGAACGTTTGGATTTACATGTTTTTGTTTTTGTTTACAGGTAAGTGTCGAAGCAGGGTTCACATGCATCTGGTTTGAAGGGTTGCGTTGCTGACCGTGGCTTAAAGAATTGTTGTTTCAATGTTGCATTCGTTGTGCGGAGAGGCTTGGATCTGTTGCTTTGGATTTTTTTTTTTTAACATTCAGCAGCATGAATTTGTTTTTCATTTTTTTTTTAATGTTTGGTTTGTTTTTTTTCTTTTTTTTCTTTTTTTTTTAATTTGTTTTGTTAATAAAATTACATATGTTATATTTTTAAAAATAAAAAATATACACATATATTTTATTAAACAAAATAATTTATTGAATTTTTTTTTTTTTAATTCATTAATAAAGAAAATGATTATGAGAAGTTTTATTTTTTTATTTTTTTATTTTTTTTAAATGATTTGTTAATAAAATGATATATATTATATTTTCAAATATATACATATATATTTTATTGAACAAAACAATTTATTGAATTTTTATTTTTATTTTTAACATAAAAATTCTTTTTCTGATTCTCCAGATCACACAAAGTGCAGGAGGAGAGCATACTCAAGAAATTATTATTATTTTTTAGATGTAAGAAATAAGGCTACCTAGTTACACTTCCCCGGCAACAGTGCCAAAATGTTTAATCAATTTAGTGTCCTAAATTGATAACATAAATTATCGACCAGGGCTAGTAAACTGATGAAGTGTGATGCACTATATGTTCCTAAGTATCCATTTTTCTTACTTCATTGTTTTTAGTGTTTTATTGATGTTTTGGGGTTTTTATCTTTGATTCTTAGTATGCTACTCTATGCTAAAAATATGAAGTTAGATCTATGTCAAAAGGAAAAAAATGAAATGTTAATAAATGAATTAAAACATAATTTATTTGCAAGTTCTATTCCTAATTAGAAAATGAGGAAAACAGAGAATCCTAATCCATGGATATTACAGCTTCTAAATGAACATTCATGAAATGAAAAGTAACTCAAAACACTACAACTTAATCTGATTCATTTAGTTAGAGATTTGTTGGAAGAGCTTGTGAAAAAGATTAATTCTAATGCAATGAGGATCTCCTAAAACATAAAAGGAAATGCTGAAACAAATAGTAACTTAAAACATTACAGTGAAATCTTATTCATTTGATAGAGGTTTATTAGAAGAGCTTGAGAAAAAGATTACTATAATGTAGTAAGGATCTCCTATGAAATGTTGAAACACCTTATAACATTACAACTAAATCTCATTCATGAGTTAGAGGTTTATTGGAAGAGCTTTTTGAAAGAGATTAATCATAATGTGATAAGGATCTTCTATGAAGCAAAACAAACAATAACTCAAAATATTACAACTTAGTCTCATTCGTGAATTAGAGGTTTATTGGAAAAGCTTTTGAAAGAGATTAACTGCAGTATAATGAGGATCTTCTTTTTAATTAAATAACAGAAAATGAAATGCTAATAACTCATAATATCACAATTGAATCTCATTCATTTAATAGAGATGTATTGGAAGAGCTTGAGAAAGAGACTAACTGCAATATCATGAGGATCCTTTATCTAAGCAAATGACATGAAACATAATGCTAAAAACTATGATTTCATAAAGCAGTCTAAGTAAGTAAATATGACAAAACAGAATTGAAAATCACTTATCTAGAAAACTTGTAAAACCTCCTCGAATAACAGGGGCCCTCTGCTACCAATTTGGTGAAATTATTCAGCTCCTTAAAGTTGTAATCAAAACAGCATCAAAGAACTGAACTTCTTTATTGATAAACTCACAAATCTACATCCCATTCCATCTTGATCTTTGTTACAAAACAATCTCTAATCCTTTCTCTTCT
Source organism: Pinus albicaulis (assembly GCA_034641835.2). Taxonomy (NCBI): domain Eukaryota; kingdom Viridiplantae; phylum Streptophyta; class Pinopsida; order Pinales; family Pinaceae; genus Pinus; species Pinus albicaulis. The sequence continues at coordinate 466,972,358 of CM076583.1, read as the reverse complement.
TCTCCTATTTTTCACCTCTTTATAGGAAAAATCTTCCCCTATTTATACAAAAATATGAGAAGTTATCTCATTAATGAGAGTCCATGAATCTCTCCCTCTATCTCTAGAGTTACAATCAAAATAGGAAATGATAAGAGACATGTCTTTTTAGAGTTTCAATACAAATAAGAAATGAAACACATATCTTCTTAGAGTTTCAATACAAAAATAAAATGAGACACATGTCTTCATGATCCTATGATCTTCTCCACTCAAATTCGAATTTGGTTTTGGGAGGCTACATAAAGGTCTTTTAGAAGCTTCCTTTTGACCTACATATGTCACAAAACTCATAACACATATATAGATATATGAAACTATGTTAATTTTCTAGTTTCTAATCATAAATTCACTTTAAATACATAAAATAAATAACTTTGGAAGACAAGGATCATAACTCATATATTTATGAAAATGGTTACTTGATGTAGGGTTTTAGGTCCGATGGCTATGAAATAAGAGCTGAATGGTTATGACATAATGGAAATATGTATGAATATGGAAAACACTTTTGAGACTCAACAGGGGTCATCCCCTAATTCATATTTATTGGAGCCTTCTCTCTCCTCGTGGCACTTAGACGACTCAATGTGGCCCTCCAACGACCCTACATCATCATGATGTCATCAAATCGGCTTGTATATGGATGGCTTACTCATAACTTGGGATAGATACTTGGTCAACTTGTGACCAAGACTTGTTCTTAGCATATTAATTTATAATTTTGGGGGTGGCTCATTAGACTAATTTGATTTAGAGAGACTCATATAAACAAAAGTGAGTCTCATCTGTGAGAACTCGTCATCATCACTTGGATTCTTCTCTTGTAAAAGAACTCAGACTTTTTATTTGGAAGTTATTAGAGTATCTTGGATGCACTGTGATATTCGGAGTTGATTTTCCATCTTCTCTTTCAGCTACTTCTTGAATATGGATGGATATAATTAATGATTATCATGTAATTCCTTTTGTTGATAAAATTTTTCTCTTTGAAAATGTCTAATATATGTAATTGCAGCAACTAATGTAAATGTTATTCTGCCCTAATTTTGTTGAAGAAATATTTTGGAAGCTATTTTATTGGCTCTTGCATATGTTTCTCATGATATAGCATACAATGAATAATCCTAGTGATGAAATGTTATTTTTGTTCATGAAACTCCATATTCTAATAGTAGGTAATTATTGAAGGTTGGTAGTTAGGGCATCAACTTTTGGCATCTTTGAGGACAAAATTTGCCAAACTAACACATCTAGGGCTCCATGGCCCAAAGGACTAGGCACTAATCCAAGGATTTTGGTGATCAAACTCCTTTTCTCCATATTTTCTCCTCCTAAATTTTGGTCCCCTAAAGGTAGGGAAAAAATCTAGGGCTTGCAGCAAAATTTTAGGGAGGTGAATTTTTGGGAATCTGAGGGTCCAAACATCAAGCTCAGGGTCTTGACTACCTATGCTCCAAGTTTGGTGGGCATCTGCCCGAGTTTCATCCATAAAATCTCTTGCCCTAGGTGCTACTCTAAGAGGGAAAACCTAGGTCGTTCTCTCTCACCTTGGGGACTTCTTTGAGGATTGTATGAGCTTAGTACTCATTGGAATAAATCATAAGAAACCCTTTCTCCTCCCTTGCCTTGACATAGTGAATACCTTAAAAGTATTTCTTCCCACGATTATTCATAAAACCCTAGGTTTAGCACAAATCTTTTCTAGGTCTCTCAAAGGGAGCAAAGAGCCTATTGGAAGTGTTAAAACATCACATAGAGCTTCTTTGAGAGGTCCTACCCCATCATTTGGAGTCTTGATATTAGGAATACATATTATCACCACAAATATCAAACCCTAAGTCTTGATCTCCTCCTAGGCCTTTCTTGGAGAGCATTTAGCTTCCTTTAAGCATTGAGCCATTGTTGTGTCTCTCCTTGAATGGGCTTAGTGGAATCATGTAATACCTAAATCATTGATCTATTCATTCTAAGTGATTCTCATCCTACCGGGACTCTTCCCATTGGTGAAAGTCCATAAAGAGCAGGGAATTTTGACTAAGGTGATAGTGGATCATTGTCCCATTGTTGTCACTTAGCCTAGTAGTTGTCCCTTAGGTTTTTCCTTATGGCCCTACTAGATTGTGTGGTAACATTTTTGGTGCTATTGTTGGGGAGGAAGTAGGTCTGCCTCCTTGGTTCAATATTTGAAGACATGAATCTCACAATGATATCATGGATCCTCTTTAATTTGTGTATCTCAAGGATAATTCACTGAATCCTAAGTTTCTCTAAAGTTATTCATGTCATTTATTTAAATGAGGGATTAATATCATTTTTAATGCTTATACAACCAAAGTTTCATGCAAGAGTAATCAAGCAAGCAAAGATAAAGTAATACCACCAAAAAAAAGGATAAAGTAATCAAGCAAGAGAGGGTGCACTCCCTTTCCTTTTACCCTCATATCACACTTTTGTAAATGATTCATTAGGTGGTTCCATATTTTAGAAGAAGTTAGGTGCCTCCCCTCTTTCATGGAAACCTAGCTGTTGGGGTTCTTTTGGCTTATTTAGGTAGCCCTCTATTGATGTAAACGTGGATTTTGAAAAAATAAGCAATGGAGCTTTGTCCATTGTTTTCTTTGGAAGCTTGTGTGTTTCTATGGGGGCATGCTGCAGGTTGGAATAGCTGTTGGTTACTCCTTCAATTTGGAATTTCATCACAAAATGCTATGAACAATGAGATTTCTGGTATTATTCCTCCATTTGCAAAATGTCTACCGATTGAAGTGATTTCTTGAATGATTTCTCTATATGTCAGCTGAAATAGTTGGTTGAATCAGTTCATGGTAGTTTTCAGCTTCATACCTAGCGTTCTGTCTAGTTTACCGTGATTGTTGGTGAGTTTTTTGGGTTATTTAAAAGATTGAAGATAGATCCATTTCAAGCTTGAAGCTTCACTTGGAGTGCCCTAACATTTTGTGCAACAGTTCCCCTTTCATGACATCCTTGACTCTATGCACCCAAGAGACTGGATAATGGACTAGTTGTTCATTTTCTTGAAGCCTTAGACTTCTCTTTGGAATCCTTTATGCCCAAACATAGGTTTGGGAACTTATTAGCTCATTTAGCTCAAATCCATGTTCGTCTGATTTTCCTTCCTCCTACAGTGATACATTTTAGAGGGAAAATTGGTACTTGTTACTCACAGATCCGTGTGAAAGATAGACTAAACGCATATTTTCTGAGTGTAAATTCCTATGCAAGAGATGCCTTATGATTCTTGCTTACAATCCAGCATCCATTCCTGTTTATTTAATGATAAATAATAAGGAAAAACATAAAAAATTTCAAGCTTACCTGGTTGCAAACAAACTGTTAGATGAAATGTTTTTGTGAAATTATTTTAGATATGTACTACAACCTAGTAATATTGCTTGCATGCTGATCTTAAAAGGGTTATACTATGTTTGAAGCACTTCATAAGTCACTGCATCATATACCAGCACTAAGAATAGTATGTATTTATGTGCATACCCAGAGAATTGTAAGTTGTATGCTAACTGCTTGTTGAAATGGCGGAATGAAATGTCTCATGACTGTGATAAATTTTAAGGTTTTATTTCAATACAGGTTAAACGTTATGTTAGAAATTGAAAACCATTCTTATTTTTTGAATGACAATGCACACTAACTATTTCAGAGCAATTTAAAACCTTGACCTTGAAATGTCATGTTAACCACCATCATTAATCTGCCCACATTAGTTTTCATCAACTGTTTGATGAAATGTGCCAACGAATGTGTTCATGTATGCAAAGTAGCCTTAAACCTTGGGAATTTAGTTATCTACTATTGTATTCTTGGATAATGGCGCATTCCAACTACAAATTACACCATAAACACTCATAAATTGCACCTAGCAACAAGCCCGTAGGAGGTGTCTCATCCATCATTTCATTTGTTGTGTATTACATGTTCTTTTTTGAGTCAATTCCAACCCTATCCTATGTTAGTTTGCCCCTTGCTTGAGCTGGAACGAAAGCTACAGTAAAACACCTAGGTGAGACTCTACAAACCTCACTCTGATTGTCTAGGATTACTATTTCAAAGGAATTAGAATTTTTGAATTCTAATCAAGTATGACTAGGACTGTCTTAGTTGATCATGAAGGAAATACTTTTCACTTAATTACAATTTTGTATGATTGTTCGAGTATCCTGGTTTTTCATGTTGGCCTGGAAGAGGAAGACTGTAAGCTGAAACTTAAACTATTTTCCATATTATGAATCTCTCATTTCAGAAGATAGGAAACCTTGTCCTTTCAAGAAATTATATTTCAAAATTGCTTTAATAATGCCTAGATTTTACTAACAGGCTATGTATATATGAAAGTGATTTTACTGTCCACATTGAAGAAGATACTATATATTGTTCACACTTTATTGGGCATTTTCCATGATTATCCAAAACAGAGCATAACCTTAAAGGTACATGCAAATAAGGAGGGAGTTGGAATATCTGCATTTCTTTGGGCACCCCTAATTCTTAGTGCGAAAAGAGAAGCTCCCTAGTGGTGATTAAATTCACCCTGAAGACTGGGAAGACAAACAAAGGTGACAGTGGTTTTGGTTTTTCGTCCATGTTGCCTTTGATTTTTTCTAAGAAAGACCTTCCTTATTGAGCATGACAAATCAAGCAGTAAATATGCTCATTAATGGAATTAATCCAAAACGTTTTAAACCTCCTTAAGGCAAGGCTTCACTTTATCCCTTTTCTCGTCTTGCTAATAACATAGCGTGGAAGCAATGCTATCAAGAAAGCTAAAAGCAAAGGTATAATCACATGAAACAAAATTGGTGGGGAAGTTTCCTTAACACCCCTATTATTTGTAGATGATATTTGTTGTTCTCTAATAGTTTGTTGAGGGAAGCAAGGAGACTATAAGAAATTCTAGATACCTATGGGGTTGCTATGAGCAAGGAGGTGAATGTGAAAAAAATTTCAATTTTGATTTAATGTTTTGGAGTAGGAAGTAAAGATTAGTCTATTGAGATTCTTTCTCTATAAGATGCCAAACTTTAATGTAAAATTCTGCTAAATCGTAAAGGGTAGGGGAAGAAGCACTATGGTTGACGATTACAAATAATTGGAGGCAAAATTAACAATTGGTGTAATAGCTGGTTGTCCATAGGGGGAAGGCTAAGTTTAGTCAATTTTTTTTTTTAATGTTGTCCTGATATTTTAGAAATCTTTGGTATTTATTCCAAAAGGAATCCTTGAGAAAATACAGAAACTATGTTTTAAATTTCTATGGTCTAGGTAGAAGGAAATTTGAGAGCATGTTATTGATAGTGTGGCAAGTTATAACAAAGCCAAAGAAGGAGGGTGGTTAGGGCTTAAAAAATATTCACTTTTTAGATGCATCGTTGTCAGCTAGAAGATTGTGAAATTTCATGTCTAGAGAAGGTTTGTGGAGGCAAATTATAGAACAAAGGTATATAATCCCAGGGTCTATAATAGATTGGACTCTAAGTCGAAGAAAAGAAACAGTTTAAACAATGGGCCCATCCATTGGAAGGCATTGGTTAAGGCTTTTGATGTAATATGCAATCATTTGGCTTAGAGAGTTGGAAATGGTAAGCAGGTTAAATTTTGTGCAAACTAAGTCTGGTGGGTGAATTCTTCTTCTACGACAAAGGAGTGTTTATACCCTTGATCAAGTGGCAGATATATCATCTAAAGTCTATCGATATTTGGATACAAGGATGGAGGAATGATCACTCTTTAGGGTTGGAAGGGTATGAGGCTGGGTTATGGAAGTTATATGCTGATAGTCTTAAAAGAGAGCATGTCAAGTTTAGAGAGGAAGGGATTCTTGACATGGTTAAAAAAACAAGTCATTGGGGGTTTATACTTCTAGATAGGGATATAAGTCTTTATTTGAACCAAATCATCTGGTGGTGGAGGCTTATGTGGAAGTTCAGAACGAAAAAGATGTGTTAAACTTTTCTCTGGCTGAATTAGAATATTAGGCCCTTACATGGGAAGTTTTGCAAAGGGGAAATAGACAGGGCCCTGGGATCTGTTTGTTATGTAAAAACAAGCATGAAGCCATTCTTCGCTTGATAATAAATTTTCCACCCAAAAAATCTGGAGAGAGACAGATCAGTTTACTGGTAGTGCTAATGTGCAGAATGGTGCTTCTGTGGAGGAGCAACTGAGGCTCTTCTTCAATAAGAAAAAGGTGAAGGAATTCAGAGCATTACCATGTTTGATTCTATGGAAATGTCACTTGAAAGGAACACCCGGATATCTGAGGACAAGCATATTCCTTCTTTTCAGGTTTTCTCTTGAGTTATATCTCTGTTGTCTCACTCTAAAATGACTGTCGAACATGAAGTTTCTTGACAATTAGGTGATTTTTGTATTGATAGGTCATAAGCCCGGCATTGGGGCTTTTTTGATGGAGCTAGGTAGGGGACAAGTAACTCTAGCAGTGCCGGTGGGGCTGGCCCTAATAATTATGCTGAATTTATGGCCTTGAAATTTCTCCTGAAGTGTGATCTGGATAGGGATACAAACATGTACAGATTTTTGGTGATTTATTGTCATTAACTGGATGCTAGGAAATATGGAGGTTCAGAATTTTTAGGGCTTTAGCTGATTAGCTGAAAGTGATAGCAGCCTCCTTTGACAGAATTTTTTGCATGCACATTTATAGGGAATTAAATGTGGAAGCACAATCTTCAACAGAAGGTGTTATATCTGTGGATAAATATAGGGATAGAGTGCCTGTCTCTGGAGTTTCCAATTTCTGAAGAAGATCAAGTTCTACTGCTTGGGATCCATTGTTGATTATCTGTTTTTATAATTATTTCGTGGTTTTTGTTCCTAACTGTCAAGGATTTTTTTAATGGGTCGATAATTATCACATATGCAATACATGGCAATGTTTTTGATGTAATAATAAAAATTTAACTTCATGATCAATTTTCATGGACTGAACAGTTTTTGAACTGTGAATAATATTGGGACATTGATATTGATGCTTTTGTTTGCTAGGATTTAAAGATCCTATATGCTGAACTTTGGGACTCCGTGTCCAGTTTTGGAATTTTGTAATGGTGCGGGAAGCCTCTGAAAAATGTAATTTCCATTCTTTTGGCAAATAGACATCGTAGTTTTTTTCCTTGGAAAAAAAAATTGCTAGCCAAGTGACATCTGCAATCCTCCATTGCAAGGAATCAAACATACACTTGGGACCTCATACGGATTGAATTAATGGAATGGAGTATATTGGGATGTTGGTCGATAAAGTACACTGTACAACTTATTGTAAAGAGTTTAGATAAAAGTTGCTCGATAATGGCCAATGCATTACTAAGTTATTAATAAAGGTTATAATCATAGATGTTTTAAATAAAGTAGCAAGTTGTTCGACTTGTGCTCTGTTCCCCCTCAAAATGCAGAGCCATTTTGAGATCTTCATGGGTAGAATTGCATGCACTAAAAGGTGCACCTTCACTCAGATTTTTGGACCTGTTGGGTGGCAGCATTATCAGCACCAGTGAAGGTCACTTGCTTAGAGGAAGTACAACAAGCAGTGAACAAAAAATTGGGAAGAGCTTCCTGGATAAATCATTAACCCAGATGTTTCCAACAGTCTTGGGCTCGAGGTCAGATTGTTTCAATGCAATATTTAGAGGAACCTATTATCTCAGATTGCCACCTATCGATCACCACTGCGATAGACTGATGAAATTTAGAAAAGTAAAAGGCTTTGTTGTAGATTTGTTGGTACATTAGACTAAATGATGAAGAAACCATAACGAAGTTTCATTCTTGGAAGCCAGGGGTGTGACTGAAAAATCATTTCTATCTGATGTCTGTAGCTTACTTTAAATGCTACAACTTCAAGGGGGCCATTTCAATATTTCTCTTACAACAAAGATATACAGTTGTACTAATCTAATAAACCAGGGGTCACTATTCGCAGAGGAGTTTCTAGCCATTTATACTACATGCCTCAGATATACTACAATCCACAGGATTGCAACCTATTTATCGCCATCAGTGAAGAGGGATTTCCCACAATAATGGGGTATTTCATGGAAGATTTGATTTGTTCAAAACTCATTTCATTTTCTAATGGTGTTGGTTAAGCATATCAATGCAAATCTTAATTACCATATGCCCTAGTGGTTGAGGTTGCACAAATGCTAACCTTTTACATTATAGGTTTCCATCCTGTCCTATGTTCTCCATGTATGATGTTGGAAATATTGTCATTGATGGCAAAGGAAGTGGCAAAGGAATTGGCATCTGAAACTGTA